>QEPC01013134.1:310363-375445 GCA_003113815.1 Sphenodon punctatus | reverse complement strand
TTCCCCCCCCAACAGATGTGACGTTAACACACTCAACCATGGTGGAATTCACTGTGGTCGAGCATGTCAACGTCATGTCTGTTCCCTGACCACGGCCCGGAATCGGCGGCCATGCTTGCCGCCGATTCTGGGTCGTGGTCAATCTCCCGGGGGGCAGGCAGGCACTGCGGCCGCATTGGCCACTGCGTCCACCCGTCTCTGGGATGATAAGCTGCTGGGGGAGCGGGGTTGTGTGACCGCACGTAGTGCTGCATAGCCCCGCCCCCTCCCCAGATTCCCCACTGGGATCATCCGGCACGTCTGTTGATGTGCCGGTATTGATTCCAGCGGGGAATCAATAGGGTGATTCCGTGACAGGGGGCTTGCCACCCCGTCACATCTGAAATCACCCAGTGATATGAATTACGTGCAAATTAAGAAAAAACTAAAGACAGCATGAGTAAGGTTTGACTATATTCATATGTGTTCTTTCAGCAAATCACAAAAGGTTAATCAAGTTCCGTTACTATCTCACACTACCCTATGCAGCCCTGCAACATGCATAATGGGTGGGAAGGCGCATGTCTAAAAACACCCTAAGACTCCAATCTAGTAGGATATGGTAATATAGACCCTTATCTTCACACTACTCTACATTTGAAGTCCATCACAATTCCTCATGAGCATAAATGGCCTTGTTACAAGAGTGAGTCTGAAATTTGCTTTAAATTCTCTATTTTAAAATATATAAAGGCACCAGATTTCAAGGTTTCTAAAGCTCTGGCATAAGAACATAAGTAGTGCCATACTGAGTCAGACTAATAGTCCATCAAGCCCAACATCCTGTCCTCTTACCGTGACTAATCTCGATCGCATGGGAGAAGAACTAACAGTCACAATGGGCAATCCATTCCACGTTGTTCGCTCCCAGCTCCCAACAGTAAGAAGTTCATCCCATAAGCTACTTGGTTAATAGACATTGATGGACCTATTCTCTAAGAACTTATCCAGTCCTTTATAAACCCAGCTATACTACTGGCCTTGACAATATCCTCTGGCAACAAATTCCATAAGTTAATTATGCGTTGAGTGAAAAAGTACTTCCTTTTATTTGTTTTAAATCTGCTGGCAGCTAGTTTCATGGAGTGTCCCCTAGTTCTAGTACTATTTGAGAGGGTAAATAACCGTTCCCAATCTACTCGTTCCATACCACTCAAGATTTTATAAACCTCTATCATGTCCCCTCTCAGACTTCTCTTCTCTAAGCTGAAGAGATCCAGTTTATTAAGCCTCTCTTTGTACGGAAACCATTAAACCCTTTATCATTATTTATTACTGCCCTTCTCTGTACCTTTTCTAGTTCAGCTATGTGTCTTTTTTGAGATGGGGCGACCAGAACTGCATACAATATTCCAGGTGCGGTAGCACCATTGATTTGTATAGAGGCATTATGACATCCTCAGTTTTATTCTCTGTCCCTTTGCGAATAACTCGTAACATTCTGTTGGCTTTTTTGACTGCTCCTGCACATTGGACTGAGGATTTCAGTGTATTGTCCACAATCACTCCCAGATCCTTTTCCTGCATGGAAACTCCTAGCTTAGTACCAAGATTGTGTACTCCTAGTTTGGGTTATTTTTCCCTATGTGCGTCACTTTGCACTTGTCCACATTAAATCTCATCTGCCATTTAGATGCCCAGGTACCCAGTCTCATAAGATCCTGTTGCAGTTCTTCACAGTCTGCTCATGTTTTAACTACCTTGAATAACTTGGTGTCATCTGAAAATTTGATCACCTCACTCTTAACACCCTTTTCCAAATCATTAATGAATATATTAAACCACACTGGTTCCAATACAGATCCCTGGGGATCACCACTTTTTACATCTCTCCATTGTGAAAACTGACCATTCAGTCCTACTCTGCTTGCTGTCCTTTAACCAGTTGCCGATCCATAATAAGACACTACCTCCTATCCCATGACATTTTAATTTTCTCGAGAGTCTTTTATGTGGGACCTTATCAAATGCTTTCTGGAAATCCAGGTACACTATATCTACTGGCTCTCCCTTGTCCACATGCTTATATACACCCTCAAAGAATTCCAACAGGTTAGTGAGGCATGACTTACCTTTGCTAAATCCATGTTGACTCTTCCCCATTAAGCCACGTTTACTAACATGCCCAGTAGTTCTGTTCTTAATGATAGTTTTCACCATTTTGCCCGGCATAGACGTCAAACTTACTGGTCTGTAGTTTCCAGGTTCACCTCTGGATCCCTTTTTAAATATCGGGGTTACATTTGCCACCCTCCAGTCCTCAGGTACAGTCGCAGATTTTAGTGATCGGTTACAAATTACTAACAGTAGGTCTGCAATTTAATATTTGTGTTCCTTCAGAACTCTGGGGTGAATACCATCCAGTCCTGGTGATTTGTTAGTATTTAGTTTGTCAGTTTACTCTAGGACCTCCTCCAGAGATGCATTGATTTGTGACAGCTCTTCCAATTAATCACTTACAAAGTAAGGTTCCGGCATGGGTATCTCCCCAAAATCCTCTGCAGTGAAGACCGAAACAAAGAACTCATTCAGCTTCTCTGCAATGTCATTTTCCTTCCTAAGCACCCCTTTCAGCCCCTGGTCATCTAACGGCCCAACTGACTCTCTAGACGCAGGAAGGCTTCTGATGTACTTGAAAATTTTTTTATTATTAGTTGTAGCATCTTTAGGAAGTTGCTCCTCAAATTCCTTTTTGGCCTGCCTTACTAACTTTTTACATCTACTTTGGCAATGCTTATGCTCTGCCCTATTTACGTCATGGGGATTCTCCAGTTTTTAAAGGATGCCCTTTGGACTCTAATAGCCTCACCATTTAGCCACACAGGCAGATGTTTGGTCCTCTTACCACCATTATTAATTTGAGGAGTACAATTAATCTGAGCTTTCAAAATGGTGTTTTTAGATAGTCTCCACACTGCCTGTAGACATTTAATTCTTGCAACTGCTCCTTTAAGTGTCCCTCTAACTAGTTTCCTCATTTTTACATAGTTCCCCTTTCTAAAGGTATATGTTACCGCAGTGGTTTTATTTAGCATTTTTCTTCCTGTGAGTATGTCAAATTGGATTATATTATTATCACTATTGCCTAGTGGCTCCAGCACTGTTAGCCCTTGCACTAACTCCTACATGCCACTTAGGACTAGATCCAGAGTGGCTCCTTCTTTTTTTTGGCTAAAGGACGAGCTGCTCCAGGAAGCAGTTGTTTATGACATCTAGAAATTTTATCTCTGCATCCCGCCCCAAGGAGACATTCACCCAGTCAATATGAGGGTAATTGAAATCACCCATTATTACTGCATTTCCAACTTTAGTAGCCTGTCTAATCTCCCTTAGCATTTCACAGCCAGTCTCACTGTCCTGGTCAGGAGGACGATAGTATAGGCCAATTGCTATACGCTTCCCTGTTATACATGGAATATCAGACAGATTCCAGAGTACACAGATTATATATAAATTTCTAATTGTATAATTTCTATTTTACTGGATATGTTGATGTTGATGTGTTATGTGTCCTCGGCCACGGTGAAAGTCAGTGCCAAATAAATAAATACTAATAATATTAGTATACTCTAATTTCCCTGAAATAATGGCATCTTTTGCAGCTGCCTCAGCCTGACCTACATGCTGCCCACGTGCTGCTCAGCACCTGTCGGCATAATTGATACTATCTCATTGACTGCAAAACTGTTGTGGTGAATTTGATCCTGTACGTTGTGGTAACAACTAGAAAAAAGAATATTTTTGTTAGTGTAGCCAGGTGACCAGTTCCAGACTGTACGGGTGCTACGGCTCCTTGGGGAATCAATGGGATCCCTGACTTACATTTATTTCAGTCCCACTCCTGTTATTTGTTCTTGTTTCTCAAGCAAGTGTCTGATCCTGCCTCTGGTAAGTAATTACTAGGTATGTGCATACTAAAGAGATTTCCCCGTTTGGGGTGTAAGGTCTGGCCTCCAACATCCCCTGTAAGACAGCCTTTGCCACCAGTAGTGCCTAGTCAGATCAGTTTCCCACTGTTGGACCCCTTTATATAGTCCTCAGGTCCACTGGGTCAACAACTATATGAATCCCACGTTGGAGTCCCATGCTGTCTGGTTCCTTCTGTGGGGTTGTGACATCCTCCTAAACCTTCCTGTAGTGGAAGTGACATCTCTCCTATATCCAAGGCCAAAATTCTCTGTCTTTGGCTGGGAGAAGTGAGGAGCTTCTTCCTTATCGACCTTTCTGGCTAAACTGAGAACTCTCTTTATAAAAAGAAAACCTAAGAGTCCTAGGGGCTGAGCTAGTTGATTGGGCAATGCCATTATCCTTTATTCAGACTAGCGCCTGTACTGAAACACCAGTCCGAGGGCAATCCTATACCTAGAAAGTGTGCTTGTATCCAGTTGTCAGTGCTCTTTCTTAAAGAGCTGGGAGCTACCCATAAGCTCCCTGTTACAGTTAGATATTGTAAAATTTATCTGGAGAAGAGAGACCCATTATTTTAACCCTCCTCCATAATAAACAAGCTTTTCTGAAATGTATAAAGTTGCAGTGTGGAATGTAGTTGTTAGGATACAGACCCACTCCACAAGTGAATATTGGGTGCTGGTACCCCAATATCCAAGCAACCTCTTAAATGTATGGGGAATTAGCCAAATTTATTCAAAGGATCCACATGTGTCCACTGAGATCAGTCTGAGGATGTGATGCACTGCCAGTTGTCTGGAATTACCCTCCCACACCCCAGCCACCCCGAGCTGTATTTAGGAGGGGTGGGGTAAAAATCTAGAAAATAAATAAATAATAACAAAAATAAACACAGAAAGGGGATACTCCAATACAAATAAGGGAGATTTATTGACAAAGGATTAAGTACAATACATAACAGTTCACCCATGGGTCAATTAGGATGATACAAATAAGTTTCTATACCAAGCACAGTTGACATACACACACACAGTAATTTACAAGCAAACCCCTCCAGTCTGGTTACTCTGGTGTAAGTGGATGTTGCAAGGGAAGAGAGGTGGGAAACAAGCAATATTACCTGTCCAATCCTGTTGAAAAGGGACAGGTAACCCTGTTGATCCAGAGGCGTTTGGAGAGAGTGGCAGGGGAAGGAAGCTTGGACAGACCAAAAGAGGGTATTGGTCTGGGAGAGATCCTTGAGGCAAGCATGCACAGAGTAACCTGCTTGTGTTTGCATTCAAGAATGACCCAGTTTGCTCATGGGGGCCAGGGCAGTTATAGGGTTTTGTGAGGCAGGGAGAGGGGTCTCAAAGGTGCACAAAAGGTGGGCTACGGCTGACAAAGAAATCTTCACACAATGTGTTGGGGAAGCAAAGCCTTGGAGGATTTCAATGGGGGGCATAGCAGGATGAACCCAAGGGGAAAAAGGGAGTTTCTATTATAAATTTCAATGGGGTGTTAACAGGAGACCCCCCCTCCCACTCATGACTATTGGGGGATGGGTACCCCAATATCCACCGTTCCTTACACTTCGGGGAGAATTAGCTTAATGACTTAAACTGGGGTCTCCACGTGTTCAAAAGGATCAAGCTGAGGACAGTATGCGCTACAGGCAGTTTATGTACCTTCCCCAAATAGAAAGAGAGAGAGACACACAGGTGATCAATAACAACAAGTTTATTGCTATACAAAACAGAGAAACACAGCCCTGGTCTGGCTGGTGGGATTTAAAAGGGGAAAACACAAGCGGCTTCTCGGGAGTATGGTAGGAGATGGGGGGGAGGTTTCCGGTGTTGGCTCAGTGATGGGCAACGAGAGAACACGAATGGGGGGGGGGACAGAGAGAGAGACAGGGTTTCTCCAATTGACAGGGAAAGTCTGGACCTGTGGTTACCTTTCCTTGCCTGTTGAGATGAGACAGGTGGCCCATGGATCCAGCGGAGTTCGGGGGATGGAGGAAAAAAGAAGGGGCAGACCAGAGTCTGGGAGATATCTCAACTCAGACAAGCACAGAATGACCTGCACGTATCTGGGTCCCAAGATTTCTCAAAGGTTGATGGGAAAACCAGGGGCAGTTAAAGGGTGCTGGACAAAGGAGTTTGGGAGGCTACGAAGGGTCATTTGGAGTGTACAATGGGCTAACAAGGGGAAGAACCAAAACTTTTGCTTCCATGACAAAAAGGGCTATACCAGATGCACCATATACCTTTTAGACAGGAGGCAAGGGTAAACAAAAAGTGAAGGGAGGGAAGGAAGGGCTTAATGACAGGCTTCAGGATACAATGAGTGTGTGTCAGGTTTCTTTTGGGGAATGCAGATAGGATGTTGCTGCTCTGAGTCATGGCTACCATTCCTTTGTCACAACAGGGTGAGCCCTTCTCCTTAACAATTCCATTCTTTATTCAGAGAGCTCTCCCTTCTAGTCTTTTTCTCAACTTTAGGCTGGTATTTTTCCATGAGCAGTCCCTTTTTTGCTAGGAGCTAGGGCGGTTGGACCCGATCCTTATTTTCCATGCGCTGCCCCCCCCCTTTTCCTCTTGCATCCAGTGTGGGGATTTCCCCCAAGCCTCCTTGCCCTTGGTTACTCCTGTGGGTTTTGCCGACCCACGGGTCCAAGACAGTTGGCTATCACAAAAGGGGGGTACATCCATTCTGGGGGGGACCAGAGGTCCGGGCTAACAGGGGGGTATGGCAGGATGAACCTGAGGGAACAAAGCTTTGGTGGATTTTACTGGGGGGCATGGCAAGATGAATACGAGAGCCAAGGAAAGTTTCTATAAACAGGGGAATAAGGCTATTTTTAGATGGGCATGTAGTGACCAGCCTAATGATCGATCTATTGCTTGCCCAGAGTTTCAGGTGGCCATGGAGCAATCATCTCAAAAGAGGGAGGCCACCTGTTTTTGACTGCTCCATTGTTTACCCAGGCGACTCCCTTGTTTCATTCTTATTCCTTCTGACTAGACCGGTTTTGCATGGGGCGTTTTCTTTCTTTTTCCTTTTTCTCCCCTTCTGCACCTGTTGACCTGTGTCTTTTGGGGTGCTGCCAAGAGGGGGGAGTCTATGGTCTTTAGGGGGGAATGGTGTAGTTCCTAACACAGTGTCAGTTCAAAAAAGCAACCTTATTATGAGTGCTACTCAGTTTAGATACTCTGTGTGCACTTGGGAGACTAGCCTCATTTTGTTTTGTCTCAGTGTATCTGATCATGGAAGCTATTTTTCTTTTCATGTCCAGTTGCCGGCAAAACCAGTAAACACCTAGAAGGTCAATCAAATGAATTCACTGCTCATATAGATATAGATATAAAAACGTGGATTGGCCACTTAGAAGCCTTAATTCCTCTATTTAATGATAGGATAGATAAAACCTGGAAAACATTAAAGCAATTCTGCTCTCTCCCCACATCTCCTTTCTAATATGGAGGTGAAAGCTGTGGTGAGAAGTGCATTCCGCCAGTTACATTTGGAGCAGTGACTTCGACCGTACGTCACAGACTCTGACCTGGCCACTATTATCCATGCTTTCATCACCTCAAGACTGGACTATTGTAATGCACTGTATGTGGGGCTACCCTACATGACAATTTGGAAGCTGCAGCTGCTGCAGAATGCAGCAGCCCATCTCCTGACGGGGACGGGCTGCTGTGAGCATGTTAAACCGGTGCTCTGTGCTCTGCACTGACTGCCTATAGTCTTCCAGGCCCGATTCAGGATGTTGGTGCCTACCTATAAAGCCCTATACGGCCTAGGCCCCACTTACTTGTGGGACTGCCTCACTCCCTCGGCTCTTGACCGGCCCCTGCAGTCCACTGGGAGCGCCCTCATTGAAATCCTCTGGGTATCCCGGGGAGTGCTCTTGGGGGCTGCGCCTAGGCTGTGGAACTCCCTGCCAGCGGAGGCTCAGATTGCTCTGGACTTCTCCTTTCATCGATATTGCAAGACCTGACTATTCTGCCAGGTTTTTGAGGAGGGTGATGGGCGAGGTATGGGGGGTGGGGGTTAGCGGGGGTTGCATTTTTTACTTCCCCTGTTGTCCCTATTGGGATTGGAGGTTTTACTGTTTTATTGTTATGTATTTATTTTATTTATTGCATTTATATTATTGTTTTTATATTTGTATAAACTGTTAGCTGCCCCAAGCTGCTTTGCAGGAAGGGTGGCATACAAATTATGGAAATAAATAAATAATAAATACATCAATAAATAAATATACAAAGGAAAATATTTGTTGCAAATATCTGTGGCAAATACAATATCCAAGAAATTTGTGTGCTTTGACTTGGGTCCAACGAAGTGTATGCAAACTGCCATTTTCTCCCACTGTGTTGTATATCTGTTTTGGTCATTTTGGCTTGGTTGCTTTGTTTATTTTAATATTCCAGTTATTTGGGTCTGTCCTTTTGGTGTTTCAGTTACTGCATTTTGGCTATTGTGCATGCATAATAGTGCCAAAACAAAATAACCAGTATACCAAAATGTCATTCCAGGCACAGATTACAGTAGATCATCAGTTTGCTTGCATTACTCCCTTGCAATCGCCACACCAATGTATGCCTCCACATGACAGCAGGGGCTACTGTGCCAAGGATGTGACTGAAAGAAGTGCATCATGCCAAGTGCTTTGTGTTAGACTATCTGGTTACAGCATTGTGCTGCCTATTCCACTCAAGTATGGACACTGGTAAAAATAAATGGACCCTTATTTCCACCAGTTTCCAGTATCTGATGGTGGTGACAATAATAATAATTTAAAAATAACGTTTTCAGACAGATACACATCTTTCAGAACGATGAAGCATCTGCTGTAAGAACAGGCACATGGGCAGTGTTGCCTTATGACTGGAGTAGGATTGGAACTGTGGTAATCAGACAACTCAGAAAAGGAAAAGCAGAAAAAAGCAGAGTCATTATGCAGCACTGAGGATCAAAGCTTGGTGTTGGTCCAAACATGCAACAATACCAAGGAGCCATAACTTTCCCCAAATTTTGTAGACGACACTGGGGATTGATAGGGAAGCATCCTTCCCCCTCTTATTTACCAACTCCCAGAAGCAGGGGGTTGGGAGGATCTTTCCTCCCCAAAAGGGGGTGAGGGGGCTGAACTGAAGCTGGGGTAGAGCCAACTAGCCCAGGAAGGTTGCAGATCAGAGTCTGGCAGGCTTTGTGGAGCAGCTGTGGCAGCAATGGTGACACTTGCTGCCTAGTGAGTCGATCCTGGCATCTGTTTCACCTGGCTATTTGTATGGTAACAAGGCATTTGATTATTTTGGAAGAGTTTGGGGAAGAAACAAGTTCCGTCAAAATCATGTCATCCAACCCAGGTCCTGCAGTCTTGGTGTTACTCAGTGCCTGGCAGTCTTGGGGAATTGATACAGGTGAGTAAACTGAAGTCGAGTCCAGACAAGGCTGAAGTGATGATGGTTGGCCAGCCCTGTGACCTTAGATGGCCTGGGACACTCATCATTGATAGGGGTTCACAGCCTTGGAGTCCTCCTGAATCCTGAGCTGCATCTGGATCTTCAAGTTGCGGTGATGGCCAGGATGCTTTTCACTAACTCCACCTACTGAGAAGTTTGCGACCCTTTCTTTTTAAAATGGACCTGGCCACAGACATCCATGCCTTTATTAGCTCAAGGCTGGCTAGACCACTGCAGTGTGCTCTACGTGGAGCTGCCCACGAAGACTGTCATGCAGGTCCCATCTTTGGGTAATTTCAGACGTGACAAGATCACAGTCAACCACCCTGAATCACAGTGGATTCAGGGTGGTGGCTGTGATCCCGTGCACATCTGTTTGAGCCCCACCACAGTGAATCTCTGGCAGGAGTCAAAGTTATAAATATTTTTGAGATTATCGAGTTATCCAATAATCTCAAAAATTGTATATATATATTTGAGATTATTGGTATATTTATTCTGACCATCCAGCTTGCTGGCTGTGTGCCTTTGCACTCGTCTTTTTTCCAGTTTAGTGGCTGGCACCTTGTGTTTTTTTGTTGTAGTGTGTATAGGAGTGCTGGTATGGCATCTTGGAAACAGTAGTTCACATTTAATGATTCTGAAAGGGCATGTATTCTTACTGGATGGTTCTTATTTGGGGAATATGAATTATCTCATGATCAGGTAGAATGGCAAGAATTGGATAACTTAAAAAAGAAAAAGATCAGATTAGAATTACATTGATCTATTCTCACTGAGTATTGTAAAGTGGAAAGGATTCCTAGGGGCTTAAGACTTAATAAAGCCCCTGGTATATTTTTACAGGATGAGGAATTTAAGAATCATTGGGTCTTTGTTTTGATTTAATGTTGTTGATTATTGATTGGTCTAACCAAAAGATTGTGAAAATGGATGAATCAGTGAGGTACAGTCTAAACTTAATAAAAATGTGTCTTCTAAAGACATGGATTTGAAGTTAGCTACTTTACAAAAAGACTTAGATAATTTTTATAAGAATTTGAAGTCCTTGAAAATTGACTTGACATGAGTACGGACATCATCCACAAATGACTGCATGAATTGGTGACTGGATATGAACCTTGATATCATTATTGTACTACTGTGTTTAGGCATTTATGTACAATAAATATTGTTTTTTATGATTGATTTAGTCTATTTATGAACATATATTTTTGAGATTATTGGTATATTTATTCTGGTCATCCAGCTTGCTGGCTGTGTGCCTTTGCACTCATCTTTTTTCCAGTTTAGTGGCTGGCACCTTGTGTTTTTTTTGTAGGAGTCAAAGCTAACCACGGTTCTGGGGATGGGGCCAGCCCCATCCCCAGAACCGTGATTAGCTTGACCACGATCCATGATGGGCCAAAAGTAACATCCGTTACCTTTGGATCATTGCCCCGACCGCGGTACAGGATTGGGGGCGGCAGATGCATTGGCTCCTGCGCCCAACTGTCTTACCGAGGGTGGGCGGCTGGGGGAGCGTGGGGGGTGGCCCCATCCCCTCCGAGATTCCCCAGCGTGATGGAAGCTGGCATGTCTAAGGGACCCAGGATCCGGGCCCAGTACGTCTGAAATTACCCTTTGTGTCCATACAGTAAGCACACAAAGAGAGGCATTCTTAGTGGCTGCTCCACAGCTTTGGAACTACCTTCCCACGGAGGTTCATCAAAGCCCCACCCAGGAGATCTTTTGGAGTAAGATGTAAGACTATTTTTTTGGCCAGGCATTTAATATGCAGAGTTAGGGTTTGGGATGTATTTTATGGGGTTTTTACATCTGGTTTTATGGTTTTTATTTTTGTATTTTATATGTTGTTAGCCTCTCTGAGTCTTTGAGAAAGTGTGGGATGTAAATAAAAATAATAGATAAGAAAATAAATATATAGGTTTGTCATTGTTGTGTGCTCAGAGAAGGAGAAGAGCACCAACACAGAGAGCTGGAAAAATTGGTGCAGCATAGGTGACAGAGCCATGAAGTGGTTTGGTCTTAGTAAAAATGGCAGTCTACATTTCCGAAGTCTCGAGAAGACCATAGAAATGAGGATTTATAGCTACTCAAAACTAGAGCTGAAATGATACATGCAAAATTAGGGTCAAATTTGTAGTCAAAAGTCACATTATATTTGCAGTCAAAAACACATCAAACATGTAGTACCAAATCACCTCTTACAGGTCTTGGCATGCATGCACACATCTGGCAAACCTGTGTACACCCCTGTCTGGCTTTAGCCCCAGGAGGGCCAAGCTGCCTAAGAGGGCATCTGACCCTATGATTATTGTTCAGTCACCATCTGATCCCAAGTTATGTCACTGCTGCTACCACCTCGCCTGCACTTCCTCTGCAGGGAAAATGGAATGAATTTTAAAATAATTTTGTACCCAATGACATGTGCAGTGCTACCTGCATATCCATAAAAAATCAGGTATCCATTTCAGCTCTAAAAACAACAGACGGGCTGGTCAGGCATGCCACCAGCACCCTATTTTATACCACAGTTGCCAAAGGACAGTCAGGAATCCAACAGGATTTGAACTCAGGACTCTCCATCCCTAGCCCAATACATTAACCTCTGGCCCAGTTTATACGTATGGGAAGTAAATAAAAAAGAGAGGAGGTAACCAAACTGCCAGATTGCACTTTGAAGGTAAATGTATTTATTTTCACCAAGTAGCCTTCATCCTGTTTCCTATTACTTGTTCACGTGTTCAGTCATTAAATTTTGAAGTGCTTTAAGAAAATGCACTTTTGTGAAGTGTTAAACTCCAAACATACAATCCCCTCAAAATTTGAATGAATCTTTCACTCGTGTTCTTGCGTAGCTGCCTCAAATCCAGGTGGCTAGAAATGAGATAAAAAGCACATGAATGCATGATATTATAATGGAGAAGGGAAGGGGCTGAGCCTTTGACAGGATCATTACAGGTTCATGGATCTGCTGAATGTCAGTGAAATCTGAGCCTTTTACCAACTTGCTGATGGTAATTTTTAAAATACACACATCACCACAGTTTTTTTGGGAAAAATCCTAACAACAAAATTATGTGACTTTTGCATGTAACTTGATCAGTAAGCGACAATCAATTCTGAGTGCATTCTACACGTCTCAGTCTTGACCTTGGATGAAGACCTGGGTGACCTTGGATAATGAGCTGATTAGCATTACTGCAGCTCATTTAGTGTCAGTGCTTTCATCATAGGACCTAAGTATTCAAAGAGATCAAGAAGGAGTGGCAGAATCATGGAGGTCTTTCTCAGGCATATACTCCTTGAACTTCCATTCTTTTAGTCTGCATGTGTGCATGTTTCCCCACCCCCACCCAAACCTATCTTAATCATTTCTCATTTGCTATTGATTGCTGTAGATTAAGCAGAAATGGTTGCTATTTATTTTAATAAATAAATAATTTTTATTTTACTTTATTTTTATTCATAGCTTTCATAACCTCTTGGCCTCAGTTCTGCATCTGGAAAATGAGAATATGTGTCTCTCTCCCTGTCTCCCTCACCCTTGTTCACGTTAGATTGCAAGCCCACTGTGCACGGCCTGTCTCCATTAATAACAATTGTAAAGTGCCAGGTACTGCTGGCACTGTATAAATAGTAATTCTAATTCTAATTCATGAGGATAATTAATAATTAATTAATAATATATTGCTGTCACTGTTATCCTTCTCCTAAAGGTACCCACTTCATTCCAGTTCACCACACATTGCGTTAGGCAAAATGTGGTGCCTGCAACTGGAATTAGGAGAACCTTCTTTCTTGTTCCTTTTTCCTCCCAGTGCTTATATGACAGAATATTTTTGTTTTCCACTCCTTCAACTTTTCATCTCCCCATGTACTCCGTGGTAGCATATGTTATAGCTTCTTAAGCCAGATGGCATTCTAGAGCTCCAACTCATTTTCATGGTCTGTTTCTTTCTTCATTATAACTAAAGATGAGACAAATATTCAGCTATATTTTTCAGATCTGCACTGTGGCTATTTTAAAACAGATTGCCACTGGGGGAGTGGTCTGTGTGCGGCCGGTGGAGCACTGGTACGGGGGCCATGCATGGGGGGAGGGCACGCCCTTCTCACCCACGGAGCAACCGGCCTTTTTACAGATTGCTCCATGGGTGGGTGGTGGGTGGAGGTGAGTGGAGATGCGTGCAGATGCGTCAGTCACAGGAGCAAACACTCACGTACCTCCACGTTTAAATGAAATGCTCCCCCACATGAACACTGGGTGTCCATGTGTGGCAGCATCTCGTTTAAAAATAACATGTGAATTTGGCTCCTGTGAAGCCAAATTATTTTTTCCTGAATTGATTTGACATTTTAAAAATTCAGTATTAGCTAATTTGATATTTGCTACGTGAGATTTGTCTGGAGAGGGTGGGTATCTGTCCTGTTCCCATGCTGTGCTCAGCAGTCCACCCCCCGCCCCCCCCACCTTACGGGAAGCCATGGTTGCCAATGATAGCTGCCATGGCACCTGATCCCCTGGGCACTCTGTACTGAGGTGAGTAAAGCAGGATTTCAAACGTGAAAGCCTGCTTTACTCTCGGTTGGGCAGTGGGATCCCTACTATGGTGGCAGCTAGCCCGAGGTGTGACTCTGGGACTTCCCTGAGTCACACTCCAAGATAGCCGCCACCATGGTTGAGATCCATCCCATGCTAACATCTGGCAGGCGCAAACGTATGTGATGGTGGCCCACGGAGTAAAGCACACTAAAGCCAGCCAGTCACATTTGAAACCCCCCACAATGAACTAAGTCTGCAAAGTCGTGCCCAGCGGAGCTGTTCCGGGTGGTGTGGGGGCTGGTCAGTCTGGCTGGTCAGTCCGGCCTCCCTCCGCCTGAACGGGGACGTGTCCCAGGCCCACTGTGAGGAGTTTGCCATCTACCTTGCAGACAAGATCGCTCGGATCCAGAGCAACTTCGACACTGGATTAGAGACAGTAGTAATAGAGTATGAGGTGATGGAGGCACTGTCTGGTCCATCTTTTTGGGATGAGTTTCAGGAAGTGATGCCAGCTGATGCTGTGGAGATCCTGGGGTCAGTGAGGGCCACTAGTTGTAAATTAGATCCTTGCCTGTCCTGGCTTGTGAAAGCCTCCAGGGAGATATTGGGGCAGGTGCTGGTGGGGATTATTAATGCGTCCCTTTGGCAGGGGAGTTTGCCCCCCGGTCTCAAGGAGGCCATGGTGTGCCCCCTGTTGAAGAAGCAATCTTTGGATATGGACACACTCACCAGTTACTAGGGGTGGGACTTCACACAAAAAAACAGATACCGGTTCCCAAAAAAACAGTTTACCAGATTAGAACCGGTAAACTGGTACAGATATTTTTCAATTGATTTCAATGGGGAACTGTCCCCATTGAAATCAATGGGAAAAAAAACAAAAAACACTTTCCCTCCCCCATCCAGGCTGCATGGGTGGAAGGGGGGACACCCCCCACCCACCCTGCCCAGCCTGGATTTTTAAAGACCCGGAGCCCGCACCAGCAGGTACTAGGGTGATCCCTGGGGTGGGGGGTGGTTTAACACCCCACCCCACCCCCCACCCAGAGGGGGGTCATTAATTTCAATGGCTGCAATGTAAACAAATCCGGCACGGGGAACCGGTACCGGTACCCCCAATTACTGGATTAATCCGATACTGCCGGTACAGCAAAATACCAGCAGTATCAGATATCGGGGGAACCGAACTTCCCACCCCTACCAATTACTGACCCATCTTTAACCTTCCCTTTTTAGGGAAAGTTATTGAATGGGCAGTGGCCTTGCAGCTCCAGGCTCACCTGAACAGCATCGGTTTTCTTGACCCCTTTCAATCAGGGTTTCAGCCAGGTCATGGTATGGAGATGGTGTTGGTGGCCTTGGTGAATGATCTCTGTTGGGAGATGGACTCAGGATGTTCAACATTACTGGTCCTGCTAGATGTCTCAGCCGCGTTTGATACAGTGGACCATGGGCTGCTGTTGAGACAGTTGCGTGACCTGGGGGGGTCTGGATGGGACCACCTTTGGTTGGTTCCAGTCATTCCTCTTGGGGAGGACCCAGCAGGTTGTCTTGGGAGCAGAAAAATCTAGCCCCAGGGCCCTGGACTGTGGCATTTCGCAAGATTCAATCTTGTCTCCTTTATTGTTTAATGTATATATGCAGCCCTTGGGGGGATCGTGAGAGGGTTTGGTGTGCGTTGCCACCAATACGCTGATGGATACCCAGCTTTACTTCTCTCTTTCAGCTGACCCGGGCCCTGCCGTCTCCATGCTATCTCAGTGTTTGGAGGCTGTGGCGAGTTGGCTATGGCAGAGCAGACTGAGGCTCAATCCTGATAAGACGGAGGTGATGGTGGTAGGCCGGGCAGGGGAGGTGGTGCCCCCTCTTGTGGTNATGGATGGATAGTGGTGTGCAGCAGGGGGCTCCATTTAATCCTGACACCACAGACCTGGGGCTGGTCCCCCTGGAGCAGATTCAGGTGTGACCACTCCGTGGGTCCATCTAAAACACACATAGATGAAGCTTGAGGGGCTTGCCAAACTAGAAAATCCCTCTTGTCAGCCAAAACCCTCTTGGCTGACAAGCGGGAGAAAATAATAGTCAATCATCTAGTGCAGTATTAACTACTCTCCACAAACTAATAGTACCACCAGTGAGACTAAAGAGGTAGAAAGAGAGAAAATAAATGCTGAGCACCCAAGGTTACTAATAACAATGATAGACAATAAAGACGAAGTAGTAAAGTGATACCTTTTATTGGACCAGACATTGTTGTGTTATTGGATGAGGAAGTTGTTCATCTGGAGCTTGATTTTCAGAACAAAGTCTTCCAATTTTGTGCTCTTTGCCTCATTTGGTCATTTACACATCAGTAATTCTCCATGTACCATCATGGGGGAAAGGAGGGCCAAGTGAAAGTCTCTGGGTTGCTCTGCCACAATCATGTGTGTAGATATAAGGTGTTTTTAAATGAGACGCGTGGACAGGGGGTGTGTGGTTGGTGTGTGGGGTGGTTGCGAGGACATCCTGCATGGGGAAGCACTTCAAATGAGCGCCCCCCTCCCCGCACGGCTGCCCCATCCATGCACTGCCCACCCTGTCCCTGCACAGAGCACTCTGGATTTTTCTGGAGTGTCCTGTGCATAGATTGGGTGGACGGTGCGTGGGTCATGAGAGTGTGTACCCTCACGTACTGACTTCAGATAAATGCTCCCTCACGTGCACAGTGGGTGTCCATGCGTGGGGGTGTCTTGTTTAAAAACACCCATAACATTAACCCACAGAATTCTTGTTCCTGCAACTTCAAGAGATGACAAAGAGGAAGTTAATAAAGCAAAGCACTTGTAGGTTGGAGGTCAGAAGATTCCCTGTAGTCACTGCTTGAGGTAAATGGTTTCTTGTCTGTGTTCATGGTACAGTCCACTAGGATCACTCTGTATGGCCTCAGGGATAACTAAGGGAGAGGAAAGAAAATTCCAGGATAAAAGCAGACTCCTTTCCCCAGAATAATATTGACAGATGGGCAAATGAGCAGGGGCCAGAAATGACTGGCCTATGAAGAAAGATTACAAGAGCTAAATATATAACTTGGCTAAGAGAAGGCTCAGTGGTTTGTCTACCCAGGACATCAAGTTAACTTAATCCATAATAACAAAGGTGCAATTTTACTGTGGAATAGTTAACATGGTCTCATTCCCCAAGTGGATGCTCTTCCTATAAATTGTAAATGCCTTTGCCAAGTTTAGGAGAGTTTTGTTTCAAAGAAGGTTTAAACTTTATCTCATAAAACCTAATTTTAATCCTTATGAAGAGCGTCCACCTGAGCATTTCATGCAGATTAACTAATCCATAGCAAAGCCACCCTGCTACATCTGTTTTACAAACCTTGTAAAGAAAAGTCCCAATGTTCTCATGGCTGGGACCCACCACCCTACCCCAGCCACACAGGAATGGTGACCGTTTTACACCAGTTTAGCTCCCTTGATTTAAATAAGATTACTCCCAGTCCTTGCCAGCATGACATTGGGTACAGCCACAAGAGCCTGGCCAGGATTGATCCCTGAGTGACCTGGGGTGGGCAATTTCAACTGCCACATTTCAGGGATGGCGGAAACAGCAGGGAAGATGGTCCTCCCCCCACGGGGACACAGGGTGGGCGGGCCACTGTAAGCCAAAGTGCCAGCCACACACATGGGTGCCAGGCCCTGCCCCACCCAAGCTCCCCCGACCTGCCCACTGCCCCAGCCATGATGTGGAGGTGTGGGAATGTTGACCATGCCCACCACTCACCGGTGCTGGTGGGCCTTGTCACAGGAAGGGGCAGTATGGGGACCAGGACCACAAGGCCTGTAACCTGATTTGGGCAGCCTCACCCCACTTTGGACAAGGTTACTACACACTGTGTCCCCAGGTTTTTTTTTTTGGAGGATGCAGCGCATAGCAACTGGCTGCACACCCTGCTGCAGGGTGGGGTGAACACCTGGTGGCCACCAGGCTTATGGTGCAGCACTGCATCGTGTGGCAATGGTGCCCAAATTGGGGTGAGGTTGTCCAAATCAAGTTACTGTATCATGTGGTTGCACCCTTAGGGCGCTTTTAGACGAGACCAAAAAGGTGGCTGATCCTTTGATCAGCCGCCTTTCTTGGCGCTCGTCTAATTGCTGGGCCGCTTGTTAATCTGCGTCGGAGGGGGCAGGCTCGCCTGCCCCCTCCGACGCAGATTCCCGAAGTGCCGGCTTTACGCCGCACTTCCGNCTGTCAGCTTCATTTGATACCGTTGATCATGAGATGGTGGTGACTTGCCTGTGGAACTATGCCAGGACGGGTGGAACCATTCTTGAATGGTTCCACTCCTTCCTGGCTTGGAGAACCCAGAGGTGATTGGGGATTGTTCATCTTCTCCCCGGGACCCCACGTGTGGAGTTCCGTAAGACTCTATTCTGTCCCCTCTCTTGTTCAATGTGTATATGCAGCCGCTCTGAGAGGTTGTGAGATGGTATAGGGAGGATGGGGTTTTTAAATTTTATTTTATGTCTCCCTTTTATGTATTGTATATATTTGATGTATATTTTAAAATATTTTAATTTTTGGAAGCCACCTCGAGCTGCCTAGGCAGGAAAAGCAGGATATAAATGATGGAAATAAATAAATTAAATTAAAGTTCCTGCGCTTCAAATATCTGAAAGACTGCCTCCTTCCCTATATCACATTGTAATCCTTAGGGTCAGCTGGAAGTGCCTTCCTACCAGTTCCATTGATACATCTAGTCCACACAATGAAGGCCATAGAGAGGCATTTTCCTGTAGGTTTGTCAGAGCTGAGGTTTGAGCATGTTCTAGAGATGTTGTGAGACTTTTTGTGGGGGAGGAGGACTGGACATCAGCAGGCAGGGAAAGGGTTTGGTGGAGCTGGGTGTTCATGAGATTTTTACCATGTTTTTATTTATTTATACTTTATATGTTGTTTATGTATGTTGTTATGTACCCTGAGCCTTTGGGAAAGGATGGAATATAAATTTAAATATATAAATAAATAGAGGAAACATTGTGGATGCACACTTGACAAGAGTGCGTGACTGAGCAGTTGGGTAACAGGTATGATCTCACAGATTCACAACAAAAGCATAGAACTAGCTAGTTAAAAGAAAGCACATAGTAGTAGTAAGGAACATAGGGTGTTTTTAGATGGACGCCTGGTCTGTTCGAGCTCCGCCCCACCCCTGGGTGACCTATCCATTTAAAGGTGGGCCATCCTGAGGTGAGCAGTCAGAGCAGCGCAGCACAGCACTCCCCCATGTCAATTTCAGGCTGCTCTGCCGGCAGAGAGACAGAGGCAGAGAGCACTCAGTCAGTGAGTGCCCTACCACCTCTGCCTGCCCTTCTGGGACTCCAGAGTGTGGAATCCCAGAAGGGACAAACTTAGGCTGAACGCGAGCTANCAGACTGAGGCTCAATCCTGATAAGACGGAGGTGATGGTGGTAGGCCGGGCAGGGGAGGTGGTGCCCCCTCTTGTGGTGGGGGTGCGTCCCTCTGTGGCTCAGCAGGTTTGGAGTCTGGGGGTATTATAGGATGCGGGTCTCTGTCTAGATCAGCAGGTAGATGTGGTGGCAAAGGCGGCTTTCCGCCAGCTGTATCTGGTGTGGAGGCTGCGTCCATATATCTCCAGACCCGACCTGGCCACTTTGATCCATGCCTTCATTACCTCGAGGCTGGACTACTGTAATGCGCTGTACATGGGGCTTCCCTTGACGCTGACCCGGAGGTTGCAGCTAGTGCAGAATGCGGCGACCCGTCTCCTAACAGGGACGGGCTGACAAGAGCATATAAATATATCAAATAAATAAATAAATAAATAACACCAGTGCTCCGTGCACTGCACTGGCTGTCTGTAACATGCCGAGCCAGGTTCAAGGTGTTGACTTTGATCTATAAAGCCCTGTACGGTCTTGGACCTGGATACCTCAGTGACTCAGGATGGACTCTCCGGTCCACCAGGGGCACCTTCTTGGAGATCCCCCACATAAAGCGGGGGGCTACAATGGAGAGGGTGTTCTCGCGGGCTCCGGTTGTGAAACTCCCTCCCACAGGAAGCACAACTGGCCCTGAGTCTGCTGGCCTTCCGTCGGGCCTGTAAGACATGGCTGTTCTCCCAGGCTTTCAGAAGCGAGGAGGGGAGGGTGGGCTAAATTTCTGTATGGGGGTATTTTAAAACTGTTTGAATAATATTTGTGTAGATTTTTATATTTTTAATATGTTTTTATACTGTGATAAATTGTCTATTTATGTTGGAAGCCGCTCCGAGATGCTGTAGGCATAGGGGGCGGCATATAAATGGAATAAAATAAATAAAGAAATAAATGCCAACTATGACTTCATGAAACCATTAAGGCAGAAAACATGGAAATAATCAAAAGGCAAACTTCACCTATGCTAAAAATCAAACATAATGAATTTAAGGTTCATGCAAATATCTTCAAGCCATTGAACTGATTATGAAGCAAAACTGAACGTGACACTAATCTTCAAATTCAGTTCATAAAATCATATAATCTTGATTCCTCTCATCCTTAATTGTACCACTTCCTCTAACAGCACAATCAGTTCCTTTTCTCTGTTTGAGGGCAACACTAGAACAATTAGTGTGGAAGACTGAAGGGGTGACAAACACTATTGTCAGGGGAGCAATGATCTTGCTATACATAATAGGAAGTTATTCTACTTCTCTGGGAGGCTGGGTAATTGAATGGGTGGCAGGAAATATTTTGGGGGGACATCCGTTACCCCTTAGTGCCACTCCTATCTTTGATATTCCCAGATTCCCCACAATCTATCATTCCTCCCCAGATGGGCAGCTGCTGATTTTGTACTTGCTCCTTTCCATGTTTATGCTGCCTGCATGAAATAATTTGTTCAGTTTATGTTTTCATTTAGACCAATTTGACACCAATTTATCTCCACTAACCTTGGTGTGTTACTCGTGATTTACCCTGCTGTGAAGGAATTGGAATCAGGTCCAAGAATGTCTACGTATTTCACATGTTTTTGCAAGAATAGCTTGTGATTAGTTGTGAAGTGTTTCATGATCCCTTTTGAGTGAAAGAGGCTAAATAATAATAACTTATGTTGCACCCAGTGGGAGCTAGAGTTAAGTAGTCCACAAGAGACAAACTTCAGTAAATGGAATCTCAGTGAAAATGAGAGTGGGTGACAGAATATGCAAGTGAGTGAGAAGGAGAGAGAAAGAGAATGTGTGAACAGATAGGAAAAAGTATAAATGGACTGATGAATGATGAGAGAATGTGTGACTGAATAAAAAAATGTGTGAGCTGATAGATGGGCGAGTGTGTAGGTGAACAGTTGAGTCAGGATGGATAGAATAGCCATTTAGGGCTGTATAGGACTTGAGCAAGAAGCCAGAAGCCAAGCAAAACTGGAGCAGAATGCATTGACTTGACTTCCATCAAGGGTGGGTTGCCACAAGCACATTATATCCATGAGTCAGAGTCAGTATTGGCTTCCGTTTACTTTCCAGACACAATTCAAGGTGCTGAATTTGACCTATAAAGCCATAAAATGAGCTTTATAGCTTTTATTATGAGCTTTTCATTATTATTTATGAGCTTTTCATTATTTGTAGGGATTCATGGTCCATCAGGAGGTATCCAGTGCAGTTAATGACAGATTGTGAGTCTCCATCTTGTGGTTGATTTGTCGGGAGACTGTTTGGGGGTGCTGCTGGTATACTGTGCACCTACCTGTACAGCGGCAGCCCTACAAGCTCTGATGGAGTTGGTGTCGGAGGTGGTGTTGCGGTCCCCAAAGACAATAGTCTTAGGGGACTTCAATATCCACGCCGATGCCAGTCTCGGCAGGGCGGAGTGTGACTTCATGGCCGCCATGGAAACCATGGACCTGTCTCAAGTTGTCACCATCTCAACACATGATGGAGGACATATCCTTGACCTGATCTTCTGCACTGGCCTTGAGGCAGGGGATCTACTAGTGGGGGAGGTGAAGCCCTTGTGGACAGATCATTACCTCCTGCAAGCCTGTCTCCTGGCACAAATTTGTCCCCAGAAGTGTGTGGAACCAGTTTGGTTGGTTCACTCCCAGAGACTGATGAAACCTGAGAGGTTCCAGAATGCTGTAGGGGAGTTACCCTCTGATCATGACAGCCATCCACTTGATGACCTCATGGTTTTGTGGAATACTCTGCTGACCGAGGCCATCAACCAGATGGGTCCTAGGCATCTGCTTCCTTGGCATTGGCACCGCAGGCCACCATGGTTTGTGGAGGGCCTGCGGAAGCTGAAGCAGGAAGGGCAGTGGTTGGAGCGCCAGTGGCGCCTTTCGTTTGCTAAATTTGATCGATTGCAGCATGTAGTCAGTTTATGGGCCTATTCCATGGCTGTCAGGGCAGCAAAGAAGGAGTTCTTCACTGCCCTGATAGTGGGCATTTTTACACACATGTTAAAGTTCTGGATTTTTCAGTCTTCTGGGTTTACAAGTCCACAAGTAAGTTTCGGATTTATTTTTCACACACACACACTGCCCTGAGGCAGTTCCTGGATGCATTCTTCACACAAACACTGNAGGCTCGCCTGCCCCCTCCGACGCAGATTCCCGAAGTGCCGGCTTTACGCCGCACTTCCGGGTTCCGCGGGCGAGTGCGCATGCGCAGAAGGGCGAGCATGCGCACTCGCACTCTGCGCCGTGTCTGAACTGCAGACACGGCTCTCAGAGACTGCGCGGGGGGAAAGCCGGTGTTTGGCGATCCCGCTTGCAAGCGGGATCGTCTAAAAGCGCCCTTAGAGAAGAATCAGGCAACAAATTCTTTAACTGCCATCACTCAGAGAATCTTCTAGTATTCTGCTAGTATAGAACTGAAAGTATTCCTACAGTTATCCTAACATGGCAGAGCAATGGATGTGTGCCAGTGACTGACTGCTCTATCTGTCTCCTTGCCATTTGCTAAATGATAGGCATGAGTTATAACTCATTACTCAAGCCAAAGAAAGCTACTGGAATAACTCATCATGGAATGAACTCGGCTTGTGTAACACCATAAATCCGCTGCACAATAAGATTTACACTCAACGTGCCTTTATTTTTCTTCATAATTTATTAGTGATGTATTTTTTCAGGCCAAATGATCTTTTTCTAATCCTGAAGCTATCCTGTTTGATTGCTCTAACCAATCAATATTATTATAAACATGAATGTTTCAGAGTGTGAGAGATAACTCCTAATGCCATGAGTGATAGGCTGTTCCCAACTAAGCTCTCTAGCAGGGAGAGTAGCAGTAATGGCTGATTTTTAATGGGAATTGTCAAAGGCCCACTAAATTTGGATGCTGCTAGCATGGTTGCCATCCAGTCCAAAGGAATGGCTAAAACTGTAACTTCTGAGACACAGCCTTCAGAAATAGTGTGTTCCTGTTTAATTCAAAACAGACAAGTTTGAATGAATACATGTGCAACTAGATATATTCTTTTCCAGGAAGAGGCTGAAGGTGGAAGAGGCCTATGGGAGAAGGCTCATTCCTGGGTCCCACCTCTTACAAAGCACTGCCCCCTTCTGCGGGGTGAGCAGTAGCTGTCTGGGAAGACACTACTGGGAGGAGGGGCACCAGATGCCCATTCATCCATGCAGGTCACTGTTCTCAGTGCCTGGCAGAACTGCATCTCCCCTCTTCCACTCGCAGCCTTTCTACGCCAGCTGCTTGGATGGAGAGTGCTCATTGCAGAAATGGCCAATATCCCAGCTCTTCCCTGTGGGAATGCTCAGTCATCTACGCAGCTCCCTTCTGCTTCTTGCTCCAGCAGCTGGCAGTGAAAAGCTGCAAGGGAGGTGGAGGGGAAGGTGCACAATGGCCAGGAACCTGAGTGTCCATCCATGAACAAGTGGGCTAGCTGTTCCTTCCTGTTCAGCACCCTCATGGGGCAGTTGGTAGGTATGGGAGATAGGTATGGCACCCACTCCCCTCACATAGGAACAAGGGAGATGGGGCTCTAAGATGTCTGAGCCCCTTTCGTCCCTGCTGTTGAGTGAGCTTGATGAGCACACGCACACACACCTGCAGGGAAATTAAAATGAATTGTTAGTACATGGCACTTGGAGCCCCTGTTGAGACCACATGCAGTAAGGGCTGTCAGAGGGCTTCACAGAGCTGAAAGGGACTGTCAGTGTCATTGAGTTCAGCTACCTGGTTGGTGCTGGATTTGCAAAGAAAAAACCACCTAGCCTGTTTCAGTTCATGTGGTTTGGTCCCACTGAGTCAACAATCCTCAAACCATTTACTCTCCAATTGCCCCACTGAAATTTGGAGTAAGTGGTTTGAAGATCACAGACTGATTTTTCCTAAAAGATGTAGGTTTGGTCAGGCACCACCCCAAAGGTGCCTGAGTGGCGCTCAGTATAAAACTGCCAGAACTGTGCAAAGATCTAGTCATTGCCCGTTCATATTTCTTTAAGGGAATTGTTGTGATTGGCTAGTATGACTGCTTGCATAACATGGGCCTTCCAGTTGCCCATGACTATCGGTTATCTTCGATTTTGATCTGGTTGACAGGAAAACCAAAGTGGAAGCAGCCAAGGAGCTGTCCATAAATAATGTGACCTACCTCTCTCCCCCCCTCAATTTTTAATCCCTCAAACCCTCCCTTATCCCAGTTGCTCACTCTGCTACAGACCACACACCCTCAAAAAGTACACTACATCCCCTTCTCCTCACATTTTAATACCAGTAATGTAGAACCCCATTTAGTATAGGTAAGAAAGATCTTTATAGTTTTCAAACAGAAATGTAAATGAAAAATAACAAGAAATTATTGTGACATCACACTATGACCAACACATTACCACAACTTTGTTATCTTCCCCCTCCTGCATGACATACATATATCTGCATATCACAGATCCACAGTCTACATGCTATATACATGCAGCACCAATCTCCACCTGTTTGGCATCAGTGTTAGCCATTAGTGCTGGCATGACCCCCCTTGAAGTTAATGGGACTTGCATCAGAGTTAGCTGTCCCTGGAGTGAAAGCATGTGGAGGATTGCACTGTAAAACCTCGCTTATCTGGACTGCTCTAGTCTGGAACCTTCCTTGTTCTGGATATGTTTTATATTCCCAGCTACTTTCATGGGAAACATACAGCACATGTTTTGACACTGATCAGATGCTCAAAGCTCAACACCTGTTCAGTACATTCAAGACCCTCACATATCTGGATGCCTCTATAATTATAACAAATAAAAGGAAATATGTTATCACTCAACATACTTTTTTTACTCAGCATACAATTCATACATTTAACAGTTAATTAAGTCTTCATTGTTAGATAACAATTAACAGCATGCAATGAATACAATTGTTGCCAGAGCATGTTTGCACAAGCTGATAGCATAACTAGTTTTTTAGAGGATAGGTCCATAAATAACTATTTGTCAAGCTTATTGGGGAGGTGTAGACTCTGACTATTGGGAGCTCAGTGTAAATAGTAGGGGTGGGAAGTTCAGATTATCCAGTATTCGATACTGCCGGTATTTTGCTGTACTGGCAGTATCGGATTAATCCGGATATTAGGGGTACCGGTACCGGTTCCCCGTGCCGGATTGTTTTACATTGCGGCCATTGAAATGAATGGTCGCAATGTAAAAAAACAAAAAAAACCCAACTCAACCACTTTTCCCTCCCCCATCCAGGCTGCGCAGGTGGAAGAGGGGACACCCCCCCCCACCCTGTCCAGCCTGGATTTTTTTTTAAAAAAATTTTCCCTGAAGTCCCTGACTCTGCGCTGCCACCGGCAACCCGGAGCCCGCACCAGCAGGTAGGTACTAGGGTGATCCCTGGGGTGGGGGGTGGTTTAACACCCCCACCCCAGGGATAACCCTAACCCCCCACCCAGGGATCGCCTACCTTTGGTGCTCCGGGCAGCAGCAGCGGCATGGCGGTACGGAGGCTTCAGCGCTGGCTGTGGCTGCCGGCTTCAGCACTTACTAGGCCTTCTGGGGAAACCCAGAAGTTCCCCGGAAGGCCTAGTAAGCACTGAAGCCGGCAGTCACAGCCAGTGCTGGACCTCTGTGCCGCCGCCTGGAGTGTCAAAGGTAGACGATCCCTGGGTGGGGGGGTAGGGTGATCCCTGGGGTGGGAGGGTGTTAAACCACCCCCCCACCCCAGGGATCACCCTAGTACCTACCTGCTGGTGCGGGCTCCAGGTCGCCGGCGGCGGCCCGGAGCCAGGGACTTTGGGGATTTTTTAAATTATTTTTTAAATCCAGGCTGGGTGGGGGGTGTCCCCTCTTCCACCCGCACAGCCTGGGAGGGGGAGGAATTGTTTTTTCCCCTCATTGATTTCAATGGGGACACTGACAGTACCCCATTGAAATCAATGCAATAGATCCGGCACCGGTAAACTGGTTTTAATCCGGTAAACTGGATTTTTGCAAACTGGTAACCGGTAAAACTGGTAGCCATTTTTTTGCCAGATGTCTCATCCCTAGTAAATAGCAGGGAATGGACCACACCTTTATGACCTGTTGTGTACTTCTCTGAAGTGAATGCAGGCAGTCACTATTGAAGACAAGATTCTGAGCTTGATTGACCACTGGACTGACCCAGAATGGCACATCTTATGTTCTTAGGACAAAAAAGTATCAACCCCTATCCCTGCTCAAGGTGCCTATATATGGAGGGTTATTGTAGTGGGAAGGCTTCTGGGGCAAGCGCAGGAGTAAAACTGTGTCATAGAATGTGCAGAATTTGTAAAGTGCCGCTTTCTACAGTGTGTCTGCTTGTAGCTATTGTTCTCATTTTAATGAATTCTAAAATTATTTTCATGGTTTTTAAAAAAAACCACACAAAACCGTAAGATTGATTTATGTCGCATATAATCTGTCTTCTGCTAAGGGCCTGTAAAATAGCTGAGGTAGATCAGGAAAAAAATCAATATCAAGAAGTCATCAGATGCCAATCTGATGAGGAAGAAATCTATCTAGTACTTTCCCTATAGGCAGTAATCTATATGTCTTTTCTAATCACAAAAAGGCCCCTGGAAATGAAGGGCTAAACACATTGGCAGCACTCCTCGTTCACTTTTTAGCCTATCACTTGCTTGAAACCCATTTGTTAAGTGCTATATTGACATGGTTACTAGTCAGTGCAGTGCTGAACTTCTGTGTAAGATGATCAGGGAAAATAACACCGACCCAAATACTTCAAGTCCTGATTGATTTTTGCTTTGGGAAGAGAAAGTAAGTTCTTTCCATTTCATCCTTTCCAGGAGTTCCATACTGCCTTATATAAAACAATACATAACGGATTGCCTCCTCCCTTATGTTTTGTTGAGTTCCCTCAGGTTAGCCAAGGGTGCCCTCTTGCAAGTTCCAGCATTGCACCAGGTCCAGACTAGACCTGCATTGGGTAACAGTTTAGCTTCCTCCAGGTAATACCTGCCCCCCATTGAGTAGCTAGTGCCCCAAAATACATGTATTGCTGGGGCATCCCAGGACTCCCCAGGATGCTAATCCTGGCAACCGTGGTGACCTGGGCTGATTCATCTTGCTGGCCAGACTGCTGCTCCTCTGACTCCTGGCTGCTCCCCTGCTGGGAACAGGGGACCAATTAGGTGGGGAAATGCAGATTTGGAAGAGGCCTCCTTGCTTCCCCCTGCCCCATGACTGAGAAAAAGTCAAGTGGGGAAGTTTCCCGCTCAGTTGAGAGGCAGGCAGGCTGGGGAGAAGCAGGGAGTAGCCAGTGGCCCGCACCAGAGAAGCAGCAGCCTGGCCAGCCTGATGAGTTAACCTGGGGAGCCAGGTAGCCCATCAGGTTGTATTCAGGTACCAGTTAGTGCCTGAAAATGACTGGGGCAAGTTGAGCATCCCAAATTTAATGTGGTGCTTGTTTGGCCGGGTATCCGGTTGCAGCTGTAGTCCAGAAAGCTCGGACATGCAAAGAGACACTCTCCATGGCTGCTCCACAGCTTTGGAACGCCCTTTTCCTGGAGGTTCGGCAAAGCCTGAGCATTTTCCAGAGGCAATGTAAGATCTACTTATTCGACCAGGTTTTTAGCAGATAGTGATGGGGTAGAAGTGGTTTTAAACAGGATGTTATAGAGGTTTATATTTTTACTGGTTTTATTATAGACCCATAGGAGCAGCTCTATATTAGTTAACGAAGGCAGCTGCATCACTGTGTAAAAATCATGAACATTTTATTCATTAGAACGTTGTGATGATTTCTCCTATCACTGTGAAATTTGGTAGATAAGGTTATATCAGTAACGGATAGAATCTTTCAAAATTTTAGGCAAAGTAGGATAAAAAACAAGAAAGCTACAGATCTTTGAAATTTGAAAGCAGAATGACATTTTCTCCCCCATGCAACATGTTCTGGGAGAAGTATTAAGAAATCTAGTACTGCTCAAAAATTCAAGTGTGGCGTCAACTGATTTTGTGTTTTTAGTTTTGAAGATCCATTGAAGTTTTTCGTTTTTGAAGATCCATTGAAGTTCATATGTTTTGAAGTGTCCATTTGATCAAATGGAGAGAGTGATAAAAGCAGGGTTTGGAATTTGGATGAAAATTCTGATTCAGTTCTAATCGGAACGGAACCTGAATTTGTTTGGATTTTGGCTCGTATTGCTCAGATTCTGTTTGTATTTAAGCAATACAAATACAGACCTAAATCCCTAGCTCTGCCTCCCCTGAACTCCCGACCACCTGTCCTGCTATCCAAGGAGCTTTGATAAATCCCCACTGGGGGATACGAACATTTGGCTCATATCCCCTGGTAGGCTTGCATTGATTCTTATCAATAAAAATCATTCACATTTGAACAATTCATACTGATATGAATCCAAGCCTCCCACCCCTAGATAAAAGCAGCTTTCCACTGTCCTTTTCACTAAGGTTCTATTGAACATGAGGAGACAAGTTTTTGTGAAGGCTACTGTTGTATGGGCCAGAGTGGCATTTATTGCAGGCTTTTATTGCAGGCTGTATGGATGTGAGTGGCATTTGTTGGACCCTATTTTATGGATGCCAGGAGCGTTTATTGCACCCAATTGTTGTACGGACACCATGGAAGTTTATTGTACACTATGGATGGGACAGAACTGGTAGTACCCACAAACTGCTTTATATCTTTTCATTTCTCTCCTGGCTAGCTGCTCCAGTTGCCAAACAAACTCCCCAGCAAGTTTACTGACAAGGCACAAGGAATGTTGCCGATTGGAAACAATAGAGACAACAGGAATACTAACTGGAACTAATGGAACGTTGGGAATTCCAGTAGCCCTTAATGGGCAGCAAACCAATACAGTGGCAGATGCTTAACTGAAACAAAGGAAGCAGAGGAGAATATGAAATGCTAAAGAAGGTGGATGTGGTGGGGGACTAAAAAAGGCCAAGAGAAAGCCACATAGAGGAAATAGAAAGAGGGGAGGGTGAGTTGGGTGGAATGACAGGTAGAAGAAAATTCAGAGCATCTAGAATTATGGGTGGGGGCTGGGCTGAATGATGAATAGGAGACCACTGTTAGCAGATGGAATGTCATGGGGCTGGGTTTAATAACAGATAGGACAATACCGGGAATGACTGGCATAACAAGGGGCTGGATGGAAAAACGAGTAAGAGGCCACCAGGAGGGACTGGAATTGGGGGAGAGAGGTAGGATGGAAGGATGAGAAGGAGGTCTCTAGGAGAAGCTGAAATGACAGAGGGCTAGATGGAATTTATTTATTTATTTCCATGAATTTCTACCCCGCCCCTCCTGCCATGCAGCTCAGGGCGGCTTCCAAAATATGACATGGAATGACATGTAAGAGACCAAAGGGATACTCTGACTGGAATGGCGGGAGGCTAGGTAGAATGACAGGTACAAGGACACTGGGAATGGCTGGAATAAAGGCAGGCTGAGTTGAATGACAATACAAGGATACTGTAAGTGGCTAAAATGATGGGGATCTGGGTGAATGACATGTAAGAGACAACCAGGAGTGGCTGGAAAGTTGGGGTTTGGGTGGAATAATAGGTATGAAGCCGCAGCTGGAACGACAAGGAGCTGGGTGGAATGATGGGTGCAAGAACCCAGCCATCCTCACCGTCTTTCCATTTCCTCTCTGTGGCTTCCTCACTCCTCTGCCCCCCAATGCTGGTGAAGGAATAGAGTCAAGAGAGAAACTGAATGGAGTTAGGTGCACTGGGGAATTTTTACATAAGTTGGACAGAATTCCTTTAGGCACATAATTTACAAAATTCAGAGCTGCAAGGGAAACGCTCTGAGGAGGAGGAGTCTGCAAAGCAATCTCCCCTTCGTCACCCATCTTCCTGTAAAATTGAGGAGGCTGCTCCCAGGTGGGAAAAAAAAATCTCCACTGATGAAAGTGACACAGCTAGGGTTGAAAGGGAAACTCACTGTCTGGCTGCTCTGCTTGCCAAGTAAACTCTCCAGCAGGTGACTGGGAAACTGACAAGACTACTTCTCCCTGTTTCGAGCCAAATCTTCTGGTGAAAGTGACAATGCTCAGGGCTGCAAGAGAAAGTCTCCAAAAGGCAGGGACTTTGAATCAGTCTCTCTTTCCACCACTCTCCCACCCCCGTTGAAACTGTCAACTCGGGCTGAAAGCGAAACTCACTGGGAAAATGGAAGTAGTCAAGACAGAGGGCGAATTCACACGTGCAGCAATTATCTGGATTTTTAAAAACTGGTTCTCAATAGTTCGCTGTTAACAAGTCCTGTTGCATTCACATGCATGCCATACCGTTTTTAAGTACAGCGAAATAATGCATTCAGACCTTCTTGTAGTGCGCACTTACCCAGCTGCTCAGTGCGGTTCAATTACAGGAAGTGGCCTGTGGGGAGCCAGAAGGTTGCTACTTTGTAAACAACCTTTGAGATGGCTCTAAACATTCTCACAACACACAACCTTCCAGCCAACATGGATTTTTTTTCCTTGTATGTTTAGAAAGGGTTGGAAGGAATGGTCATTCTGAAGGGTAGAGTGCTTTTTATACTAGAGAAGCTGAGACCATCATGTGGTCTATTATTTGAATAGGGTGAACATGCACAACCCAGTTATGAGAATGTTTGGAGCCAACTCAAAGAACGTTGCTTGCAAGGTAGCAACCTTCTGCTTTATCTCGCAGTCCGATCGGAGGGGGTGCCCCCTGCTTTCCTGCACGGGACTTCTAGACTGGGGGGCGGGGGGGGATCAGGGAGTAAAGAGGGAGAGCCTGAGGCTGCTGGAAAGAAGCCCCTCGCATAGTGAGGCGCGCTGCTTCTCTCCCTGGTTTCTTTCCGGTATCCCGCTGCTGCTACTGCTGCAGCACTACGGCAGAGGCAGATGATTGAAAGGGACGGGAAGCATGGAGGGGAAGAACTTTTTTGGGGAGAAGCTGGCTGCAGCCTGCACCCAGCGAGGCAACTACAGGGCTCCAGCTGGTCTCACTGCTTCCGGTAGGGGCAGGAGTAAAACAGCGCACTTGGAAGCACGGTTGCATTCACATCAGAAAAGATTTCACACCAGTTAAAACCAGTACGATGTTGCTTTCACACTGCTGTTAAGTGCGGATTTATTGAAAACGGACAGCAAAAAGGTAGGTTTGAGTAGCTTTGAAATTCGGATTTCTTTAGTGCGATATTGACCGCATTTAATCGAATTTATGTGTTCAGACATGCATGAAACATTCGTTTTTTTAAAAAATTCACAAAAATCAGAACGTCTGAATCCCCCCAGAGACTGTATGTGGTTATGTGCATTGAGGAATTGTATGTGAATTGCACAGAATTCTGTCATGCGCATAACTGAGAAAGCTCAGAGCTGCAAGCGAAACACGCTGGTGATGAAAAGATCTGCAAAGTGATATCCCCCCTCCAGTCCGTCCCTACTGGTGAAATTGATGAGGTTATCAGTTTCACCAGCGGAATTTTCTTTTCTTTTGTTTTGTTTTTTACACATAGGAGCAAAGTTTGGTCTCAAAGGGAAACTTGCTAGCTGGATGCTTGGCAACCAGTAAAACACAAGTTAGTACTGTGGCAGTAGGGGGAATTTAGTGCAATCCCCTTTACAAAAACTGGAAAATTCTCACTTAAAAAACTCCTTCTGTTTAAGAGAGGAGGTAAGACTCTTACAAATTCCGTCATGTTCCAAAATGCATGGAAATTGTAAGTTAAGGCTCCTGCCTTAACTTGTGTGCCATGTGAGCAGTTAAGACATTGTACAGTCTCACATATTGTGTTCACTTACAACTTAGGCCCCATGCACCCACTCTTTGCTTTCATCTTTCAGCCCCAATCCTCATTATTAATTATTATTATTATTATTATTATTATTAAGCATTTATATAGCACCAGCAATGTACCTGACACTTTACAATTGTAAGAAAGAGACACGGTCCCTGCCCTAGCAGCCTTACAATCTAAGAGAGACAAGTGGGGGTGGGAGATGATTCAGGATAAGTCGGTGAGGGGGATAAGGAACCAGGGAAAGCTAGACAGAAGAGGTGAGTTTTGAGGCGGGATTTGGAGGGAGGAAGCCAAGCAAATGTGTTCAGGGTGGGAGTTCCAGGCATGGGGGGCTGCCAAGGAAAAGGGGCAGATGAATTTTGAGGAGCAGGGGAGCCATGAGCAGGCAAGGGTGGTGGCAGAGGAGGAACAGAGCTCCCAGATAGGAGTGTAGCAGGAAATGAGTGCTGAAACATAGGGGGGGAGCAAGGCCATGAAGAAACTTGTAGGTAAAAACCAGGAGTTTGTGCAGAATGCGTTCAGGAAGAGGGAGCCAGTGGAGAGAGGAGAGGAGGGGCTCGTGGTCCAAGAGGTCATCCACCTTGTCCGCCACGTGATCAAAGTGGCGGGCAAGGTGGATGACCTCGGCAGCAGAGTTATGAACTGAGAGGAGCAAGGTGAGAGCGAGGAAGGCCAGTAAGATGGAGGCTGCAGTAGTCAAGACGGGAAATGACCAGAGAATAGACAAGGGTTTTAGCAGAGGAAACAGTGAGGAAAGGACGGTTCTTAGCAATGTTATGCAGAGAGAAGTGAGAGGATTTGGCAACAGAATTGATCTGAGGTTTAAAGGAGAGGGAGGAGTCAAAGATGAACCCTAGGGTACGTACCTGAGGAATGGGTTGGATGTTGGACCCCATCAGCAAAGACAGAGAAAGAAGAGAGAAAGGATTAGGGGGGAAGATGAGAAGTTCAGTTTTAGCCATGTTAAGTTGGAACTGATGATGAGACATCCAGGCAGAAATATCAGAGAGGCAGTTAGTGAGGTGAGACTGGAGAGAGGGGGAGAGAGAGAGTTGGGTATCATCAGCATACAGATGGTACTGGAAGCCATGAGATTCGATGAGTTTGCCTAGGGACAGAGTGTATAGAGAGAAGAGATGAGAAGAGGACCAAGGATGGAGTCTTGGGGAACTCCAACCAAGAGGGGAAGAGAAGTAGGGGAGGCACCAGCAAGAGACACATTGAAGGATCAGTCAGAGAGGTAGGATGAGAACCAGTTGAGGACTGAGTCATGGAAACCAAGGGAATGGAGGGAGTCAAGTAAGAAAAAGTGGTCAACAGTGTCAAATGCCGCAGGGAGATCAAGGAGGACAATGATGGAGTAGAGGTGATTGGATTTTGCTAAGAGAAGGTCATTAGTAATTTTACTACAAGAGCAGTCTCAGTAGAGTGGAGGGGGCGGAAGCCAAATTGGAGAGGGTCAAGGGGTGAATTGGCAGAGAGGAAGTGAAGGCAACGGGTGTACAAAGCATGTTCCAGGAGCTTAGAGACCAAAAGGAGGAGAGAGATGGGATGGTAATTAGAGGGATCAGAAAGGTCAAAGGTAGGTTTCTTGAGGATAGGAGAAACAGTGGCACATTTGAAGGCAGAGGGAAAGGAGCTGGTAGAGAGGAAGAGATTGATTATGTGCAGGAGGAATGGGGAGACAGTGGGTGCAATAGAGGTCAGGAGGTGAGAAGGGATAGGGTCAAGGGGACAAGTGGGAGGATTGGAAGTGGAGAGCAGGGAGGTGATTTCCTCAAGGGGGGCTAGGGGAAGGAGGACAGGAGGGGGGAGAAGGGGGGAAGCAAACAGGGAATGGAGAGGAGTGGGAAGCAATATCAAGGCGGAGTTTATCTATCTTGTTAGTGAAAAATGAGGCAAGATCCTGAGCAGCAAGGGAAGAGAGGTGTGGAGGACAGGGGGGCTTGAGAAGGGAACTGAAGGTTGAATAGAGGCGATGGGGTCATGAAAACAGGATTCAATGCAAGTGGCAAAGTAGTGCTGCTTAGCAAGGGAGATGGCAGAGCTGAGGGAAGAGAGGGAGAACTTAAAGTGAAGAAAGTCAGCATGGCTGTGAGATTGGCCACTTTTACACGGACGCCACCCACCCACAAACACCTGGAAACACCCATCGGATGGGTGGGAGAGTGTCTCTGTAAATGTCCACGAGTGGGTGGGGGCGTGTGCACAACCCACATGCTGACACCCGCCAACACCCACAGAGAAGCCGTGAGGGAGCCGGCACCCTTCATGCGTGGAGGTGGGTGGAGATGGGTGTCCAACACCCGAGCGTCTGTGTAAAAGCCAAATCACCCACACCGACGTGGACTGGACCGGCGGAGCCCCACTGCGCTGGTGCCATGGGGCACGCACACACTGCCATGCAGACACACCCACAGAGGGAGCCCCACTGCGCTGGTGCCACGGGGCACGCACACACTGCCATGCAGACACACTCACAGAGTGGGGGGACGCCGGACGTCTGGCCTGAGAGCCCAAAGGAGGGAGGAACCAGGGCACACGTGCGCGGACTCCCACGATGGCGACCAGGAAGGCCCATGAGAAGGCAAAGGGAGCCGACGCTGCCCCACGCAGGGGAAGGAGCAGGGTGAACACGGGGACCCTGGGATGCCCGGGGGGGGGGAGAAGCCCCAGCAAGGCGGTGGGGAACCGCACAAAGCTGGATCCCGGTAGGGAACACATTGTTCAACCCACGCTGAGCACACGCGATACACAGGATGGGGAGCAACGGCCATTGCCAGAGGCATGTGTACCTGCTCGTTGCCGCAGTACTTGACTGGGCAGGTGCCGTGATACCATGGGTGGGTCATCTGGGGGGGGCACCTTCAGGGAGTGCCCTACGGCACATGCCATGCTCGTGTGGGGAGTAGGGGGCTCCCTGGACACCTATGGGGCACCCAAGTGCCTGTGCACTGACAAGGGACAGAGGTGAGTGCACACGGGGATCCCTTAACCCATTCTTGCTCCTCCAAGCAGGGACTGACAGCGGAGGCTGGTGTGGAGTGACCAGTGGAGGACAGGGAGGCCGAACTGTTCACCTGGAGAGTATTGAGGTCAGCTGCGGCCAGGATACGCCGACCAGTGAGCCCCGGTGGTGCGGCCAAGAGGGGGAGAGGGCGCCCCAGACGTTGACCCCCCACCCCTTCCATTGTACATGTCCCCTCCAATAAAGGTGTTGGACCTATACCTTGAAGTCACCTCCTCTGTCCGGGGACATGGGGGGGGGGTTGTGCAGCATGCAGGGGGGCACCGGCAGTTTGGGGGCTCTGTGCACTCCCTTCCCAGCACTCCCTGCCCCGGATTGCTTGCAGGAGGTATACATTTATAAAATAAATAAAATAAATAAATGGGCTAAACCAGCCATGCCTCATGCAGTTGAAGTGGCAGGAACAGATGTGCAGTGGATCTGCTCATGCGAGTCAGCTTGTGTTGGCTGGCGGGCCTGTGCGGGGCCAGCGCAACTCACGGCCGACAGCGAGGGGAGGGTGCTCGCTGCCGGGCAACCCACAGGACCCGTTCCCTGGACCCAGTAGGCCACACATGGAATTGAGGGCCAGATGCAGGTAACGGGTAGGGCCCAGCTGTTTTGAGGGGGGACCTAGGCCTACAGACATGGGTGTGGGTCCGGCGCTGGCCAGCGTTCGGCTGCCCGGGCAGCAATGCAGTGGCAGATGGCATCCCTGTTCCCCTCAGAGCTGCCCAGGGCTGTCCCTCCCTGGGCACGTTGGTACGGGGGCACTGGCCCGGCCATGAGCAGGGGACACCGCAGAGCTCAGCAGGGTGTGGCATCGAACAAATGCCCGCCTCGCCCATCACACGAGCGCTGCCCTCCGGAGGTTTTCTGCCCTCTGCCGCCGTGCCCCCAGGAGGACGGACTGCTGACTCTGCAGGCGGAGCAGGGTAATCTGCCGGAGCAGCATGCACAGCAGCAGGAGACCCATGCCTAGGAGGTGCAGCAGCTCGGTCCTGGGCTGTGGGTCCTCGTCCCCCGGCAGCATGGTTCTGCGGCTTCCCACTCCCCACCACACTCTGCTGGCACGTGCCGTGAGCGCAGTGCGCTCCGCTGTCCGGCCTGTACCCACGACCCACTCTCCCCTGATATCACGGGAGCTCCTCCACGTGCACCCAACCCGGGATTGCCGTTCTCTGTGTGCAGCATGGTCCCGTGCTATAGCCCCTCCACCCCATGCCCAACTGGCCGCAGCATGTCCCTTATGTACTGTGTAAGCTGGTGGGGCAGGGCAGTGGTTCGTGCTGCAAAGGAGGTGTGCTGGGGTGGCAAGTGGGTGCCGGGTCTGGCTGAGCATCCTTGCGAGTGGGCCGGCCACATGCCCGCTGGGGGGGATGGGACCGTGCGCACCCCTGGGTACCCCTGCCTCCGCAACCACACTGCCGTCCCCCCATCCTGGGTTTGCCTTTGCAAGCTGCAGCAGTGCGCACTGTTGATACAGTACCTGGCTTGGCTCCACGCCCTGGCGCAGTGCCCGGCCGTGGCCCCCTTTCATATCTCAGCAGCTGTGCAGCATCCCTGATGTCTTGTGCGTGGGTTGTGGTGCCCTGTCTATCTCTGGCATGCAAGGCTGTTGGTGGGCGACCCCCTGTTGGCAGGGGATGGCTTCCGGCTCCTGTCGCGGTACATGTGGATGATGGGTCACCAGGTTGGGGCCCCGGCGTGCCAGGCCCGTTCCCTCGAGCTTGCCTTCACCCCCCTGTGCCAGCCTCCTTGGGGGCACCCGCCCACCATTGTCATGCCATGGACCTCTGTGGCGGTAATGGCGGCTTGCCTGCTGATGGAGCTACCTGGGTACGGCCTCACGTTGCTGTCAGGGGGGCCACCTGTTGCTGCCCTCTACACCATCAGCCTCCTGCATGCACGCGGCATCCCGTGCGCACCCTCAGACATGGGGGCTGTTCTGTGGGACCTGGGCTTGCTGGCCCCTGATGTTGGTGCGATGCTCTGGACTTGGGGCCCCTACGCTGTGGAGCTCGCCACCTTTCGATCAGTGAGGGATCTTCCAGTTGTACGGGCTATGGCTGCAGGTGCAGATTCGCTCCTTCTGTGCTACCTGGTGGATGCTCATATGCTCTCCCGAGGTTTCCGAAGGGACCTGTTCACCTGGGAGAGTCTAGCACCGGGGTCGCCACCCCAGGAGCGCTCACCAGACTGTCCATGAGCATACCCTCGCTGCCACCCATTCGCTGCCACCCTGGTGCCTGGGACGGTGCATAGCTGTCCCCCATGCCTCTGATCGGGCTGTGCACTGCCGTCTGCATCACTGCTGGCTGCTGCCTGGAGTCCCTGGACCCCATTGACCCCTCTGTGTGACCACTGCCTCTTCCCGCTGGGGCTGCCCAGGTGCCCTCGCCCACCCTGCGTGGGTGCTCCTGTGTCCTCCTGTTATGCCTCTCGTGCCCAGCTGCAGGTGCCTCTGTGCCCCCCTGCTCTGTCTCTCTGTGCTTGGGGGCCCACTTTCCCACAGCTCCAATAAAATGCTGTTATGTGATGTTCTGTCCTGCCTTGCCTCTGTTGCTGCTGTGGCGGCTGGGTGCCCTGTCCCCTTTGGCAGCCCTCCTGCCCCCATCCACATGGGTGTGTGCAGGGGGTGTGCCTTGGGTATATTGGTGGGCTCTGGGCCTGTGGGGTGGGCACCGGCTGTGAGGTGTGTGTTCCCCTGGCTGCTTCCCTGCTGGGTGCTGCTGCCTGGGGTTGCTCAAGGGGTGCTATTGGTGGTGGGTGGTCGGCCAGGCACCTCCTGGCCTTGCCTGTGTGTTGGTGTGGCCATGCCCCTCCCCTTCGCTCCCCTTTGCTGGCACCCCCTGTTGGTGCGGGCTGTCTGTGGTGGTGACAATGGATGGGCGGCGGCACCATGGGCGCTGGGTGGCTGAGCGTGAGTAGGGGTTGATGTGGACCCAGCCTGTGGTCTGACCTATCCCCCTTCATGCAGGGGCTGGGGTGCTCCTCGGGGGGTGGCTGTCAGTGTGTGGGGTGTGCCCCTGGTGCTGTCACTGCCCCCGGCCCTCCCAGGGCCCGTTAGTGCAGGCATTCCCCATTACCCTGTCCCTTCTCTCCTGCAGCTACTGTTGTTGTGCTGCTTGTGAACTTGCGCCTGGGTATGATGGTGAAGCAGCTGGAGCGGGCGGTGTGGGACATGCGGGCAGTGGGGCAGCTGTTCGATGGCATCCGTAAGTGTGCTGCTTGTTTGCTGGGTCCTGTGCCTGGTGTCCCTCCATGGGTTTCTGTTCCTGGGTGCCCAGGGCCGCCTCTGATGGCTGTCTCCTCTCCCTCTGTCCCATACAGTGCAGGCCATGATCACTGAGTGGACCCGGGAGCAGGGGAAATTGTTGGAGCTCCTCCTGCATGTCCTGGAGCAGCTGCACTGGCTGGACCGCGCGCAGGCTGAGCACTGGCTCCGGGAGCGGGGTCGCTGGCTGTATTGACCAGGGTTCTGTCCCGGGCCTGCCTCTGCTGGCGCTGTTCCCCACCCCTTCTTTTACCCTGTCCCGCTCCCTGCCCTGTGGGGTTGATGCCCCCTGTTGCTGGTTCCACATTCAATTAAAGGCGTTTGTGTTCCTTTCCTGGTGTGTCCATGTTGTGCTTTGCTGTGACCTCTCCCCTTGTGAGGGTGCCTCTACGGGGTGTGTGGGGGTGTTGCCTGTGTTGTGTGGGTGCCTTCCCCCCCTCTTGTCCCCCCATGGGCCATGTTCCTGTCCCTGTGTGCTTCTGTTGCCTGCAGTGTGTGCGCCGCTCTACTGTGTTTGTGTGTTTGGGGGGGGCTGGCGCCGGGCTGTCTGGACTCTGTGCCGGGACTGTGTGGAGCCGGCTCCATTGTAGCGGCTGTCATCCCATCTCCCTCCTGCCTGGGGGATGTGGATGCATTGCACGGCTTTGTTTGCCCTCGGTCGGCCATGTTGTGCCGTCGCTGTGCCGCGTGGGGCTTCCCCGCCATTCCTGTCCGTCCGTGTACTTGCACGGGTGTTTGCTGGGTGTTTCCCGGGATGGGTGTTTGGCTGCTGGGTGTTTGTGGGCCCCTCCCCTTTCCTTCCCATCACCCCCCGCGGCGCTGTCCATGTAAATATCTCCTTGCTCGGTGCCGCCAGGTGTTCGCTGGGTGTGCTCACCCACCCGTCCACACCCATCTCCACCCATTGGCGCTGTTGCACCGTCAGTGTAAAAAAGGCCATTGTCTGTAGGTTGAGGCAACACTGAAGCTGGGAAGATCAGTGAGGCAGGGGGCAGCTTTCTCTATGTGCTTTCATTTGGGTTGGGGAGGATGGGAAGACTGTGGACAGCAGAGGCTACTGGCAGTTTGCATCCAGATTATAATGATTGGACTGTGTGTGTTTAAATATTTGGACAAGGTAAATCTTGGGATTAGAAACTTTATGATGGCAGGGCTAACCTTGCTGTTTCTTGCCTCGGTGATGTCCCTAGTCTGTAAGATTGAGGCTGTGCTGTGGTTGGGTAATATTTAAGCACAACTCCTCCACAAAGATTTGTTGAGGTAGTACAGACAGCACTGATATTAACGTGTTTAAGAGTCTTTGAGCAATAGGGCAGGTGCAAGTAGGTTTGCTACACTGTTGAAAGGCAAACAGATTATGTTCTGGAAACAACAACAGTAACATGGTTAGGTAGAGATGTGTCCTTACCAGAGCTTCAGGCCAGGAGGCTTCAGGGTGCAAAGGAGAAGTGGTGTAGGACTGCCCTTCCTACCTTAATAATCTATGCAGTGAGCAGATACACTTGAGCCACTGCCTGAGAAAGCAGGTATTAAACGAAGTAGAATTTATGGCCACAGTGAAGATAGAGGACAAGCCTTTTTTTGGACTGGTCCTTTAAATCTGGCAGATCCGTGTAGTTGCAGTTGGGAATGGAACAATTTTACACAGGTACGTTGCTGTGACTCCCTGTGCTGACTTTTCTAGCGGGTAAGGATTCATTTCTAACTTCTGTTTCCCTTTCTTATTCTGGCAAGAATGACACTTCCTTGTAAAAAAAAATAAGTTGCAGAAAAATATATGCAGATTCATTCAAGTTTATGGCCTTGATCAGATTTCAAGTTTGTGATACATTCTGGATAGCAGATTTCTCCTACTCTTTTACCTCCCACTATCCCATACTTGAAGCATTCAGACATGATATTGTGACTGAGTTTTTGGAGAGCACAGTCCATCATGAAACATCACTGAAATATGGGAGGTGATTACTGGAGGTTTGGTGGGGATTTTCCACGAGCAAGGGTTCAGACATTATGGTATGATGTTTTAAGTACTTATTGTGTAGTCCATGCTATTCACTACCCAATGGGCCACTAAAGGGTACTAGCAGATAGTGGCTTCCCCTCATACTACATACTACACATCTGAATACCCATAGGTTACTATGTAGAAACTCTGGAGATACTATGAGTTATATCTGATCCTCGTATCTGAACAAGGAACTGTGGGGCTGATCCTAAACCCCCATGCGTGTGTGTACACACGTACAAGTTGCACAGCTTATGTGTACGACTGACATATTCCTTATAAAGGAGACGTGTGTGGGTTGTGCATGTGTGGCGCATTGGGCTTAGGATCGGCCCCTGTATTATTTACAACTTCTGGCCACTTCTGGGATTGTTCGTTTTAATAGGTATCACTATATTTGAAAACCCTTCTCATTAGGCTAAAAGAAAGTATTATGTCACGCAGACCAGAACTGTCACGTGTGTATTTTATTACAGTTTTCATGTTTACTTTTCAGATTGAGGTGTGCACAAATTCAGAAGTTAATTGTGGGCCATTGGTGGAAATATTAGGCCTTGGTTGAGCACCCACAACCAAAGTGGCATCTCATACTTGGGGCAAAAAGTATTCACCATGACATGTAAGTGTATCTGTCCTATCATATATAGCTACCATGAGGATGCACTCGATTCTACATACAGTAGGTATATCCTACAGCATTTAGGCCACTCAGAAATGTCCCTGTTCTATGCAAGAATAGGTTTTTTTAAATTAAATACAAGAAAATGTCTTAAATGTATTTTAACCAAGCCTCTCGTGGATTAAAGCTGTTGGCAGGAAAACTGCAGACCCACCTTGTCAGAAACTAAATATTGTATTGTGCAAAACTTGCTATTCAGTTTCTTGTTTACATTGGATTTTTTGGAGTAAGGTTCCCTTTAAGCTGATGTTAAATGATTAGCTTTTGCTCCTGCTGCCAATAGAGTTGCAAGGCTAGCTCAGCTTTCTGGGCCTGGGTTTCATCTACACACCTGCAACACTCTTTGAAAAAACTCAAGGGCAATAGTCAGTAGCTTAAAAAATTATGATGGATAGCAGCAATTATAAACCAATAATATACGGGAAACAGAAAAGATTGCAAAGAATTTCCTGCCATGTGCATTTAGGAGACATCTGGACTACATCTGGGAAAGCGCACAGTCAAAGAATGGCAGCCAGTCGGAGATGCATGACTGTTCTATCAAAAATAATGATAAAAGGCACAATTTATACATCAGCATGAACAAGAAAGGACGCAAAACCACTCTCAAGCTTGCCTCTGAGCAGCCAAAATATAGCACACTAATTGGGTGCAGAACAGTGGAGATCACCTTGTGAGTGTGTTCTTCGCTTTATTGTTTAATTATATTCAAGAAGATTGATAACTCGCTTAAAAAATGTCATGCTGGGATTGCTATAAGCATAAGTGGTGACATGCAAATATGACCGACCTGAGCATTTACCTTTTGACTCACTTGAAAAGGCAAGCATGTATTGTGCTAATGACTCTTTAAAAGAAAAATGGAATGGAACCCATTTATAAAGCCTGTCTGCCGAGAGTCTAGAGCAACGTAATTGCTGATGAAGACTGGGTCGACCACAGGGAAAAAATTATGGCTGCGATCCACAAACCATTTACTCTGGAGTTGCTCCACTGAAGCTTGTTTTTGGATCACAAGCAGCAGGGGAAGTATATTTTTAATGTTTGAAAAGTTTTTCTAATGAAATAAGAACTTCTCGTTGGTACTGCATCTCACTGAACCAGGATTGGATAAGCAAGCATCTCTGATCGATGCTTGCTATTGTTTGCCTACAATTCTTATGACTCAAACTCTAAGGCTGTGTTCCCACCTGCGGTGGCAATGGCAGCAGTGGGAGGGGCAAGGGACGACGCGGCAGTACAGAGGAGCCGGCCGATGGGAAAAGAGTCAGTGCGAATGGGGATCTGCTACAGCTTCTCTCGCGTATGTCAGGGCACAAAATCCCGGTGCTGCCACTTCTGCTGCAGGTGGGAATGCAGCCTTATCCTTTGTCCTAGAATAGTGGTTCATAAACTGTGGTCCATGAGGCCATAGTCCACAGCTAGTCTAGAGAAACCAGCAAGAACAAAGGGAGTTTGGACCTCTGCCATGACTGCCACCCTTACTCAAAAGGGGGGTGATGATTGGTAGACAACAGCATTACACACTAAGCATGCTACCTCTCCTGAGGAAGAAAATTGGATGGTGCTAATTTACATTAATTTGCATGCATTTTTCATGTAAGCCAGTGCAAATTTTAAACTGGTTAGTTTGGGTTAATAAAAAAGATAGGGGCAATAGGTGGGTGAAAGAAAGATCAATTGGGGACTGTGTCCAGTGGCATGGGAGTGCAAGCATAGATAGTAACTCAGCAGCTCATGTGCCTTCAGCAGCTCATGTGGCTCCTGAGGCAAGGTTAATCAGCCTTCTCCCCACCAGATGACTTACAAGGTTCCCTTCCTGGCTGGTTAAGGCCAGTCAGGAGACATTGGGGCTGATGCTGGTGGGGGTGGTCAATGCCTCCCTTCAGTAGGGCAGGGCGCCGCGCTGCCTTAAAGAGGCGATGGTGCGGCCTCTACTCAAAATACCATCTCTGGACATTGACTCCCTCGTCAGTTATCGGCCTTTCTCTAACCTTCCTTTTTAGGGAAGGTTATTGAATGGGTAGTGGCTTGGCACTTGCAGGATTATCTAGGGTGACTCAGTTTTCTAGATCCCTCAAAGTCTGGCTTTCGTACGGGCTATGGCACAGAGACTACACTTGTGGCTTTGGTCGTGAGCTAGATCAGGGTCACTCAGCTCTGCTGATTCTATTAGATCTGTCAGCTGCCTTTGATACCATTGACCATGAGAAGGTGACTCGCCTGTGGGACCGTGATGGGGTGGGCGGGACTGTTCTTTAATGGATCCGCTCGTTCCTGACCAGAAGAACTCAGTGAGTGGTGTTCAGGGACCCTTTTTCATCTCCCTGGTACCTCTCGTGTCAACTCCTGCATGGTTCTATTCTGTCCCGTCTTCTGTTCAATGTGTATATGCAGCCACTGGATGAGGTGAGGAGCTCTGGAGTTCATTGTCATCAATATACTCATGACACTCAACTCTATCTCTCTTTCATCTGACCCAGACCCCTCAGTCTCGGTGCTTACACAATGTCTGGATGCTATGGGGGACTGGTTGAAGACGAGCTGACTGAAGTTGAAACCCAACAAGACGGAGGTGATGCTAGTGGGGGAGACGGTGGGTGTGGTGTCCTCTGTCATTGATGGGGTTCACCCCCCCACAGGTTTCCCAGGTTCAGAGTCTGGGAGTGCTCCTTGATGTGCAACTTCATCTAGATGCCAAGGTTGGAGCTGTGGCGAGGAGCGCATTCCGCCAATTACACCTGGTGCAATGCCTTCAGCCGTACATCTCAGACTCTGACCTGGCCACTATCGTCCACGCTTTAATCGCCTCAAGACTGGACTATTGTAACGTGCTCTACGTGGGGCTGCTGATGCTGACGATTCAGAGACTGCAGCTGGTGAAAAATGCAGCGACCCATCTTTTTATGGGAATGGGCTGCCAAGAGCATATTACACCGTTGCTCTGTTCTTCGCACTGGCTGCCTATAGTCTTCTGGGTTCGATTCAAGTGCGACTTGGGCCCTATATATCTGCAGGATCGCCTCACTCCCCATGATCTGGATCAACCCCTGTGGTTGACCAGAAGCCCCCTTATCAAAGTCCCCCAGGTATCCTGGTGGGCGATTATGGAGAGGGTGTTCTTAGTGGCCATGCCAAGGCTGTGGAACTCCCTCCTGGCAGAGGCCTGAGTGGCCCTGGACCTCTCCTCTTTTCTACTTCAATGCAAGACCTGGCTGCTCCGCCAGGCCTTTGGCAAGTAAGATGGGTAAGGGTGGGTTTTTATTTTTATGGAGGGTGGTAAAAGTGGGTTGTTTTTCCCCCCCTTCCCTCCTCTTTTCCTGGGGAGGTGGGAGTTCCCCCCCCTTTTTTTTCCTTTTCTCCCCCCTTTTTAGAGGTTTTGTTTCTGTTGTTTGTTTATTTTTATATGTGTATTTTTATATATTGTAAGCCACCTTGAGCTGCCTTTGGCAGGAGGGGCAGGATATCAAATATTTTATTATTAATAAATATTATTAATTTTAATTATAAAATAATAATAAATCATTAATAAAGGTGATGGATCTCCTAGACCAGGTGCCAAAAGTGGCCCATGGTCAGTTTTGATGTGGCCCCGTCCCAGTGCCTGGATCTGCCCCCTGGATCTAGTCCCTACTCCAGCACTGAAAGACTAAGTTTAGAGTAAGGGAGTGGAGACAAGGATAGGGGACAGATCCATGGCACAGATCCATGATCTGGACCCTCCTTTTCCTGAATGCACTCCCCACCCCCAACTTCTATGCAGCCCTTGGAGCATGTACTAATTTTCAAAATGGCCCATGGCAGGGAAAAGGTTCCTGACCCCTGTCCTAGACCTTTACCTTACACTCCCTCCCCCTTTCCACTTGCTCTAGTTCCTTGCAGCTCCAGCTCCTTGCACCCCTCACTGCTGCTTGATGTGCCTCTTGTGGCTGCTTACTACCACCTTTCTCCCTCTTTGGGACATAGAGACCTACGGGTGGGGCAACAACAGAGGGAGTTTTCTGACGTGTGGGAACACGTCCTTACAAGGCTGAGAGGGAAAGCACACTTGCAAATCGTGTTTTCCCACATGTCTGAATCCACATAATTGCTGCTGTTATGCACATTTACAAGGCTGTTTCACAGGGATGAAAAATACAGCTTTATTAATCAGCCTTGTAAATGTGCATAACAGCAGCAATTATACAGATTAGTGCATATGGACGTGGGAGGAAACACGCACAATTTGTAAGTGCGTTTCCCCTCACAGCCTTGTAAGGTTGCGTCTCTGCATGTCGCAAAGCACCCTGAGTAAAGGAGGAGGAGAAACCAGTCAGTGTGAAGGTGTTAGTATATTAATATTGAAAATTATTGGCTTAACCTGAAGCCAGGAGATAATGCTTGAAAACCCTGAGACTTGGGGTCACATCTTGAATAGGGTTAACCCTAGTGCACTTATGCTTGCTGTAGTTTTCCTATGGTAACTACATAAATATTAGTCATTCCAAAGCTCTCCTTGTGCTGGAGGTGGCCATGACACAGGTGGAGAGTGAGACCAAACCACTCTTTGTGAAACTCTGTTTTGGCACTATTTAATGAGGTGGTCCACCGGAGGGAATTCAGTTTAATTTCTTTTTCATTTCATTTCATTTTTTGTAAATGTACAGATATAAATAGAGATCCATATCACGGATCCATATTTAAATCAATTAAAAACCTTAAAATAAGTTAATAATAATTAATAATACCTGTGTATGTGAAAAATGGCTGTTGGGCTATTCTGCATGTATGCACTCTTTTCTGAAATGGTGCTGGCAGCACCACCGTGATTTTGGAAAAGGGCAGGCAGTCCGGATCTGGATTTTGTCCCCCAATCCCTATCCACCGGGGCCCTGGGGTGGTACTTACCGGCCTCAGAGGTCTTAATTGAGGCACTGTCATTGCGGTTAGGGCTCCAGCAGGCTCCCTTGCCATGGTGTCCTCCCTGCTCTGCATCACACATGTGCAAAATGGCTGCTCTTCTTAGCCAGAATGTGTCTTTGGGGTGGAGTGGCATTATGGACTCCTCTATTTAAAAGAAAAGGTGCTTTAGCCAACCTGAAATTGTGTTATGTTATTAGCCCTGGTTTCTCTTTTCCTTTCACAACATATTACAATCAACAGTCTCTAGGCAAATGACATAGGAAAATGTGATTGCTGATAAATCTGTTTAGTTGAAGAGGCAGGATAAAACATAGGTGGCAGCAACACTAAGTGAGGCACAAGCCAACCTATGATGTACATGAGTTAAAACACCTGAATGAGATTGAAAGAAAATGCTACATTTTACTTTAAGTAATCAATACAGGGTATGAATTAGGTGGTCGTGCTGTGCAGATTGATTGCTGAATAACCACTGACTGTTTATATCAACACTGATTAGATGTTACTGTCTGACACTTGAATGGATGCAGGGTCTAGCGCTGGTGTAATGATTCCATCATTAAGGCTGTAAGATAATTTCTATTACAAGATCAGTTTTTCACTGGCATTTCAGGGGGAAAAAACCCAATAACTTTGGGTTAGTATGAAATCTTACTGAAGCAGGACATGCTATTCTGTAGTGGGTTTTGCATGTTGGACATGGGGTGGGTGGGGGTTCTACTAGGGCCAGTTCAAGCTGACTGTTCCATTTTTGCAGAACAGTTCCTCAAAAATGGAATGGCTGGCAAAATTTTGGTTGGCATTCCAACTGAGAAATGCTTTTGATTGGAATTCCAATTGAATCATTTAGTGCATGCGGAAATAGCCACTGCCGTGCAACAAAATGGCAACTGCTATACAACAGTATGCAAAATGGTGGCCAACATACTGCATGGTGAGGCCGCAGCTGGAGTAGTGTGTTCAGATCTGAGCACTCCGTTTTAAAAAGAACACAGAAAAATTGGAGAGGGAACAGAGGAGAAGAACAAAAGTGATAAGAGGTTTGGAATACATCATATAGACATTGAAGAATTTGGGTGTGTTCAGCTTGGAGAAAAGAAGACTAAGGGAGAATATGATAACAGTCCACAAAAATTTGAAAGGCTGCCATAAAGAAGATGAAGAACAATTGTTTTCTGTTACTGTAGAGGACAGCGCAAGAGGCAATGGGTACAAGTTGCAGAAAGGGAGATTTATATGGAACAGGCAAAAATTCCTGACTGTAAAGCAGTCATGCAATAGAACTGGCTACCCAGAGAAATTGTGGATTTTTCATCATTGGAGACTTTTAAGAGGCGGGATTGTACATATGATTTCTGAGACAGATTATTTAGGTCTGGCAAATCTCCCCAAAGCAGGGGGATGGGCTTGATGGACCTTCATGGTCTCTTCCATCTCTATGATTCTACCTGGTGTGAATAGCAAGGAGTTTGCACTTAGATCCAGGGACAAAGGCCCATTAGTGGAAGTAATGGTACCACTTTGCTCAGGACTGGTGAAATCACACTTTGGATTCCTGGGTTCTGTTTTGGCCACCACACTTCAAGAAGGTAGGATGTTGACAAACTGGAAAGGATTCAGAGGAGAGAAGTGAAGATAAAGGGGGCTAGAAGAAAGACTGAAGGAAGTGGATATGTTTAGCCTAGATAAAAGAAGATTTGTCTGTGTGGTGTGTTGGGCAGAGGGACATAATAGCAATGTTCAGATATCTTAAAAGTTGCCCCAGAAAAGGTGGCGAACAGTTATCCTCCTCTGTCACAGAAAACAGAACAAGAATCAATGGGCTTATATTACAGTAGTAAGTAAATTACTTTAATAGGCTATAAAAGTATGACTATAACATAAAACGCGTTCTATCACCCTTCACAAACTTCAGTGATTGTATCAAATATCTTTGAAAATTACTTTTCAAAATACAGATTTAGAAGAAAATCTCTAGAATGTAATTGCTCTACAGTCATTCTAGATTTCCATCTGGTTTATAGAAGCAGGTTGGGCTGGGGATGCACATTATTATTCACAACTTAGGTTTGAAGAAGGACTTTCCCACTATTTGCCTCTGAGCTTTTAGTGAATGAGGGTTTGTTTCTGCTTAGAATTTCTGTGGTAAATTAAGAAATGTAGATTATTCCCAGTGGATAACTATGTAACAGATGGAGGAGTAGCCTTTGTGGGTATTTTCAGACATTACGGCGGCCGTTGGCCCCGTACCGGCACCAACGGCTTCGTTCCCCGCCGGGGTCACCCCGTAACGGCACAACAGACGTGCCGGGGGGATCCCGGCGGGGAAAGTGGGAGGGGCCGCGCGGCCCCGCCCCCTCCACGCACCCCGTCGCCCGCCCTCCGAGGAGACGGGCGGGCGGCGGGGCCAATGCGGCCGCCACATCCGGCCGATCGTGCCACGGCCCGGGATCCCGCCGGGGATCCCGGGCCGTGGCACGCGGCCAGACGTTACTTTTCCTTGGCCACGGCCCGGGGTCCGTTTGACCACGCTTCCCGGGACCTTCCCCCGGCTAGCCCGGGAAGCGTGGTTCAAACGAACCCCATGTGGGGATTGACCGTGGCCAACATCTGGCGCACCGCGACCAGACGTACGGGACACAGTGACCACAGGTGGGTATTCACCGTGGTTCACCGTGTTAACATAACGTCTGAAATCACCCTGTGTGTGTGCATGTGTGATTAACTCCACAACTTAGCTAGTATTTTATATGGGGCATGTGCCACACTCTGAGACATTAATAAGTTACTTGAAGAAAGACAAGTGTGATGGGTCATGTGTACTGAGACACAAGCCAGCATTTTCATGTGCTTTGCCCAAACACCCAGGTGAAGTAAAAATAGAATCATAGGTCCGTAAGTGTTTCAGTATTTTATTTCAAGACTTTTCCTACATTTTTTCTTCTAGGTTTCTCATTTTGTGGCCACAGTTTGGTTTCTGTCAGCTGCTAGCCAGACACCAGCTCTCTGTGTGTCCCATGCAAACCTGTATCCAGGGCTTGAACTATAGGAGTGGGCACTTCGTTTTTGTTACATTGATAACGATAATGAAATTCTTTGTTTTCATTATCATTATATTGATAACGATAACAAAGACAAATAACAAAATCAATAACAATAACGAAAGTCATTATTGATTTCATTAATGCCTGGCAGGTGGGTTTTTTTGTTGAGAAAATGGGGTTGAGGGGAGGAGGGAGCAAACATCTCGGAGCCAGAAACAGTGCTGAACTCTTAAACTGGGCCTGTGACAGGAGGGGAAGGACCTGATGGATGTAATCACTGGCCAATGAGCAGCGCAAGCAGGTCTCAGACAGCTGCATGGCACCTTGTGATTGCTCAATGCCTCCTGCTCCCCAGAACCAATTATGGGGGCTCTGGGGAGGGCACTGCAACCCTTTATGTTACAGGGACAAGCTGTTTGACTCTTGTTCTGTGTTAGCTCTTGCTGTGTCAGGTTACATTTACAGAACTCTGGTGCTTGCACTAAAATCTTCTCCAGCCCTCAGTGTTATACCTAACCTTTCCTTATACCCTTTATTTTACCTTTCCGCTTACCCTGTCTGTCTCCCCCTGTACATATATATATAGACAGATATAGGTTTAGGTATATTGATTAGATAGATAGATTCGATTACAGATATAGATAGAGATTAGATATACCCTATAGTTTTCTCCATTCCCCTTCCCCTGTCTGTCTCTCCCTGTCATATAGATATTAGTAGATACTAGGCTTTTTAATTATTTCATTATTATTTATAATATATATACATAAAATAAAATAAAATGCTACTGATGAAGGCAGAAGCCGAAACGTTTAGCTCCAGCTTCAGCATCAGCGTTTTATCTTTCCATCTACCTATGTTTATCAATCTACATCTACAAAAAATATTATTAAATTATTGATTGACTGCATTCTCCTGGAATCCAGAGCTTCCTTGAGAGTTGTGCTGTTCTAGCATTATAGGATAGGAATAGGATAGATACTCAGAACACATAGCAGATAGATATTTAGCTAGGAATATATTGCGTATAGTATAGATTATTAGGTGTAGGTTTAGGTTAAACATACATATTAGTAATTTTTCATATTGTCATTGTGTGCTTATTATTACTATTGCATTATAATGAGACAGGGAGGAAGGAGTTCAACTTCTGAGAAGTCTGCAGCATTTCTGCCACTGGTGGCAGAGCACTCTTAGTTATCGCTCAAAATCAATACCGATACCAATACTGATAATGACACTGATAACAAAAAATGAATTTTTAAAAATAATGATAACGAAGACTGTTTTTAATAATGAAAAACAAGAACAAAACACGACATGGGTCCTTAGTGCACACTTCTATTGAACTAGGACAATGCTGGTCAGAAGAGAACAGAGCTACTAAGCAACTTTTGCTTTGGAACAAGAATATAATTGATCCATTTGTTGCCTCACAGCTTTTGATAAATTTATATTTTGTGAAGAAATAGAGTAGAAATTGTTTTACACACTGAATCTAACACATAAACCTTACTTGTAACAAGAGCTGAAATTAATAGTCAATTTTATATTTGTAAATGTGATTTGCAAGTTTGGACAGACCCTGAATCTTCAAATTATATCTGAATATACAAAATTTGAATAGCCATTGTTTCGGGCATTTTGGTGATGTTTGGTTATTTCATCCAATTTGAAATGACCTAAGTACCCAACCAGAATAACTGAATAAACCAAAAACATCCAAAATGAAATACCGAAGTGGATGAAATAGCTGGGCCAAAATGCCCAAAATTGGTATTCCTTTTAGTGGATGAAGCAGGAAGCATATAGTGCTTTGTATCTGCTTCATCCCAAATGAAATTAATTGTTGAATTTGATGTGAGTATTCGAGTTCTACCTATAATACGTATGTGTCAGGGCCCAGCCTGGGTCATGGGCAGGCTCACAGAATCAGGCCCAAACAAAGGGTGCAGCCTCATGAACTGCGGGGGCCTGATCCCTGCATATTCCTGTGGCAGCCGCCATACTTCAGGGACAGCGTGAAGAGCTGGGCAGATGGAAGCCCCCCCACCGTGGCGCAGCCAGCTGCTGTCAGAGTGCCTGTCATGGCTGGGGCAGGCCAAAGCACCGACCACATGAGTGGGCTCCCGGTCCAACCAAATTCCCACCCACGGCTGTGATGTGGGAGCACGTGACAGTGCCTGCCACTCAAAGTCCTGCGGCATAGCTCACTACACAGGGAGGCAGAAGGGGCCCCAGCACACGGGCAGCCACTTCTTTGGGCAGCCTTACCCCGTGTTGAGTAAGGGCACTTTTAAATGAGGGGCACTGAATCGCCTCCTGAATGCCGCATTAAAGCAAAGCCGCTGGAAGTGACGTTCTCCCCGTTGCCAGCGGCGGCTAGTGACACAGGGCTTTGGAGCGGCACGTTCTTAAGACTTCAATTTTCAGGCTTTCAGAACGTGCCGCTCCAAAACACCGTGTCGCCAGCCGCTGCCGCCGGCAACGGAAAGAATGTCACTTCCGGCGGCTTTGCTTTAACGCGGTTTTCAGGAGGCGCTTCAGCGCCCCTCATTTAAAAGTGGTGTAAGGCTGCTCCATGATGTGTCCGAGGACTTTTTCAAAGGACGCGTTGTGTAGCACTGCTGTGGGGTAAACAGCTGGGGTCTGGCTTCCCATAATGAGTTAAGGCTATGCAAGTTGTAGTAGCCTTCCATGGGTGTGTTGTGTGGCTGCACCCATTGTCAGGACAAGGCGGATCCAAGCAAATAACAGGCAGAATCCAGTCCGAACAGGTAATCAGACAGAAACAGGCCCAAAGTGGTCCAGGAACAAGGTTAGTTCTCAGAGAAACACACAGGTCAGAGAGCAAAGGAAAAAGCATTGCGCTACCCAGCTTCCTGCTTCCTCTGAGCAGTCTCTTACAGTACTAGCAGCCAATACCATGCATTGGGGGGGGGGAGGCAGGGATGGAGGAGGGGGGGAGATGGCCTAGCTGCAGCACAAAGCTGGCCACAGCACCCAGAATCAAGCCAGCTGTTTGGAGACCATGGTGGCACCATGGGTCAGGTTCCTATGCTGGAAAGTGCAAAGACACCAGCTCACGGCCAGCAGGGTCCTAACTAGGGGTGGGAATATCGGTTCTCCCGAGATTCGATATTGCCAGTATTTGGGTGTATCGGCTTAATCCAATAAATCCAATATTTACCTGTACCGGCATACTGGATTTTTAACATTGACCGCAGTACCGGATTTTTTGCATTGTGGCCATTGAAGTCAATAGCCGCAATGTAAAAAATCTGGTACTGTGGCCAATGTTAAAAATCCGGTATGCCGATACCGGTATATCCGGTACCTGGGAGATCCGATACCAGTACATCCAGTACCCAGTATTCTCCCCGGTGTCCCACCCCTAGTCCTGACAATGTGAACATCAGAGTATGTCCAGGGACCCATGTTCACTGTGTTTTCCCCATTGTGGATAATAATGGGGAAAACGCAGTGCAAATGGATGCCTGAGTATGTCTGATTCCAATCTGTTTTAAAACGGGAAGTAACTGTGCTAAAGTCAATTGTTTTACACCAGTAAAAAAACTTGTGAAATCAGGGATCCCATGTGCTTTCGGGGCTTAGCTTGATAAATTACCCCATCCCAAAGCTCTCCATTGAATGGGAACCCTCCCTGCTAACTGCATCTCCCCACTCATAGCTAAGACTAGACAAAGCGGAACCAAAGTAGAGGTCATGAAAAAAGTTTATTGCCCATCAATTTAAAAATTAGAAACACATGATAATTGTGAATCAACAGATTGTCCTGTGTCTTTAGTACAAAAACTGTCTCAAATCACCCCACTCACACACACCCAGCATTCTTGCTTTCCCTTTAAGATTATAATCAAAGTGTGTCACATTTCTGAAGTGCACATCTCCCATCTACTTGGAATTAATTCTACCCAATGACCTTGAGCAGAGGCCTTCACCTCCTATGACAACAGGTTAACACCAGCGTTCCAGAATCAGTTCTCAAGTAGGAACTGGTATTCCCTTAATGCCACCATCCTCCACACTGTCCGTTAATAGAGAGGAAGAGAAACCGGTCACGCATCTTTGGAGATGGGTCTTTACTGTCCATTATAGTTTTCTTCTAGCCTTGCTCCGATTAGTGCTAAATCAAAAATCACTATTTCCAGATCAACATGAAATTCCATTGTGTCAGGAATGTTGGTGAATGGTTAGTAGAATTTTCAAGTTTGGGACACTTTTTAAAATTCTGTTGCTTTCGGGACTACAGGTGGTGATTTTTCACAACTTCTGTAATTTTTCTGGTACTTTTAGTGAGTTGTTGGTACCTTCTGTGACTTCTCTATACTTTTGTGTCCTGGGTAATTACTTTCCTGGCTCCTGTCCCCATAGCTATTTTGCCTCAAAGTGCTCTTCTCCCAATGAGGGGAAATGAAAGGTGAGGGAGAAGGAGCCTGTACCCGCCATGTCTTGTCTGTGAGTGCATTCCCACATACAGAAAAATGCTGGTGTTTCTAAATGCAGGCAATTTAAAAATGCACCTACATTCATTCACACCAGCATTCAATTTGCGCATCCCAGCCATTTAAATAACACGCCCTTCACATTCACACAATTCAAACTTACCCGCTAATTCTCTGCTGAAACAGATGCAGCTACTGTCCTCTGATCTCCTAGTTGTCCCCAGAAGTTACCTTTAACCCAGAAGTGCTGCTTTCCTCCTGATTGCTTTCCTTTCCTCCCCAGCACACTGCTGGCTGCCACGCTCTGCTCCCTTGAAGTTGGGGTGTTCCCTTTCTGTGTAGGGGGGAGGGTTGTACTTTGGGGAGGGTTGTAATATGAGGGGGAAAATGAGGCACGGAGCCAGAATCACAGGGGTCTGATATGACGCTGCAAGAACATTATTGATAAGCAGTTGCGTGTGTCTCTCTGGAAAGCAATTGCCATCACAAATGCATTTTCTCTAAGACAGTCTGTATAACAAGAACCACAGAAGGCTTCATCTGAAACTAACGAGGATCAATAACAAATGACAACATTAGCAGTGTCTGATTGGCTCTAGTGACATGACCTGAGATTTTGACATAAACCAGGAATCTAACAATAATGCTTGCACACACTGGTACAGTGTGACTTCATGTATTTTCAGAGGTATTTAACTAACGAAATTATATGCATGAGGCCTAAGGATTTGTGGTGCTATGTTTGGTGGGGTAGCTCAAAGGTCAGATTGCACCCTGCATTTTTGGTTAATGTCAGCCACATAAAAGCCCTTTGTTCTCTACTATATTATGTTGTTGGACTTTCTTCAAACAGAATCAAAGCCTATGAGCTCTAGTCCTCTTCACTTTCAGGACAAGACTAAATGAGTTGGTCTCACATCCCAGCTTGTGTATTGTTTGCAAACTCTCCGGTGCAGGATCTGAGGAGTCAGCTTTGTTTGTAGCATTTTCACTCCTCTTTTACTTCTGCCTCCCCTATATCCCTTCTCCATCCATCAATAAAATTGTCCCTCCAGGGCAATTCCAGAAGCCATTTGCAGTGACAGTGGGGGAGAGAGGCTGGACTTCTGGCTTTGCTGGGGTCTCTGCTCTGAACTGGAACTGTATCTAGCTAGAGACATGCCCAGTGGCAGCTGGTGGGTTTTGAGGTTGGTGGGTCACCAAGGCTGGCCGGTGAGCATAGGGACAGAGCCTAGACTAGGGGTGGAGCCAGGGCAACGGTAGGCAGCAATTTCATTTAGGCATCTATATTCACCTACTGCATCTGCCAGGTTTAAAATCAGACAGAGAACCTTAAACCTCACATATTTAACACATACAAAACATCAGGGCCTTTGGTATAATTTTAATCCTCGTGAAACACTGAGCAAAATGATGTAAGAAAAACACAAATCGAAATGAAAACCAGACATAAACTACACGTAAGTAGAAGTCACACCTGTGAACAAGTGCAGTGTATCCAGCAATTTCATTTAGGCATCTATATTCACCTACTGCATCTGCCAGGTTTAAAAGCAGGCAGACCACCTTAAACCTCACATATTTAACACATACAATGAAGTGAATGAAGGGGGGGGGGCGGGATCACAGCTCTGCAGCTCCCCTCCTCTTTTACTTCTTGTCTGCTATTTCCAGAAATGTTTCACTGACTGAGGGGAATTCCCTCTTCTCTTACCCTTTAGTAAAAAAAAATGTAAAAGGTTTAATAAATGTGTTTCCACCGCATAAAAAACCATGGTTGCAGTGGGATCTCCCTCTGGTTCTTCAAGAACTCACTAAGGGTGTCTTCAGACGTTACGAGATCACGGTGAACCACGGTGAATACCCACCTGTGGTCACTGTGTCTCGAACATCTGTTTGCGGGGCGCCAGATGTTCGCCACGGTGAATCCCCATATGGGGTCTGTTTGAACCACGCTTCCCGGGCTAGCCGGGCGAAGGTCCCGGGAAGCGTGGTCAAACGGACCCCGGGCTGGGACCAACGAAAAGTCACGTCTGGCCGCGCGCCACGGCCCGATGGGGCGGCCGCAATGGCCCCGCCGCCCGCCCATCTCCTCGGAGGGCGGGCGGCAGGGTGCATGGAGGGGGCGGGGCCGTGCGGCCGCATGTTGCGCCGCGTGGCCCTGGCCCCTCCCAGTTTCCCCGCCGGGATCCCCCCGGCACGTCTGTTGTGGCGTTACGGGGTGACCCCAGCGGGGAACGAAGCTGGTGGTTTTGGTACGGGGCCAAAATCACCCTATGTCTCCGTTTGAACCACTGGGAGAAGCAGGCTTGTTCCACTGGACATTAAAAATGGTCTTTCTGATATGAGTTACATCCCTTAGAAGGGTAAGTGAGTTAGCAGTAATCTCTATCCGGGAACCATATCTCCATATCTTCCCTGACAGAATTGAAATCTCGGCACACCCTTCGTTTATCCCTAAGGTAGTATCCAGATTTCACCTCGCACAAAAGATTGTGTTGCCTATTTTTCTACCTCCTCCTCATGACTCGGAGGAAGCTGCTAGATTACATACATTAGATGTTAAGAGGGCAGTTTTAATTTATTTAGATAAAAGAAAAGACTGTAGACTATCGAACAATCTATTCATCTATGCAAATATAAACTTGGCCAGAAGATCTCCTCCTAAACTGTGTCAAAATGGTTATTTCACATAATAAAGTTGGCTTACCAGCAAGCAAGTCGACAACCCCCTGAGAATCTGAGGGCTCATTCTATTAGTGGCTTAGCGGCATCTACAGCGGCTTTTTCTAATATGTCTCTGCAACAAATATGTAAAGCCGCTACATGGGCTTCCTCCACGACCTTCATAAAACATTACGCCATTCACATAACATCACAAACGGACATGACTGTTGGACAAGCTGTTCTTAATGCTTCTACTACTTAGTTATATTGTACACTTGAATAACATATACGATCCACTCACATGTGGTTAAACTGTTTTATTTATGTTACATATATAATAAAGAATTTTTGTGTTCATACGCTGTGTGTTTCATTCAGAAAATTTCCCACTGCCATAGGATTGGCTTGGTACTCTCCCATTTGTGAGAATGGGAGTAGCCAGTCGAAGAACAGAAGGTTGATACCTTCTAAACAAGGTTCTTCGAGATGGCTTTGAACATTCTCAGAAGTGCCTACCCTTCTGACCCCGCATGAATTTTCTTGCACTTTCAGGGTTGGAAGGAACTGTTGGGCTTAGGCTGGAAGGCACCTTATATAGGGTGGGGGCTCGTGCATGTGTCATATGGTATTTTTAAACAGTGAGCTTGATATATACCGGTAAGAGAAGGGTGCGCATGCCCCTTCACTGTCCATTAGCCCTGTTCACCCACCCCCAACTTGTCCCTGAGCCATGCCCCCTCACTGTGTCCCCTAGCCCTTCCCACCCACCCCCAATGTGTCCCTGAGCCCTGCCTGCTCACACACCCCCACTCCGACCGTTAGCAATGCCCCCCATTATCCACACAGTCCCTATTCCCAGTTCTTCTTGTGTTTTGTGCAGTGGAGGCGGACGGGGAAGGAGAAGGTGGAGAAGCAGGAGTCATCGGCAGTAGAAGCAGCTGGAGGAGGCGGCGAAGGAGGTGGTGTCAGCAGCAGCAGCAGCTGAGGAAAAAGCTTCCCTTATACATTCCTCTCTATGGTAAGGGAGGACTTCCTGCTAGCATGCGCTTTCCTCTAGGCTGTTTCCGATCAGACACCAAAAATCCTGTGCTTGTCTCTAAATGCACTTCTGTAAAGGTAGGTTTTGGCTGCCCCCAAATGCGTTTAAAAAACAAGCGGAAGGACTACTAAAAAAACGCATGGAGTCATTCCCACATCATTATAATATGCGGGGGGAAACGAAAATGGGCTTGTTTGCTGTATGTGGAATGTGCTGTGTGTGTGTACTGTGCCCGCCACATCCTTCTGCCAATGTGCTGGTGTGTACCAAAAGTACAAGAAAGTAACCAAAGTACTTGTTGACGGGCATTCTTAATGGGAAAAAATGAATGGAATGAAACCCAATGGAGCCAGCAAATAGGCTGTTTCCAATGAAAACAGCATTCACCATGAATCATTGTTTCAGCTCTATATCCCAAACCCTTCCTCCTTTAACAGTTTTCACAAAGTGGAGTAAGCCACATTTTAAGAGACCGTGTTCCAGCCATGCTGGGATGAGACGAGAAAGAGGACAATAACCAATAACAACAAACAACACAAGTGAAAGTCTTCTGTCCCTACATTCATGCCTGTGTTCATTCTAACCAAAGCTTTTCTAGGAGCAGATTTCCTTTGTGCAGGGAAGTGTGGTGTTAACAAAGCAAATGGGAATGCATGTGGATAGTTTGAAGAGTAAGAACAAAAGTAGTGCCATAATGAGTCAGACCAATGGTCCATCAAGCCCAGCATCCTGTCTCCGACAGTGGCCAATCTCTGTCGCATGGGAGAAGAAACAACAGTCACTTGTTGACGCACCCCCCACAATCAGACACGGAGCCATAATATTGGTTGTAAATCAAGTCGCACTCTTTATTAAGAATGATCTGAGGCCAGTGGGTAATTGCCCAAAGCAATTTTGGGTCCAGTATGCTTAGCTAAATCAACTTTTTATTTAACTCGAGCTGACTTGGGTGTGCCTCCCAATGTCAGCTCTGCTTAACAAACATCAACAACCCCTTTGACAGGCCCTAGCCGTGGCCAAACAGGGAAGGGTGAGGTGTGCCACCCCACCCTATACCAAGTAAGGAGTTAATGCACTATCGGGGCTGAGGACTGTGCCCATCCTTGCTCCCCGGGCTAACGCACACTCCCCGAGACGCAACCCCCAGGCATGTTGCACCCCACATTACCGGGGTGTCACGTCCCCATCTCTTAAGGAGATGACTTCCTATTACCTATGCCCTACCTATTTACCTACTTTCACATACTGGACCCCTGCCACAAAGGAGTAATCGCATAGTGAATGACTCCGACACCCACTGCCTAGACTCCAACAACAGCACCAAGTGTCCAGTTATTCGAGCCAGGTATAACTCATTTCCTTTTGCAGACAAATGCACACCGTCGTCCCGGTACAACTCCGGGCTCGTGTGCACTATACCCACATGGTTCACGGATGTACCTCCAATCCCTGCAATCCATTTATCGATCTCTCGATTTATACCTCTACGGGCCTTATCTACTCTGCCCGGTTTCCTGGCATTGACCCACCTCAAATGGGAATCCAATTAATCCAGACCAAATGGGCCTGGGGGAACCATTTCTTAACTATTAACAAATCGCTTTTAACTCTTACTATTAAATTCACCCCTTTTTGGGCCGGCGTATCATTTTTGCCTAAGTGCAAAACAAGTATATTAGGTGCAAAACCCCGGGCCTGGTTCCATAACGTTGGCAATAACCGATGCCAGCGCATCCCCCTTTTCCCAATCCAATTAACTGTGGCACGATTCCCCAACCCCAGTTGGGTGCCCCCGGGTAATGCTACATCTGCCACACTTGCCCATCTCACGATGCTGTGGCCCAAGATCCACACCACACATCTGCCAGTCAGTAAGTTCGGTCGTCCTAATAAAATAAAACCAGTTTAGTACGGAGATGGTCTAATGTATTTTCCGTAAGTGCTAGAGCGCCATCTACCCACTGCTTTAATTGCTTGTTCCCCCATTCCCGCTCCCGCTGCTGTTGTTGCAGCCCTTATCCGAAAGGAATGTGACCCAAATGCCCCTGTTGACAGCCCAACCAAACACATGGCCTTCTTTAATACTGATGAAAATTGGTAACTAGTCAAAGGATAGCCTTCCCTATGAATAAACAACCTACCGGGAAGCCCAGGGCGTATGGAAATATATCTTTTCATCTGTACCACAGGGCAGATGTCATCAACCCCTGTCTTATACAGATGTACCAACTGCCCCTTTCCTCTCTGGTCATTTTTTGCATATCGCAATACCAATTGTAGCAAGTCTTCTGCTAGTCTGAGGTCCTGTATTCCCAAGGCCTGGCCCGACCTATCTCGTTTGGATAATGCCACGACCTCGCTGACTCTAAAAGTTCCAAAAAAGGTGATCCCATACACGGTGGTAAAGAGCTGGGCCTCAAAACCATCGGAACATGCATTAACCAATTGCTGGAGAATCAATGTTGTGATGGGGGCCCTGACCCTTCCCGAAGGTGCTGTTTCACTGGCCCAGCTCTCCAACATTTGTTTCATAAAAAATCCCCCATCGGGGGACGGGAACCCCATGAGCTTATTAGCAAACGTCAACACTGCCATTTTTTCGGCAATGGTACCCGGCACTAGGCCCCTAGCCCGGAGGGACATGGCAAACTGCGGAACTTTGCCCTCAGGTATGGGAAACCCCCTGTTCCACCCTTTGGTAGCGCTAAATGCCTGAAATTCATTTGCTGTTTGCATTCTAGGAGCCAGGGATCCTTGGATGATCTTCTGCACGTCTAACTCCCAAAGTTCCACACCCCTGGTGGTAGTGGGTCCGGTAGTAACCTGGCGTCCGGGCCAATTCTCGAAAACGGTCCATCTGGAACTGAGAAAGGGCATCAGCTGCGCCGTTGTCAAGTCCTGGGACATGCTGGGCTCTGAACAGGATATTATATTTTAAGCAGGCTGCCACCATGGTTCGGACTAAAGTCATGACCCTCGGAGATTTTGAGGACAATGAGTTGACAACATGTATGACAGCCATGTTGTCACACCAAAACTTGACCACTTGGTTGGTGAACAGCTGGGCCCAAAGCAAAACAGTCATCATGATTGGGAACAGCTCCAAGAAGGTGAGATCCCGGGTAATTCCAGATGACTGACAAGCTTCCGGCCACCGCGCTGCACACCAACGGGTCCTGAAATAAACTCCAAAACCCATGCTGCCTGCCAAGTCAGACTGAACCTGAAGGTCGGCATGAAGCAGCAGCTGTTCCCTCCAGAAGCTTACCCCATTGAAACCTTCCAGAAATTCACCCCAAATTACCAAGTCCTGTCTCATTTCCCTTGTATCTCGAATGCCAAGGTGAGGGGCCAGATCTCCCTTAAGCTTACCATAAAGACGGGACAGAAATGCTCTCCCCAGGGCTATGACCCAGCAGGCAAAATAGGGAGTCCCCACAAGTGATTGAAGGTCTCGCACTGTTACCTTACGAGCCTCAATAACATCGCTAATCTTTTGCCGTAGGGTTACCAATTTTTCAACAGGAAGTTTCGATATCATGCTCACGGTGTCCAGTTCAATTCCTAAGTATGTCAGTCTTGTCACTGGCCCCTTGCTTTTTTCGGGGGCCATGGGAATTCCCAATTCCAGAGCCAATTCTTGGAAATGACCTAACGCTATGGCACATTTGTTTGATTCCGGCAGGCCAATTATCAAGAAATCATCTAAGTATTTTGTGACATCACAATCCCGCAGCCTGCATCAAAATATCCACTCAATTATGGAGCTAAAACGTTCGAACGCTGAGCATGATATCGAGCAGCCCATTGGCATCACCCGATCATAGTAGTATTTGCCCTCAAATGAGAAACCCAACAAATGGTGACTGCCAGGGTGCACTGGTAGCAATCAAAATGCCGATTTAACAGCGCATTTTGCCAGCAATGCACTCCGCCCCATGGCCCGGGCCTTCTTACTGCCACATCGAAGGATGAATATCTGATTGATGTCAATTCCTTCGGAATGGAATCATTAACTGAATGTCCCCTTGGATGCGACAGGTGATGGATTAATCTAAACTCACCGGGGGTCTTCTTTGGCACGACCCCCAATGGGGACAAAACCAATTCGGGGAAAGGGGGTGGGAGAAGGGTCCAGCGGCCCTACCCAACTGCACCTCCTTGTTAATTTTTTCACGGACCACATTTTCCATTCCGAACACTGACTTTAAATTCCTAGGATTCGAAATTCCCTGCACTGGGCCGGAAGGGATAATGAAACCATATAAAAATCCCTGCACTATATATTGGACCTCGTTGGGGTCGGGATGACCAAGAAGAGCTTGTCTCAGCAGGTCAATTCTGACCGGAGTCGGTCCCATTTCCTGCTGATGTACTCTGGGAAGGGCCTTGCTTGCCTCTCCCATTACCCCCTCCTTGGCCGAATCATCCTTTGCCACCCCTCTGACGGGAGCGAAAACAACTAAATCCTGGGTGATTTCCGAAACACTCCCAACAGACATTGCGAAATCGGCATGAGGACCTGTTGCACTTACCGAACTTATTATACTCCCAACACGGGCCTGCCAGACCTCCACTCGTTCTCCTGGATTCGCTATTATAAAGCTCATTGGCTGGAGCCACTCCTCCCTTTACCAGGGTATGCCCAATCTCTGACCGCGGAGCGCTCGTAGCATCAATCATGCTCTCGAGCCACAAATCCGCTGCATATACATCCCAGCGTAGCTCGGGATTCGTGGCTGCCCGATGACGAAATGCTTCGTCATATTGCAGCCACGCCCCAGGGGGGTCTGTACCGTGGGCCCGATGGACTATGTCCGCATACTTATGCAGCTCCAGTCCGTGGCCAGGGTATGCCTGCATCATCACGCCCATATAAACCGCATAGGCCGCGGTCCAATTTGCCCAGTTCTTATCGGCCTTAGGGTGTTTGAATTTCTCCTTCTCCTTTTGATCGTCCTCGAGTCGGTGATCCACTACTGGATCGCTAAATAGCAGGGCAAAAACATCAATATATTCACCCCGCCAATTTTTTTCCTTTGTGGCTAGCAATAAATGCTGCCCAAAGGGGGCCGATATATCCAAACTGGCACCGCCTGGGGGAGGCGGGGGGCACTCTATGCCAGCTGCTGGGGCTGCCAGAGAGGAACCCCCCAACACTGTCCCCATGTTCCCTCCATCCATGGCAGTTGAAGGGGTTGGGACGACCACCCCACCCTGCTGCTGCGTGGGCACAATAGTGGCCGATGAATGAAATGGTGCTACGATGGGTGTAATCATCACACACGCGCCATTCATTCATGCAACCTGTGGCTGGCCCTGTACTCCTGATGGTGCCGACCCCAAGGACGCTCTATCCTGTCCCATTGCCAGGGTTGTGGGGGCACTGCACACGTCCCGTTCCTGTGACCCTCCAGCCATTTCTGCCCCGTGTGCCAGACCACCTGTGCCAACCCCGCTCCCTTGATCCCCCGCCTGAGCACATTGTATACCTATGGGACCACATTACCTCTCATTGCTAGTGACGAGCCGCCGATTGTAGCTCCCGGTGCATATGACACAGTCTCCCTGGGTCCTCGGCCATCCCCATACAACCGCTGCTCCAAAGCCAGGATCCTCCACCATAACTCAGCATCTGCCGGCTGCTCTGCCTGGGTTGGCTCCAAACGCCACCGCCGCTCAGGGGGTGGTTCACTCCTGGACTGACACTCCAGGTTCCCTGCTGTGGGCAACCTGGCCCCTGGTTCTATACCCATGGGAACTCCTAGTGACCTGTATATAGCCCTAAGCAATGGGGCAGTAGGGGCGTCCCTCAAGGAATTGGACACCTGCCAACCAATAAGGCCAGCCGGATCGATTGCACATGGGGCAGGTCCTGCCCCATCCTCACCAAAATCATGTACCCCGACTTCCCTATGCTCAATGACCGGCTCCGCCATCATCGGGCCCATTTGCTGGCTGGCTGTATTTATCACACCAGCTGCAGGGGAATCCCTCCCCCCAAAGCCTTCAACCAGGGCCCTGGCCTGCTGCGCTTGTACACTTGCAGGCCCCATCCCAACCTCCAGGCCATGCCGCCCGCCCCCTGCCATCACTGTCGTAGGAGGGGTGTGTGCCTCCTCCTCAATCCTAAACCTCGCTGGGGGGGGTGATGACCTTGCACCCCTGGGTGGTGATCCCCCCACCAACGCACTGTGCCCCTGCGGGCATCTCAATCAGACCCCCCATCCCTCCTGCTGCTCAGGCAGGGGCTCTATTTTCGGGCACCTCTTCTGTGACGAGGCCTACAGGCCATGGGGGACACACACACCCCCGCATCGCCTGCTCGCAGGCCTCAAGCGCGTGAGCAGCTCCTCTCGGGAAGGAATCTCCCTCCCTCCCTCCCAAACCAGACATCACAGCTTCGGGATTTCCCTGTGGCTCTGGATGCGCCACTCCAGCTCTGCGGTCCCCCTCAGTTCTGGCTAACGCCTTCTTCCGCGCCCGGCCCATCCTTGCCATGGGCCCTCAAAAACTACACGGCCAGGAAATGTGCTCAGCCAGCAGCAACAGCCTCGGTGATGCTGACTGTTCGCCCTCCCTAGCCAGAGTGATCCGCTCTCGGAGTGGCAGGGAGTTGACCCCTCCTACAAGGGGCGGGCTCCCCCGCCCCACGTGACACGCTCTTTCACGCCACTGGGGGGCAAGCAACCCCCACAACAACACTGGAGGAGTCCTCTAACAGGCTTCCTTGGGCAGTGGCGCGCATCTCTCCTGCTGACAGGAGGGGGCGCAACAAATTCCCGTCGCCACCATTCTGCGGCGAAGGGACAATGGGCAATTCATTCCCTGTTGTTCACTCCCAGCTCCCGACAGTAAGAAGTTCATCCCGTAAGCTACTTGGTTAATAGACATTAATGGACCTACTCTCCAAGAACCTATCCAGTCCTTTTTAAAACCCAGCTATAGTACTGGCCTTGACAACGTTCTCTGGCAACAAATTCCATAGGTTAATTATGCGTTAAGTGAAAAAGTACTTCCTTTTATTTGTTTTAAATCTGCTGGCAGCTAGTTTCATGGAGTGTCCCCTAGTTTTAGTACTATTTGAGAGGGTAAATAACTGATCCCTGTCTGGGAACGGTTAGGTAAATAGACTCCCCACTACACGAAACCCATCTGGGCCATCACTATACTTGTACCCCCACCCTTGCACATACCCCATATAGAGCCCAATCCCTCTTGATGATCCCCTCACATCCTTTGCTCCCCCATACAGAACCCCCATTCCCCACATGCCCTGTAGAGATACCATCTGCTTCTACAGTCCCCCACATCCACTGCTCCCCCCATACAGAGCCCTCCTACACATGCCCCATAGAGAGCTTCACGCCTTGTACAGCCCACATACACCCCCTCTGCTCGCCCACAGAGCCCCCATTATCCCTTAGACATACCCCATAGAGCCCCACTCCCTGTCCAGCCCTCCCACACCCTCTGCTCCCCACAGAGCCCCTATTACCCTTTACACATGCCCCATAGAGAGCCTCAACCCCCTGTACAGCACCCCACACCTGCTCTGCTCCCCCATACAGAGCACCCCTTACACATGCCCCACATCTTCAACCCCTGTACATCCCCTCCACTCTCCCCATACAGAGCCCCGCTTACACATGCCCCATAGAGAGCTTCACCCCCTTCTACAGTCCCCCACACCCCTCTGCTCCCTACACACAGAGCCTCCATTACACATGCCCCATAGAGAGCTTCACCCCCTTGTACAGTTCCCCCGCCCCTCTGCTCCCCCATACAGAACCCCCCTTACACAT
>QEPC01013134.1:249740-271130 GCA_003113815.1 Sphenodon punctatus | reverse complement strand
TGCCATGCCACCATGGGGGTCCCTGGAGTGCCCCAAGCCTCCTGGCAGTGCCGAACTCCACCAAATGTTCGCGAGGTCCAAACTCTGCCAGACCGAATTCACGGACCCAAACTAAGTTTTTAGGCTGAACGGACGAACATCCAAACTGCTTCCTTTTCACACATCCCTATGAAACCTCCTCAACAGGAATGAATAGAGCCAATCTAGGGCCATCCTGCAAACCTCTGCCGGGTCCTGTGGCTGTGTCAGCAATACCTCATTGTCAACTGTATCAAAGGCCACTGAAAGATCTAAAAGAATCAATGAGCTACAATATCACCTATCAATCTCTCAGTGAAGATCATCAACCAATGCCACAAGCACAGTCTCAGTGCTATACCCAGAACGAAGGCCAGACAGACATGGGTCCGGAATCTGATTGCATTTAAACATCCCTGTAGCTGCCTGGCAACCACCCATTTGATAACCTTCCCTAAAAGAGAAGGTTAGAGACGGGGCGATAGCTATCCAAGGAGTCAGTATCAAATGATGGTTTTTTTGAACAGGGAATGAAAAAAACATATGAACATCCCGAACCCTTCCTTCCTGAAGGCAGGCACTTAACAAACTAACTTACAGCAAAGGCCCTAGTCTCTCACAGCTGGCTTTCACCAACCAGGACAGCACTTCCCGAATTACAGATGGACCAGGTTCCTCAGCCCCCCTACCTTTTTTGATGACCCCCTTAGCTACTGACTTTAGAAGGTTACGGGGGGCATGATTTCATTGAGCCCCCCCCCAACCTTTTCCTTATAATTCAAGCCCTGCAGAACAGGCAAGGATCTAATTTACAACTGGTTGCCTGAATTGTCCCAAGGACATCCCCTGCCTCGGTAGGTGACACCATCTGAAGCTGATACAAATAAAGAGGACAAGATTGAGCTTCCACAGCCCCAAACTCTGACTCTGCCAAAGAACTAGCAGACCCGATGTTGAGATAAATATGAGCAATTTTGTATGCAAAGTAGGTATTTTAAATTCCTCACAACAAGCAGAAGATGACTTAACCACAGGACAGCAACAGCTCAGATTCACTAGGCTTATCACCTCCAGGAATAACTCCAGTGAATGGGACTTGAAGATGCTATGGTAGCAAAGAGGAGAACAGTACTAACAACCACCCTAGCCACACCATAGTCCTTCAAAATCAATCTATGGCACAATTGGTCTGCTTCAGCACGGGTTGAATGCTACCTGTACTCCAGCCACCTCGCCTCCCACTTCATCTGCCGCAGGTCCCCTGTAAACTAGGAAGACCTGTGCTGATACTGCGGAGAAAGTGGATGCCAGGACTTGGGCCCACAGAAGGTAATGATCTGACTAGACGATGGTGTCTTAAAAACACCTCCAATGGAGCCCTATTATCAAGGCCAGTGCAAAATATTAAGTCCATAGTGTGTCCTCCTGCCTCATGTATTGGGCTAGATATTATATGGAATAGGCCCATGATTGTCATGGAGGCCATGAAATCCCACTCTGTCCCTAGAGGTCAGCCTCATCATGGATGTTGAAGTCACCCAGAACAATAAGTCTTGGCATCCTCATAACCACCTCTGAGTAGGACTGAAGCAGCAACTCCTTTTTCCATGCCGATATTTCATTCTGCCATTTCGGAATTGCCTGCAACTTTTCACAGTTTTTCCACTGGCATTTCACTAATTCCGTGCCCTTTGCATTGCGACATCAGAATTATTGGAATAAGCTCAGAAAGTATCAGAAGAAACATTATTCCTCTTTTCACACCATGACTGCATGTCGGAAAGTGCCAGTGGAAGTAGCGGAATGAGCGTCTCTATCGCACCGTGCCGCTCATTGCGAAAGAGCTCTTTCTGTTGGAAACAGCTATTGCAGCGACTTGCCATTTCAGCCCTACCTCCGAGACAAATTCAGCCAGGATGGTCAGGGAGTCTGCTGTGCAGTGGGGTGGTTGCTACCCCAGGAGAATCCCCAATCTATCCTGGACCTCAATTGTGAGGTGGACACATTCCATATTGGATAAATTAGGCACTGGATACCTTCTACAGGTCTGATGTTCCCTCCAAATCATCGCCACTCTGCTCCCCCACCAACCTCCAACCTGAGGCTGATGCTGCACAGAGTACCCGGCTGGCACCAACTGGGCCAGTATAGGACCAGCTGCATCATACAACCAGATCTCTGCGATACAAGCAAGGTCAGTGGCTTCACCCTGAATAAGATCAAAGATGACAGCCATTTTATTCACCACTGACCTTGCATTACTGGGGTTAATGTTCTGGGATAAACAGTGTGGGTTACACATGTCCTGGGACTGTGTTTATTTGGGTTAGTCATGCCATACTGAATTGAAATTAAAATTATATTCCTTGTTTCTTTCTTATCTGAGCACTATTTCTGCAAGGTTCATACTGCAACTGTATCTTCCATGCAATTGTAAATATATACCTTTTATCCTGAGGATTGTTTTATTCTCCCCTTATTCTCTCTTGGAATAAAAACCCCAAGTTTACTCCAGCAGTGCTAGAGCTGTGGGATCATTGGGGGCCTGAGTCACTACCAACCTTGTACATGCACTTTGTCCTAATTTCCTAGGGAGGTTACATCTAGGTAATAATACTAAAATGAAGATTGACTGGACAATCAATTACCAATAAAATTAAGGGGAGTTTTGCCATTCATCCAAGTCACTATTAGTTGTGGATAGTCATTTCAGCTCTGCCAAAAATCTAGCTGAGTGAAGCCTGAACTTGTGCTGTTACTCATTTCTGTAAGAATTCCCAAACAATGGTGGTGGATAGCCTGGTGGTTTTGTTGGCGGTCTGCCATGGAATGGTGAAAGGCCCTACCCCTCTGCCATGACCCTTCCTAAGTTTCAAAGCAGGCCAAGGCAGAGTTAACAGAGCTCCGTAGGGCTTGACAGAAAAATTAGAGCAGAGTTAAAATCAGAGTTAACAGAGCTCCTTAGGGCTTGAAAGAAAAAGAACTAATGATTCATCAGTAAGACTATGCAGCAGTGCTGGCTTGTGGCCTCCTTTCTATTTTCAGCAAGTAAAATCTCCTTTTCTTCAGCCAAATGGTGCTTCTGACTGAGAGCTCTAAGTTGGAGATGTCTTGTGTAATTTGGAAAGTTAAGGCTTCTTATTTTTCCCAGCTTTGGGAATAGCTGCCATGTTGTTATCCCTTTTTGTTCAGTTTTGTCCTGCAAACTTCCATTTGTGACTCCTGAAATGATATGAAATATATATAAGAATCAGGGCTGGGAGTGTGTGTTTGCCTTCCCTTTAGAGACTATGGTCATGATTGTTTCCCCTAAAACCTAAGCATTTAATGCAGAAATTGCCAGTTTGATATAGTGTGTGAGCTGGATGAAATCCCGTCAATTTCTTCACATCAAGAAGCATTACACTGCAGGGCTTTCTGTGTTTATAGAATCGCTGTTTCTGGGAATTGCTGATCAAATTGCTCCTTGAGCTGGTTTAAGCTTTTGAATGTCACTTCAGGCATCATTGTCCTGAAGTTTCAGGCTTGCAATGGTTTTTTTAGTAATCCATTTAAATACAAACACAGCTTGCAGAAATTACCCATCTGATTGCTCTCTAAGTCAGCTGAAAAACTTGTCAATTGCACCTCAGGAGAAGCCTACATGTTGCATTGGTCAATTTCAGCATACGCCAAAGTCTGTTTTCCACTATTTCATTTCTACCACAATTTTCTTGTCTTTGGGATAAAGTTAAAGGCTTGTATTAAAGATCAATGTTGCAGCCATCAAAATATTTATCCTGCTTTCCTGGGTACTTGCAACAGCTCAAGTCACCCAAGCCCCTGCCATCACAGAAGCAGAAAGAAAGCCCTCCTAAACTATCCTCTATCCCTATTCACCATGTCCTGGAAATCACCTTTCCATTTGTCTCTAGAACACTGTACCATGTTTGCTTTTCTATCACTTGATGAAACTTTTCCTTTTCGCATTCATTCCAGCTGGAGCTCAAACAACATGTCTTTTTGTACTTGTGAACCAAACGTGAGTATTTCCTTCCTTTAATCTATAGCCCTAGGACTAGGGCTGAAGCGGCAGCAGCTTTTACCATGCCGTGATCCCATTCCGCCATTTCGGAATTGCCCATGCCACACCGCGGCTTTTCTGCCGACATTCCGCTACAGCCCTACCTAGGACAGGGATCTGTGTTCACTTCTTTTCCCTTATTGTCAAATTTGTCGTCAATGTGGGGCAGGGAGCAGTGAACACAGATCCCTAGAGGGGGGGAAATGCTTTCTATCATAATTTGTTGGGGAGCACGTCAAATGTCATGAAAAGTTTGTGGATGGCTTCAGTTGAATATTTGCCTGTGAATACTCACTTTTGAACATTTATGGGGACATTTGGGACAAACTGGGGTACTTTGACAAAAGTGGAGTTAGCCTTATGGTTGCAGGTGATTGCCCTGCCAGAGGAATGCCTGAGAAACACTTGTGCCAGTTTTGTGTTTGGAGTTACCATAACCTTAGGGATCAGGCAAGGTTGGGATAAGGCTTTGCTGTTTGTATACTGCTGACTTACGGTTGGAGCATGTTTTCCAGAGGGACTGAGTCTCTTTCTCAATTATAACAGATAGAGCTGTGGTTCACACTGGGTGTTTTTACACACACATTTCTCCTGCATGTTTGCTGTTACATCCTGAACTTTCTATGTGTCTAAATCACTCACCCAGATCTTAAACATCCGGATCTTTGAACTTCTGCATAGACGTTCTCCCAAAACATTTGTGTGTAAAAAGTTCTCCTGGTAAAATGCTTTGCTCCAGGCAGCTGTAGTCACTCGGTTCCATGGCAGCCCCTCACGTCTATAGCTGCGGCTACTTTAGGCTGCCTCAGGGCAGCGTGTGTGTGAAAAATGCATCCAGAACTTACTTGTGGACTTGTAAACCCAGAAGATTGAAAAGACCAGCACTTTAAGGTATGTGTAAAAATATCCACTGTGAGGGTTTCCCTGCTTGTAGGGAAAAGCTCTTCCTTGACAGAACTTTTCTGGTTTCTTCTGCACTGCTTTGTTCTTAGATAACCAAGAAGTCTACAGCTTGGCCAATGTGGGAGTTCCAAGACCTGGTGAGCTTTGGACTCAGCCTCTGCTGAAATCATTTGGCTGAGTCAGGAAGTGGTCAGGAAGGATTGCCGCAGTGCAGGAAATCTAGGCTTTGCTCCAGGAGATGTGGTCTATCCAGTGTAGGAGTACCAGAACCTGTGGTGGTTTTTTGCCTCAGCCCCTGCTGAGTTATGTTGTAGACCCCAGGGTCACTGGAGGAAAGGCAGAAGATCTAGGCCTTATTGCGGAAGTGGTGATGAGCTCCCCAGGCCCAGCTACTACACCAGCCTAGGAAGAGCAGAGGTGAAAGTTGACGCTTTAGGACTCTGGTGAGGCTTTCCTGACTCAGGTAGTTTGTTGAAAGCTGAGAAAGTGGATTCCCCAGGGCAGCCTTTATCATTGGGATCTGTCTGATCATTCTACTTCTCCCAACTGTAAATGCTGGAGTGAAGGGACTTGGGGACGGTTACTGCTGAAAGGTGGAACAGTGGCTATCAGACAATCGCTCAGAGGGTGGGTACCTGTGTAATAATACCTCTTGTACAAGGTTTGATTGTCCAAGTTCACTCTCATGAATACCCTTTTGTGTTTCTATTATTCCTCTCTTTCAATAAAGTTTTCTCATTCTAAATCGTAACCCACACATTTGTGAGTGGAGCATCAAGGGCACCCAGCTCAGGTTAATGTCCCAGGATTCTGAGTGGAGGCTAGAGCCAGTAGTGTTGTGTGAAAACCCCTAGAACAGGAAACCTGGGCTTTCTTGCCACCTACACAACTGGCACAAGGGTTACAATTAATACTGCAGTTTGGATTCACACTATCTGAGAACTTCAGTTTTGGTCTGAGAGGGACTTTACCAACTTTTCAAGTGAATTTGTCTACTTTGACTTTGGTTAGATGTCTGCCATCCACCACTTATGTAAACATGGCATATGATATCAAACGGTACCGAATTACAACTAAGCAAATTCTCATGTGACCTTTAAAGATACATTCTGAAATTCAAATTTGCAAAATTCCCCAGATTAAATCAACATTCTCATTGGCTTTAGTTCCAACAGAGGCTCTCATTTGTTGCAAGTTTGTGATAATTCATTGCCATTAGTGCTTGAATCACAAGGGGTCTCAAAAGCTGGAACTTCGTATGTAGCACCCTTATTTTTGATTCTTTTAAAGAGGCCACAAATTGTGAGACCCTGCTGGGCTTAAACTTCAAGATCCTGAGGAACCACATCACCTCATGGACACTGTCCATAAACTCAAGTTTGCAGATAGTACTGTACAACCCATCTCTCTTTAGCATCTACAGACTTCTGATTGGATAGCCAGCCGTCTTGTCTGACTAGCTACTCTCAGCAACATAACCCACAGCCAGGAAGCATCTGGACAATGTGATGGCTACCCAGCGAGACTTGGTGAATGTCCTGAACTTTGATGAATGCCCTAGTTACTACTACTACTCATCATCATTTCTATAGCACTACTAGGTGTATGAAGCGCTTTACAATCACAGACCTTTGGAAACCGGCCCCTTCCCAGTGGGCTTACAATCTAAGTGAGTTCATGGCTAGGGTAGGATTTGAACCCTGGCTTCCTAGGACCAAGTCCAGAACCTTATCCACTACACTGCACTCACTCTCTAACTAGCAGTGTCACTAGTTTTTCTGCCACTCCCACCTCCTGCTTCAGTCTCTACCTCTTAGACACTGACTTAACACCTGTACACTACTATCCAGGCTAAATAATATGGGCTGATGTTTGATGGCCATTACCATAATTTCTCAAAACTCTATGCATGGTAAATGTGTATCAGAATGCATGTTTCCACAAACAGAGTTAACCCCAATGTGTGTTTAACACTGAAAACTAATGATTAGTATTAAGTTGGATAACAGTCAGCCTCTGGCATCTTCAAGCAGCTTCTTGGAGATGCTGTGATGGTATCTTAGATATGCAATAAGGTCTACATACTGTAGAACAAGGTGGGGTGTCTTATCCATCTTATCCATTCATGTTCCTTACAACCAATCTTTTTGTGTCTGTGTAATCAGATTAGACCAATTGCATTAAACATTACAGAGGCCAAGCTGGGGAGAGGCCTATGCTTTGTGGAGTGGCCCTACCCCCTGGCTGATGGGCAGCCATGGCAGCCTATGATGGCTGCCATGGTGCCCTGCTCCCCCTGCCACTTTGGCTATGAGACATGATAGCCTGCTTTACTTCGTGTCTGGCAGCTGGCTCCTGACTGTGATGGAGCTTAGCGTAGGCTGTGATTTGGGGATTTCCCCGAGTCAAAGCTTGGACTAGTCCCCACCACAATTGAGAGCCAAACTGTGCTAATATCTGGTGGGCGCATTTTGGTGCGACGGTCGCACCCGGGCTAATCTACACTAAATCTGCACCAGATCAATACATGTGGGTTGCAGCACCCCTATTCTCTGGAGGGAAGCTTTGATGACTGTGTTAGGAATGCCAGTCATTCTAATCTAAAGGGCTCCAGAGTAAGCCACAGAAAATGAAACATTGTTGCTGTTGGACAGGCCACAATAAACAAAACTCACCGGTTTCTACTTTTTTCAGAGCCATCACTTCCTTTCTTTGCTCAGCCAGTGGCAATCAACCATATCTTAACTGGTAGTTTTCAATCAAATGGGAACTTCTGCATGTATTAGGTTTTAAAATACAATAATTTAGGAATCTATTGGTCAAGATGATCTGGATTAAGGAACCACTGTCAACCCTCAGCATTTCTTATGGACCAGCATGTGCCTGCCAGAGATGGCCACAGCCTGGAGCATACTTATTGCAGATTGGGTTGCAAAAGCAGACAGCTTCAGTACCAGTGCCATGGACATTTCTGGCAGGGGATGACTATAGCCTGCAGGAAGCAGAGGTGTGTTATGGTCCTCCCTAGGACACACCCTAGAGATAGTTGCAGTTCTAGTGGGACCAAAGTCTGTTTTCTCTAGTTGCATTCAGTTCTGAGGAAGATGTGTGGACCACTTGTTATCTGTGGTTTATGGGCCAGTGTGAGAAACACTGCCAAAGCCAATATGTCAGTTTGACACTGCTTTGCTTCCCAGATAGAATCAAAGAGATAAATGTTGCATTTATTCATTCTGATACAACCTGTTGGGATTGCACTGGAGTAATTTTTATGGCTTTAGACCAGTAGCATGAGGATAAATATGCCTGTTTGTCTGCACTGGAAGAAAAAAAAAAAGTCCAGTAGAGAGTAAAGACAGAAAAAGAATATTGGAGTCTTCTAGTTCAAATTGAAAAGTTGCTAGACTATGCCACATTGTCTCTACCAGTTTCTTGTCTGTAGGGAACAAGGTATGTGAGGTAGTATCAGTCTATGTTTAAATTGCTGTCAATAACATTTTTCTATCAGTAATCAAAGTGTTGGAATCTAACCCTAACCGTTCATAAATTTTGCTCTTGCATCAGCTAGCAGATGGCATGTTTTCCAAGGGCTGTCCTCTCATCATTCATTCTGGGACCCAGATCTAGATGTTTAAAAAGTTAAGGCCTCAAAACCAGGCTGGCTTGTATTGCATACACAAAGTGAGTGTGTGATTTATGCATTGTTCTGGAAAAGGATAAAACAAGTAGGCTGTTCTACCTTGTCCTTTTCCTAGGAAGAATTACAATGAAGAATTTTTTTTAAAGAACTAGGGGCCAGAGGATAATGACCCTTCGAACATGAGCTACAACCTAATTTGATTTTCCAGTGCAAACACCGAAGTAGATATAATTGACTGTATTTTTGGACTGTGGCTGACATGTTGCAGTATTGAGGGGAAACTTCAGCCCAGCATGGTGCTGACATTACATGTTGTTAAACTTTTTATAACAGAAGAAAATAGTGGCCTCATTTTTTAAGTTCATAGTTGAGGGATTGGTGGATTGGATCCCAGCCAGAAATAAAGAGTAAATCCAAATTGGTAACCCTAAGTCTAAATTCAAATTCTTGACTTGTTGCTCTAAGCTTATCTTTATTTCTGAAGGCTCGTGGCAATATTTTTAGTTGAAAAATATACTGAAAATGCAACAGTAGCATGGACACAAGAGGGAAGGTAAGGGGGACGGGAACAGGGAAAGACAGGCAGGGATACATTCATGAAGCTGAGAAGTTGCAGGTGCAAGTGCTTAGCTAAGTTACAAATGGAGGAGGGGATTCCTGAGAGAAAAGAAAGTACAGGCTGAAGCATCAGTGAGTTATCTGTGGGGGTAAGGAGCTAGGGAAAAGCCTCAAAGAAGAGGAAGATTTAGTTACATGCTCTTGTTGTTTTTGCTACATCAACATACACTTTATTTGGTAACCTTCCCATGACCTTTTGTTTTTCCTCCACGTTCTGTGCCAAAATTCACTAAAATAATGACAACAAAATGGTAGCCTCTGTGATCAGTGTCTAGTAATTCACAGGACAGTACCCTGCACTCCATGGTAAATTCTTTCCTGCAAAGATTTGTATGTATGCTGAACGGTGAACACATACGTGCTATCGGTCTGATCCTCAAGTAAGCAGATTTATTGTGTGGCTGTTAGCTGATCTGATTCTCAAAGCACTTTGCCAGCACAAACCCCATTGAAGTGGATGGGGCTTCTTCTGGGAGAGTGCTTTGGGGATTGGGCTGCCTGTAAGCCATCACAATACCTTTTGAAGCAAGTAGGATTTCTCACAGTGTGTAAAATTAAGCTAAAACAGAATCCTTTGAAAGACTGGGGTCTAGGATAGGAGTCTTAAAACACCCCACTAGTGTAAACACCATCCATTTCAATGAGCTTTGGACTGGCCCAATCCTTCGGTGCAACATGGAGAAATCCTATTACAGTATAACCTAAGAAATCTGGGCTCTTCTTTATTTCAAACATGCTTCATTCTGTCCCCGCCAGGAATCTGTGTCACATTCTTAACCAGGGTTAGGTTCAAGCCCATTATAAACTGGTAGGTTAGGATGCATCATAAGCCCAGTGTCAATCCATAGTCAATGTCAGAATGTCACAGGGGAGAACGGCTGCATCAAGCCAGAGACCTGTGCCAAAGTAGAAAGAAAAAAAAACTAGCAGGAGCCATTTGAGGTCAATGGCTGAGAATTCAGAATCAAGACAAGGGGCCTACAGCTAAGGCTGACACCCCACTGGGTCTTGAGTCCCTGGTCCCTGAGGGAAGTCCTGATTTCTCCAGGTCAGCTTGGGGCAGAAAAACTAAAACGTCTGGTGGCAGCCATGTCAAAAAGGGTTGGACCATAGGGCCTTTCCTACTCCCTTCCTGATGTGGTCCTACCCCTGTGGAGTATCATGAATGATGCTCCATAAGGCGTGGGGTTACAGTAAAAAGGGGCATGGCATCCCCTTTGCCTCACCCCCTTTCTGATGCGGCCCTACCCACTCTTAGTGAAAGCCAAGAGGGTGGTGGTAACTCTAGCTTCAGCAAGGCAAGGGCCATACATGGATTCAAGTACCAACCATAGTTAGACAGCCAAGACATTGAGTGGATACTTACCACTGCCTGCGCTGCCAGATTTATGGTCTCTGCAGGCCTTGAACCCAGCCTGCTGAGCTTCTGGGCTGAAGCCTTGTCCCTGCTATCAGAGGAACTGTGGTAGAACAGGGGAACTGCAGCCTGGAGAACCCAAGAACCTCACCCATAATTCCTGGTCTGGGCAGACCAGTTCCCTGATTGTCTCCCCGTGCGGGTGTCTGTACAACCAGAAGGTTTGTGACTTCATATCTGTGCTGCAGAGTGCCCTGCCTAACTCAGTCCTGTTCGTTTACCTTCCCCTGCTTCCACCAGAGACCAGCCTTGTGTAGCTCAGACGAGCATTACCCAAAGCTAAAATGTATCATTTTTCCTAATGCTGACCTTTTGGATTGCTTTTCTTGTGTTGATCACTGATCACATAATGACATTGAGCCCAGTTACCGTTTGGCTGGAGATCTCTTGGCTTTGATCTTCCTAGACCTGTGACCTGGACTGTCCCTCTGGCCCACTGATCATCCAGCTTCAATCCATCAGATGCCTCTGGGCCTGCAATTTGCATTACTTCTTGTGGCTCTTTTGAGAGAGACTGGTGATCCTGCTGCAACCTACCCATGGCCCTGATCCTGCCACAACTTACCCAGCACATGGCAGAACGTTTGCAGTTGTTAGCAGCCAATGAGAAGTGAGTGGAGGCCAGTCAAACAAGAATAATGCTGGCATGGCTAATACAAACAGACCTACCATCTACCAATGCTCCTGAATACTTGAATAGAGCTGAAACAGATCTCTGATTAAAAATAGATAAATCCATCAAGTCTACAGTACTTCGACCACCATTCATGGTTTGGGAACTGCAACTTCTTCAAACAGTGCCTGCTTTGGTACTGTTTTACTTACCTGGAGCTGAAGAGGCAGTGGGGAGGCAGTGGCTACCCAGCTGGTCATGCCAGCAGTAATCCTGCTTGACTGGCCTCCACTCACTTCTTGTTGGCTGCTAAAAACTACAAAGTTTCTGTCATGTGCTGGGAAGGTTGCAGCAGGCTCACCAGTCTCTCAAAACAGCCACAAGAAGTAATCCAAATTGCAGGCCCAGAGGCCGCTGATGGATTGAAGCTGGATGATCATCTTGGGTGTTGACTATCCACCCAACTGGCACATGCAGGTCACCTGGGTGCATATTCACCTGCTCCAACCAGATGACCTAGGTCACTGAATAAGCAGACCCCAGATTGCCATTGCCTCCCTCCAACGCAAGTGTGGGAACAGAAACATCTTTATTACCTGGGGTATTCTCCCAGGCATGCCAGTATCCTACAGGTACCCAAAAAGTGCCTGCATGACTGGGGTATACCAGTGGATATTAAATTCATTGCCCATTTCAGCAGTACTTCTGCACCGTGAATCATGTCTCTGGTGGTGGTGTGTCCGGGGCATTTGCTTGGGTTCCTGTAAACCCAGGATTAGTCATTACTCCAGCAGGTATTGCTGAAGCCCTTTCTTTAGCCTTTAGAGCCCTCTCATGTATGGACAAACATCATGTCTCTTAAGGTATCCAGTTATGAGAGGAAATGCCAATATGAATAAAATAGCATAATATACATAATCGAATATGTGTCAACCCTTAAAGAGAACTATTAGCCAGACACAAGAAGGGAGTTTAGGAGAATTTCAGTTAGAGAGTGAAGTACAAACTAAAATAACTATCAGCAAATTTAGTACAGTTCTGTTTGTACAGGAGCTTGGTAGCAAAGTGTTCTTTCTCTGAATTTCCTGTTGTGCATTTTGGAGGCTGGCAAAGCTACAGGGAAGGGAAAAATCTAAAATATTTAAATGTATTTACAAGTCTAATAAAAACAAAGGCTAAATATCCACAGGCATAAAATAAAATGAACTAAGTTGTCAAAAGTAATTACCTACACAAACACAGCAAAGAAACAACACTTCACTAAATATAGGGAAATTAAAATGGAACACAGATTTGGCAATAAACAAACGTTTCTATAATGAAAACCTTAACATGGGAGATACGATATTAGCTATAACGTCTTTCATCAGGAGCCAGTGGAAGGGCACTCTTGGAGTCTGTATGAACCAACCCCTACATTTTTAGGGTCCGTGTGTGTGATGAAAAGCCCACACCTAGACTGTTTCAGACTACACACAAGCATGGGCTCTAAGTGCCAGCTGGGCTAATGAATCCTTTTGGTTCAAGGGGGTGTCCAACCTTGCTTCTGCCTTATGTCACTTTGAGCTAGTTCTGCATCTCACCACCACTCATCTGGAGCAAACAAAGGACTGTTGAATATAAATAGAAGCAACATGCCAAACATAGAGGAGGACTAATGGAGTTTTTCAGTCTGCCCTAAAATTTGGCTGCTATGTTCTCTGGGCATGTTCAGAGCAATGATCTGGAGGAGTCAAGACTGCTGGAATTCCCTGGACTCTACTATCTAAAGTAGAATATGATCTTTCAGAGGCCTTAACCTGAAGAGGTGGGAGGGGTACAGGAACTGCAGCTTGAGAGAACTGACTCGTTGTGGACTGGACTCTTCTACCTGGTCAGCAGGTAAGAATGTCACAGAGACAGATTCACTCCAGAGACTGAACTGTAAGGCTGCTGTAACTTCCTTGCTTTGTATTTTCCTGTATATGGTTACCTGACTTCTCATTGCGAGTTGCTTTTTTTACTAAAGTATGGTGTAGCAGAGTGAGCTGCAGTCCTTAAGCTGCTCCTACACTAGGTGTCTTTTAGCCTCGGTGGGGCTGTTTGTAGCATGTGATTTGCTCTGGGATGGTTACGTGACCGGAAGGTAGTTAAAGGCTGGATCTGAAGCCTAGCTGACATAGAAAAGCTGGAAGGAGCTGTCTCCAGACAGGGATATAAGCCTGGGAGGCAAGCCCTGGAACATAGGATGTGAGGCTGGAGTATTTGTTTACACACTTGTTTATGTTTGTTGGAGGAGTCTGTGAATGGGAGTCCACTGCCATAGCGATCCTGTAGGGAATAGAGACTGTACAACAAAATTGCTAACCAGAATGGGGTGGGATGAGCTGGGGTGAACCTATCGCCATTGTTGCTCTGTAATATTGCATGCTGTAGGTAGCTACCACCTAAGTGAGAGAGTGATATCTCAACCAGTACCTGCTTCCCTGAAGGGTCAGTTTCTAATTCAGACTCCCCCAAGGCATGCCCAGCAAAGGAGGGTTAAGGGTCTGTTGCTGCCCCCAGTTTAAGACAGCAGGGTTCAAGGCTCTGGGGATCATGATCTTACACTGGCCTGATACTTGACCTGGGAGCTGTGCATTGCTAGCCATCTTACAGAAGACCCTGGGTAAATACGTTTTCTGATCCTTGGCAGCATCAGGCTGGCATTTAGTGGAGTTCTGATGTTAGAAGGCATCAGACATCTGCAAGCATATGCAGGGTTAGAACCATCCTCTTGCATCACAGTGAAACAGACCCAGGTTCATAGCTGCTTTCCTCTTCTGAAAAGCAAGTTCCCCATTTGGGCTCCCAGTCTTCTCTCTGTTGAGGTGAGTCCGAGGCCTGGGCTTCCAGTCTCTGGAGTTCCCTGGTTTGCAGCCTCCCTGGTTAGCTATACTCTGCTCCTTTCTTGGAGTTTTTTCTGGTGGTCTCTTGGCTGAACTTTCAGCCCTATACATCTTGAGTCAATTAGGTTCTGGACATTTGTGGCCAGAATGTTGCCCCATTAAGGGCCTGCTCCTGCAGGGCATTATGGCAGCAGTTCATTGACACCCACATGTATGCATAATTACCTTGCCTGTATATGTAAATTAGACATGCAATTGTATTTGCAGTTTTAGCCTCACAATTGGACGTGTACAAATACATATACATGGTATTCCCTCCAGTCACCACCTATCTTTCTCCATGTCCACTCTCTGAACCTCTCCCCATCCCTGCCCTCAGTTCCTTCTATTTTGCTCCCACAGCCTGCCTAACTTTCTCTCTAACCTGGTCTCCCATGACTCTTCCCATAACCTTCCTAGTTTACCCTTCAGCTCAGAGCCACTTATCCCCACATTGCCCCTCCCCATTCCTTCCTGACCCCTTCCTATCTGCAGCTGCCTGTGCTCCCTTCAGACACAACTGCACCCCCTACCCTCTTGCCTCAGTCCCAGGCTATATCTGTGGCAACAGGGGGTAGGACTAAGCCAATCCCCTCCTCTTTACCTGAGAGCTGTGATGTCATGGTGTTCGGTGGGGGTGTATGTCAGGAAAAGGATTAACCTGCCTTTTACCTGATGTGCCCTACTCCTATGGAATACCATGGTGTTGCAGTTTTCTATAGGGGTGGGCCCTCTTGCCTACAGAAAATCCAATTTGGCCTGAGTCTGCGAGACTTGGATTGGGATGGAGGGCTTCTGTATCAAACCAAGTCTGGCAGAACTCTTTGAGTCCTGTCAGGCTTGGTCCATTAAGCAGGACTGTAGCCTGTCTCTTTGCTTCTGGAACAGGATTGGTTACCCCTAGGGAAAGTCTTACACTTTTTGAGGCCTAGAGCAAAGATAAAATGTGGGGGGCCTTGTGCCCGCCCCCCTTCCCATGCCCCCTCAGGGGCACCCTCAAAAACACACTAGATGTGTCATGTTTGGGGCCCTGCTGAAAGAAAGTGGGCCACTGTGGGGCTCCCAGAAGAGCAGGACCCCGGTGGTCACCCTAGTCACCCTGTGGTAAGGCCGGCCCTGATTACCTCATGCAGCACCCTGAATAGATGAGTCAGAAGAAGGTGGACATGCGATTAAAAAAATATATTGCATTACAGATTGAAACTCTCATGGCTGGCCTCTCCATAAGGTGAGCAATTTGTACGCCTAATGATGTTAGGAATGTTATAGAGAACGTAAATTTGACAAGGGGTGATTTGAGATTATTTAGCCTTCTTATCTAAATTGCTTATAAGTGAGGCATAAATACAGTACTTTTGTCTGAAAGACAGGCTGATGATTGCTTCTGGTGGGGCTATGTGTTTTTGTGTGCAATGTTGTACTGACCTGTGGCAATCAGGTGCCATTGTGAGATACTGCTCTTACTCTGCAAATTGGTTAGGTTTGCACTTCACATTAGGAGGTAATTGGGTTTCTCTGTATTTGTTCATCACATCTCTAATTCCACTAGGAGAAAATAAAATTGAAAAAATGCTAATGCATTTAAAACCCTTTATGCTTGGTATTCCAGGTGAAGGTCTGATTTTCTTTTCAAAACTGCAAGCATGGAAAACAACTTTGGTTCTTTTAAAAAAAATAAATAATCAAAAGCTTGTTAGTTTCAGTGTATGATACTATGCTACTCTTGCATCAGAGGTTCTAAAGGTAAAACTCATTCAGTCAGGTAGCATGAAAGCTCACGTACAGAGTAAGGGAGCTTTCAAGGGGGGTGAAGATTCAGTGACAACATGGATACATTTTTCCCCTTTTTGTTTTATTGTTTTACTTTTTTTCTTTGGGGAGTGTGCCTGTTTGTGGGAAGAGGAACAGTGTCTGTGTGGGGATCAGAACCAGCCACCTTTCAAGGGGGAATTGTTGACATCTGATCCCTGTTTTTGCAGGTATATCTAGCAGGGGAAGACCCTAATGGTGCCAGCACTCAGGCACCACCAAAGGGTCTCGGCTATTAATGAGTCATTTGTGGGCCAGAGTGGCGGTGGCCAGGAATCGTTCTGTTTTGCCTTCTCATTTGGAAGTGAACTCCTCTACTGCTTCTGCTTTGGACTTATTATATGCTTTTTTAAGGGTAGCACTGGTTTAAGTCACTGGCTTGATGCTTCTAGTGACTTTCACTCTTATTTTGCTTTGACAATTTGAATTTTTGTAAATGTTTGTTTAATTTTTTTTAAAAAAATGTTATTATGAGATTTAATTTTAAGGAACTTGTTCCATTGTGTAAGGACTGAGTTGTGCTTAATTTTTATCTCGAGGAGGTTCGATTGTTTTGGTTGTGTTTGAGAGTTGAATTGTTTGGTTTTTGTTAATGTAGCCCTATTGCTGGGCTCTGCCAACGGGTGTGGGTGGGGGGGTTGGTCCTGGGGATTAAGCATTGCCTTTGGGTAAGGCTATTATATATTTAGCAGGCTGGGCAGGGAGGGGCTTTGTTATATGTCATATCATTGGTTTAATCTGCAGGGTAGAATCGTCCAAAATTTCCTCCTTGATGCACAATATGGTGCTGAGATCTAACCAAGTACTTGCTGCACTGGTAACAAGCTCTTTTCCTGTTCCTATTAATAATGAAGATGTCCAGCCACCAATAGCCTCCCATAGCTCAGGAAGGCCCTCAGCATCATTCTTTTAACAGAGATAGATAAGGCGAATGTACTAGACTCCTTAATGGAATTAAGGGATTCTAGTGTTCCAATTTGCCCCCAGATCTCTAACGATTGATTTGAATCCTCATGTATTAATGGAGCTTTGCTGTTTTCAGACTCTGGCAATGAGGTGATCCAGATTTTCTTAGGAGCAGAAGTTATTCAGGGAGCAGCTTTGGATGCAACTTCATAAAAGATATGAATTCTCTTGGAGAATTAACTTCTCTGTCCCATGATCCACAGCATTAATTTACGGTAATGTTAGTCCTTTTGAAACCTCTGAGGAATTTGCGGAAGGTGAAAGTCCTGTATTTGTTGCTGCAGAATGTGAAACTATTAACCCTAAATTCAATTTTACGAACAGCGAGGCTGGGAATTCTACCCAGCAACCTGGGAGTGAAATAGTAAATCTAGGGATATGGGCAAGGATGTTTCTTTAGGTTTTCTGTCTTCAGCTTCTTTTTCCTTTCTGACTATTTTTAGAGAACTGATTGACATCAAGGGGTCAATACTTGATCTAAGGATATTGTTAGGAGGACTTTGGTTAATATTTGAGCTATGGCGATCAAATTTCCAGCCTTTTCAACAAAGACAAGTTAAATTGGTTGATGCCGTGACTCAAACAGAGATTTTACATGAACAGGAGATCTCATTAGGAATGTCTTCTATAAATTGGGATGAAGTTTCTTGATTGACAATGGATGAATATAAAGAGGAATTCAGTGCAATTTTAACTCAGTTAATGTTGGAGAAGTGACGACCTGTGAACAGAGTTGAGTTAATAATGTAATGCTTAAAAGTACAAGTAGCTTCTTCACACCAGCAGGTGGTGCTGTAATCTGTTAGTTAGTTGGTTAAGGCTATGTAAGCTCATGTGACTTGTTTTTCCTCACTCACCAAAAAGTTCACTTTCCTTCCTGCTATCAGCCATTTTGTGTTGTTGCTGTGTGTCACAGATCCTTCTGCTTTTTTGCCTGTAACAGTAAAAGATCCTGAATGCACAATCCAGTTGCATGAGACTTGCTAATTTCATTACTTCTGCCAACAGTTAGTTTTGAGGATCTTGTAGGTTCAGCCTCGGATGACAAGGGCTCTAAGGAAGTTAATATGGATCGGGTTGATACCATATCCCCTCCCTCTTTGGAATATTCTGATGAAATTACTGGGAGTTCCTCTCATGTTGGGGGAAAAAATAAAATCTGGACCTGTTGTGGCATGGGCGGTCACAGGGCCCATCCCTACCCCCCCGCCTTGCAAGGTAGGGTAAGAGCCCGTGAGCAACCCCCCTTAAGCGAGGGCACCAGGGTGGAAAGCAGATCTGCTCGCACGGCCTAACCCCGCATTGCCTCCACACCCCTCCCACCCCCCCTCAGCCAGTTCAGGGGCTGTGGTTGGTCTTGGGGACCACACTGTGGGAGGAGGAAGCGAGTTTTTGGCTCGGGGAACAGGGGCCTCCATAAGGCTTGATTGACTCACCGCACCTCCCCTCCCCCCGCCTACTTGACTGTCTCTGTGGGGATGGCAAAAGGAAGTGGAGACAGAAAAGGGCCCAGCCAAGAAGGCCCTGGTAAGGCAGGTAGAGGAGGTATTAGAGTCCCTCCAGGTGCGAATGACTGGATGCGAAGGGGTCCTGACCAGCCTGGCCGGCAGGGACCAGGCCCGAGGTGCTGGGGAGATGCAACCTGGAGTGGGTGCCCTGGGTGGGGGTGCGCCAGGGGAGGATGATGTCCCAGCACAGGAACTGGGCCAGGTAACCACAGGGTTGCAAAGGGAACCGGCACGAGGAGAGAACTCGAGCGGGTGCCAGGCGGACACCGGCACCGAACAGAGGGAGCCACCCAGGGCTGAGATTAGGGCAAGCATACGAGTGGTGCAGCCACCAGCCCGGTTTAGAGAAGAGATAGGGGCCACAGGGGGGCGCCTGGAGGTTACCCCTCCCCCGCGGGAGGCCACACATGGCCAGGGGACGCCAGGACCTCGCAGCATGGACTGGGCAACCCCTGGCAAGGCCTCCCTCCCTGCATGGGTGGGGGGAAGGCATCATTTGTCACCCCCTAGGGTCAAGGAAGGTGAACCACCAAGCCAGCGAGCATGCGGGGATCAACTGGCAGTGGTCTTCAAGACCTTGAATGAATTCATGGGTTGATTTGTGGCTCTCGAGGAGAAAGTGGCCGAGCTGGTGGAAGGGCATCAGGCTATTACAAATCGGATGGAGCACTGTGAACAGGGCAGGAGTGAGGAGCAGGCATTGGCTGATTAGCCGGGTTGTAGTCAGGGGGAGGAACCCCAGCCCGCGAACCCAGACTCGCCGGTGAATTCAGGTGCAAGTAACAGTCAGCAACCCTCAGGTAGGTGCCTACAGTGCTCCTCTTGCCATTGCGGGCGCAAAGGGGAAACTGGGGATAGAGAGAAATCTGCACTGGCTGGTCCTGCAGATCAGAAATGCCTGGGCTGGGTGGGATCATGGATCCCATGGCTGGGACAAGTGTCAGGTGGGGCCCTGGAGACCCCCCGAACTGTCCCGGAAGCAGGGGGGAAGGAGCTCGGACAGAGTAATGCAGAAGGCAGCCAAAGGGGAGGGGAGTTCTCGGCATGCCACACCAGGCCTGCACCGGTTACACCGGTTCGAGCAGAACCTGGAGCCTGGGCGGCCGTGGGGGCGCCAATAGGTGCGCACTTGGCACAGCATACCTGCGACAAGATTTGGAAAGGCAAGTATGTAGACGTGTTTTCCCTATTGTATACTGAGCTGGTACCTGACCCCAGCGCTACCGAGAAGGAGAAAGAAAAGGAGCGCTTTAAGCATAGCTGGAAGTGGTTTGTAGGGGATCCCTGGTGAGAGCAGGGTTGAGAATGTTAACAGTGGATACCGGTTGGAGGGAGATTGGGTTGAATATGATGTATTATGTGTCGCTGTAAAATGGTGGGGTGGGTTTTCTTTCTTTCTATGATGTGCGGTCCCTTTGTGCGGGATTGACCCAAATATTGTTGTTATATTATATTGTTGTTTCTAGGTTTTCCCCTGTGTGGGATAAAAAACCTAGATATTTGTATTTTTTGTGTATGGATGTAAGCCACCTCGAGTCGACCTTGGTTGAGAGAATGCGGGGTATAAATTAAAATTGAAAATGAAAATGAAATGAAAGCATCCCAAAGTCGACAGAAATTGGGTCAACTGGTTGGCTGCCTTCTCAGTACTGATGGGGGTCATGGTGTAGGTGGCACCTGACAGTGCAGCAGAGCTAAAAAATACTAGGACATTGCGTGTCGAGCCTACGACACCGGTAACCCGGGGGGGCATGGTTCTGCTGCTATGAAGGTTTTAGGAAAAGAGCAGCAATCACCCCAGGGCTCAGATGGGACATTTATGCCCAAGACCTTTGGCTCAAATGCATGTCCAATGTGGCGGGTGCATGCAGGACCGACAGTGGCCACGCCTTGACAAGGGGGGGAGTGGCCACAATGAACGACCCCTTTCAGTCCAATGGGCGCTGTGGCAACCAGAGGGGAGGGACCTGCTGGGATTTCAACGAGCCAGGGGACTGTGCCTGCTCCTTGTGCCGCTTTCAGCACACTTGCTTCCATTTCAGGGGCGAGGGACACCCAAGGGTGCAGTGTAATAGGGCACATTCATCCCCTAGAGGAAGGCCGCGAGGAAGAACGGCGGCACAGGGCCCACAACAGCAAGGGGGATGCAAGGACCCCAACACCGGTCAGCCATAGTGCATTGGCACGCATGCTGAGAGCTTGCCCAATGGAAGGCGAGGTTAGGTATGTAGTGTCAGGTTTCAGGGAAGGGTTTGTGATCCCAGCTAATTTTGAGCAACCGAGGAGTTGGGTGAAGAACCTTCAATCAGTTAGCGGGAAGGAAGACTTGGTGGCCGCCAAGCTTCGAAAGGAGCTCACGGAGGGCCGGAGAGTGAGCCTTTTCGCAACCCAGCCCTTCCCCGACCTACACGTGTCCCCATTAGGTATAGTGCCCAAGAAGCAAGCGGGGGAATTTTGCCTCAGTAACCATCTGTCCTACACCAAGGGGAAGTCCGTGAATGACGCGATCCCCCGGAGCTGTGCTCTGTCCATTATGCATCGCTTGATATGGCAATAGAGATAGCCCGCAAATGCAGTAAAGGGGTGCTGCTGGCAAAATGCGATATTAAATCAGCATTTCATCTGCTGCCAGTCCACCCCGAGAGCTTCAGGCTGCTTGGGTTCCAGTTTGGAGGCTATTACTTTATGACAAGGCGATGCCCATGGGGTGTTCGATATCTTGTTCAGCCTTCGAGCGCTTCAGCTCACTGCTGGAATGGCTGGTGTGCCAAAGGACGTGGTATCAATATATAATTGAGCCAAAGGGTGCGGCACTTTTGGGGCACTTCGGGGGCTGCAGGGGGTGGTAAGGGGTTATTGTTTGTTTTTGTGTGGGCTTCTGTTTATACAGGGCTAGGGTGGTAGGGTGGGGGTTGTAGGTAAGGGGGGG
>QEPC01013134.1:199816-217382 GCA_003113815.1 Sphenodon punctatus | reverse complement strand
GCTTCCTGACTTTTGGGGTGCCTCAAGGCAGCAAGGAGCGGGGGGGTGCACCTGCCCCATGCCCTTTCCCATTGCTAGTGGAGTGATCCGGCGAGGGGGGGGGGGCATTGCAGCGATCTCCAGAAGAGGTGGGGGCCCCGGTGGGCTAAAAGTAGAAGAAAGGGCTGCTCGGGGGGGGGGGGGAAACAGGAGCAGGGGGAGCTCTCAGGTGGGGAGGAAGCGAGCGGGAGCTGGGTGGACACCCCCCCTGAGCGAGGGAGGTAGCAAGTGGGAGCCAAGGAGATACTGGCTCTGGGGAATGGGGGGTTCCCACGAGTAGGATTCAGGCTAGTACCCGAGAGGTGCAGGTTCCAGCCCAGTTTAGGGAGTTGTCAGGTGCCCTGGGCAGGTCAAGTGCTATTGGGGGAGGTCACGGCCTGCAGGAGCAGGCTGGGCAATCCTCGGCAGGGCCTCCCTCCCTGCCAAGGTGGGGGTAAGGCACCATTTGTCGCCCCCCAGGGTTGTCGAGGAAGAACCACCCATACAGCGGGCGCACGGGGACCAAATGTCTTCAGTTTTAGACACCCTGAACACGTTCATGGGGCAGTTCACAGTGCATGAGGGGTGAGTGGCAGAGCTGGCGGAAAGAAGGCAGACGGTGACGGTTTTGCAGAAACATCGTGCGTGGAGCCGGGCGATGGCGGTGGTGCTGACTGAGCAGAGGGTTCTGGGGCGAATGGAGGGACAACCCCCCAGTGAATGAGGGTGCTAGTATGAGCCGCGAGGGACAAGGTAGGTGCTGACAATGTAACCCATGTCAATGCGGGCACAAGGGGGGAAAGGGAGCATGGAGCAGCCCACCCAGGCAGGGCTCCTGGTGGTATGGAGGCTTGGGTGGGTTGGCCTTTGCAGGAGACAGGAGGGGTGGGGGATGCCACCCCCAAGGACCCCGAGGTGGGAGCGGAGCAGGCTCAGAGTGTGGCTGGGGGCACCCAGGTGGGTGGGGCTTGTACATCGTTCCAGGGACCGGCCTCCCAGGTGACATCAGCCCACCGGGAGCCAGGTACCTGGGCAGCAGTAGGGGCACCAGTTGGTGCCCATCTGGCCCCACATACATGAGACAAAATATGGAGAGGCAAGTACATAGACATTTTCTCACTCCTCTATATGGAGCTGGTACCTGACCCCAACTCCACCGGGAAGGAAAAGGAGAGGGAACGGTTCAAGCACCCAAAGGTTGACAGAAACTGGGCCAACTGGTTGACTGCCTTCTCGATGCTGATGGGAGTCATGGTCCAGGCTGCACCCAATCGGGCTGCCGAACTAATAAAGTATTTGGACATCGTGCACAGGGCCTATGACATTGGAAATCCGGGTGCATGACTATGTTATTATGAGGGTTTTAGCAAGAGGGTAGTGATCACCCCGGGGCTCAGGTGAGACATATACGCTTCAGATTTGTGGCTGGAGTGTATGTCCAATGTAGCAGGGAAACACAGGACCGACAGCGATCATACCCTGGCCAAAGGAGGTGTAGCCCCAATGACTGACCCCTTTCAGGAGGGTGGGCACCATAGTAACCAGAAAGGGGGAACCTGTTGGGACTTCAATGGGTCCGGGGGTTGCGCCCGCCCCATGTGCTGTTTCCGGCATGCTTGTACCCATTGTGGAGGGAGTCATTTGGGGGTCCAGTGTAGCAGGGCATGGGGTCCCTCATGAGGGAGGACACAGGAGAGGCCAGGGGCTGGGAGCAATCAGCCCAGGGAGGAGGTAAAGGCCCCAACACTGGTCAGTCATAGGGCGCTTGAGAGAGCACTCAAGGGTTGCCCGATGGTCAAGGAGGTCGAATATGTGGTGGCAGGCTTCAGGGAAGACTTTGTCATCCAAGCCAAATTAGACCAGACAAGGACTTGGGTGAGGAATCTGCAGTCAGTTGAGGGGAGGGAAGACTTGGTGGCTGCCAAGCTTAGGAAGGAACTCGGGGAGGGCCGCGTTGTGGGCCGCTTCAATGCCCTACCTTTCCCTGACTTTCACCGTTGGGTATAGTGCCTAAGAAGCAGGAGGGGGAGTTTCACCTCATTCACCACCTGTCCCACCCCAGGGGGTGGTCAGTGAACGATGCCATCCCTCCCGAACTTTGCTCTGTTCACTACGCATCTCTGGATAGAGATGGCTTGGGAGTGCGGAAAAGGGGCGCTGCTGGTGAAGTGTGACATTAAGTCCACATTCCGCCTGCTGCCAGTCCACCCCAAGAGCTTCAGGCTACTCGGGTTCCAGTTTTCAGGCCATTATTATTATGACAAGGCGATGTCCATGGGGTGTTCGATATCTTGTTCATCCTTTGAGCGGTTTAGCTCCCTGCTGCAATGGCTGGTGCGCAAAAGGACAGATTTGCGATATATCCTTCACTATATCAATGAGTTCCTATTCCTGGGGAGGGGAGGGACGAGAGAGTGTAAGTGGGCCCTTGAAGATTTCCAAGTCATGGCGGTGGAACTGGGGGTCCCCCTGGTGCTGGAGAAGACTGTTGGCCCTGAAACAATATTAACATTTTGGGGGATTGAGCTGGATACGGAGCAGTAGGTGTCTCGATTACCAGTGGACAAGTTGAGAGCCTTGGCTGGGGACAGCCAAGCTCTCCTGGGACACCCCAAAGCGACGATTAAGGAGCTGCAGGCAGGCATTGGCAGGAAGTCTTAATTTTGCATGCTGGGTAGTGGCACCAGGTAGGGCCTTTCTATCTAGGCTATATAAGAAGGTGAGCTCCAACCTACTGGGGCATTGCCACATTAGGATCTCTGCCGACATGAGACAAGACTTAAAGACATGGCTCCAATTTTTGCAGAAGTTTAATGGAGTTAGCATCTGGTGGCAGAGGTGGCTAATGGAAGCTGAGCTACAGGTCCAATCTGATTCCATGGGGTCACTGACATTTGGGGTGTACTGGGCTGGCAGGTGGTCAGCAGCCCCTTGGCCAGAAGAGTGGGCGCAGGAGGGATGGACACGGGACCTTACTTTCCTTGAATTATTCCCCATAGTGGTGGCAGTACACATATGGGAAAGCGAGTTCGCGAACAAAGCAATTTTGTTTTGGTGCGATAACCTCGCGGTGGTGCATGTGGTGAATTCCTTATCGTCCCATTCCAAGAGGGTGATGGGGTTGGTGAGAGTGTTAGTCAGGCAGTGCCTGCGGAATAACATCTTAATCACAGCCAGGCACGTGCCTGGTATTAACAACGGCATAGCCGATGCACTCTCTTGCCAACAGATGGAGCGGTTCAGGCAGTTGGCGCTGGAGGCCAGGAAGGAGCCAGAGGATCTTCCACCAGGGATATGGAGCATTGGATGGTAGCAATGTTCTAGGCGGTGCAGGGATCCTTGGCCACTTGAATGAGAGCAGCTTACCTGCAGTCACTGGCCGAATTCCATAATTTTAGAGAAGAAAGGGGGTGGGGGACCCAGTTCCCAATTACAGAAGCACAGACCCTGCAATACGCTATCAGTCTAAGGGAAATGGGTTTGGCCCCAGGGACGATTGTGGGGAAGTTGGCCGCATTAGCATTTTACAAGAAGTTGGCTGGTTTTTAGTCACCAAACAGGGTTTTTTTTTGTAAGGAGGATGTTGGAGGGATGGCAGCGGGAGTCACCAAGGGGTAGTGATGGTAGGTGGCTGATTACGCCATCTATACTGCCGGACATATGTCAGAATCTCCCCGGGGGTGTGTTTTTTGAGGTTTGGTTGTTCCAAAGTTTGTTTAAACTGGCATTTTGGGGGGCATTTTGAGTGGGTGAGTTAGCAGCTGCTTCAGCTCCTTCACCGGGAGGACTGGTGGTGGGTCTAGAGAATATTCAGGTGGGGACTGAAGGGTTGACGGTGTTGGTGCAAGGATCCAAGACAGACCAGCATGGGCGAGGCCAGATGATAAAGCTGGCAAGGATAGGAGAGGCAGAACTTTGCCCAGTGTAGTCTCTAGAAGCATATTTGGAGGCGCGCCGGGAGGGCATGGGGCAGTTGTTCATTCACGAGAACGGTACAAGGCTCACCAGGTAGCAGTTCACGGCAGTGATGAGAAAGTCGTTGCAGAGGCTCAATTTACCGGTGTAATTGTTCTGCTCCCATTCATTAAGGATTGGTGCTGCTAGCTGCGAGGCTGCTGCGGATTTGTCGGAGCGGGAGGTCAAGATGATTGGGCATTGGAAGTCTGGGGCTTACTGTTCCTATATTCGAAAGGTCCAGTTATGAGTAGGGGGGACCTCGGAAGTATGGTGGGGCAACAGTGGCGCCACCGGAGACAGACCGGAAATAATTAACATGTATGTGTTCCTCATAGGAAGGGAGCTTCCTGTCTGGCAGCGGAGAGTCATGATAGCTGGCCACAACATCATGTACTGGGCCTGGAAACGAGAGAGACGCTCATATTGGGGGACCCAGCTGGGCATGGGCCACCTGGCGGAAGTGACGTGGAGAGGCCGGAACAGGATGAGAGTGGCCCAGTTCCTGCCATTGGTCCACGCACTGGCAAAGGAACCACATCCAGACACGCCTACGAGGAACACATACACGTTAATTATTTCCGGTCTGTGTCCGGTGGCTCCACACTGTTGCCCCACCATCCTTCCGAGGTCCCCCCTACTCATAACTGGACCTTTCGAATTGATACAGGTCTTCCCCTGGTCACCAGCATTAAGAGGGACTTACTTGCAGCAAGGAGGATCCTCCCAAGCACGGTAATCGTATGGTCTGAGATGCTGGAAAGGATCAGATGGAGGGATGCCATGCGCCCTAGTAAAGTGGACCGGGTGAGGAAGAAAGTTAACAAAGAGGTGGGGAAATTGGTCCTGGAAATGGGTGGTCAAATTATTAGACACCCAGAGATTAGGTTTACCAGACTTTACCAGGCTAACCCAGAGCTAGGTTATATCAGGTTGATGGGGTGCACCTGTTGGACAATGGACTAGAAATTTACCTTAAGGCCCTGCAGGAAATGCTGAGCCAGCTCCTGGGTGAGTTGGGGAAGGGGGTGGGGAATGGGTCTAGTCAAGCAAAAGCTGGCAGTTTCTAGTAGCAAGGGTCCTGCGAGTTAGTTAGGTTAGAAGTTAGGGATAGTCTGCTGCCAGGTCATCTCCTTAAGAGGTGGGGTCTGAGTGAAGGCTAGTGCTTGTACGGCCGGCATCACTCCAGACCCAGGACAGGGGGCAGGCTCGGGGGCCCTAGGACAGGGGTGCTCCAGGGCTAGGGCAAGCTGCCCTCGCTTCCTTCCTTAGGTCACAGTAGGCAAGGGCCTCCTGATCCGGCTGGGGGCGGCCGGACAGACATGACATTGCAGCAGCTATAGTTAGCAAGTTGGTGGTACTGAGGAACATCAGACCACTTAAGTTTACTCTAGTTGAGAGAGTTAATAGTTAAGGTTATCAGGACCCAGAGGGGTAGAACACCCTTCTCACCTGACTAGGTTTAATAAAGTTGGTGCGGCCTAGTTTAACCCATATATATTGGTGTCTGTGTCTTCCTTTAGGGGTGTGGGACAATTTCAGTTTGGGTAGGATAAGTTCAGTGGGTTCACCTGTTTTTTGGGTATCTATTTCAGCTCTACAAAGTAGCTAAGGGAATTAAATTCCAAATGCAGAAGTGACTGAAATATTTAAGCAAAGTAGAGAAACAAAAATGGAGGCCCAAAACTCCCAACGGAAATGGAAACAAATAACATTTTGTCATGATTGCTGATCTCCTAACTGACAATTATCCTCTCCTTGCTGATCCTGTTCAGTCAAGCTTCAGGGAAGCCTCCAGAGTGCCCACCCTACTGATTAGCTACCAGGACTCCTGTCTGGCTATTTCAGGCTGTTAATGCTTAATTTTTCTCAGAGCAGATCAACACTTGTTGCACTATAGTGTGATTTCCTGGCTCTAGCAAACCTTTGCTTACCCAGCATTCTTCTAGCCCTCCTGAGTGTACCCAGCCTACCTGTTGAATGCCCACCGAGAACTATGCCTTACTCCCACTTGTCTGCCTTGAACTTTTCCCAGGACCGACTCTTTGGCAAAAAAAACCCAGTACCTAGTCCTTGCCCTGACCCCGAGTGCCAATCCTGCAAGGTCCTGATGTCAGACTCTGATCCTAGAAGACCTCACCCACTTCTGTCTGTGCACAGCCCATTGATCCTAACACAGTTGTATTCACTTTGCAAAAAGGGATATGGATATACAGAACTTGTTTGTTTGAAATATTCATTTCAGTTCTATTTATCACAGATCACTATTAATTAGTGCAATTACTAACTAAAACTTACTGACTTTATTTATAACTTAGCCCTGTTTTAATATTTTATTGTATTTATGAGAGTTTTTAATGGTTTTATTATATTTTAATGTTTTTGGAAGCCGCCCCGGGCTGCATGGTAGGAGGGGCAGGGTAGAAATCTATCAAATAAATAAATAAATAAATAAATAAATAAAAGAATTGCATTTAAAAGATCCAATGTCACATGTGATGCTTGGGGGCAAGGACACGTCACACAGAAGGACAACTGATCCTTTCACCCAGTTTAACAGGCTCCCTTAGGTCCCCCCCACCCATTTGTCATGCCCCCCCACCCTTTCATGACACCGGTATGGGAGGGGGAGCTCGGTGGAGTGGTCTGATGAGGGGATGTGAAGTACAGGCCTGCTGCCCATATATCTAGCAGGATTCCCTTATGCCCTTCAACTGTTCCCCCCCTCTACTTTCAGCTCTTGCTTTTTCACCTATGTCTAACAGGACTATGGCCAGACTCTGTGGGGTTTATCTTGCAGTTAATCAGTCACATCTGCCCTCTTAGGTCATCCCCCACCCTCCCACACCTCCCCTGTTCCCCATACCGCCTTCATCCCTTCTCCCTCGCTGCCCCGCATGCCTAGAACTCCCTCCCTACCCTCATCCGCCTTGCCCCCACCCTCCACACCTTCAAGTCCCTCCTCAAAACCCACCTCTTCCGCTACGCCCTTCCTAACTCCTGCTAATCATCCTCACCCAGGATTATCCCTCACCTGTTATCTTCAGACTCCCAATTTACTGCAACCAAGCCAAGAATGTGTACCTGAGTTCTCGTATCCTCATGAATGTTGCATCCCTTGTCTCTTCCTCTGTTCCTGCTTCTCTGTCTCCCCATCCCCTGTCTTTAGATTGTAAGCTGTCGGGCAGGGACCGTGTCTATTTTATTCTCTGTAAAGCGCCAGGTACATCGCTGGCGCTATATAAAAGCTTATAATAATAATAATAATAATAATAATAATAACCTATATTGTGGGAGAATTGATGGTAATACTGCTGTTGTAGTCCATATCCTCCACTTTGTCCCATAGTCCCCCTTGCTCAGTACTCACAAAGATCATCACTTCGACTCAGTACAGCTGTTTATTTTGGAATGTCCTTTCTTGCCACACATTTTTAATATATCATTGTACAGTTTAGCAATATCACCTCAGAACATCTGCTTTTGTAGTAAAACTAGAAGTGAGTGGTCACTCTTGAGAAATAATTGTAGACACAGTCTACTTCATGTGCCCTATACTATGGCTGAAGCACGATTTCATTTTTTCTTCAATTCTTGTTGACAAGCAAGCTTTGCAGCTCAATTTCTGTCAGAATCGTGAAAAGCCCCAGCTCTTGATCCTGTCTCAGTTGAGTTTTCCCCTGATTTACTCACCAGAGCAATGTGTGCGCTATATCCCGCGTCTTCCTGTCTGTCTGTCTCTCTTTCCTCTCTCTTCTTTTATGTAGTCACCAACTCCATCCCAGAAAACAAAAAACAAAGGAACAGCTGCACGTGTGCAAAATGGCTGTCAGATTGCTCTGTGTATGTGCAGCTCTTTTCCCAAATGGTGCTGGTAGTGTTGCCACCATTTTGGAAAAGGGCAGCCAGTTGGGACAAAACAGCTGCCCTTTTCCAAAAGGAGAGTGACTGTTTCCCTGGGCAACACCATTGAGTTGTGAGCGCCAGCCTCGAGTGTCAGATGATGGGTTCACAACTCTGGTGTGGAAGGGGGGGGGAATCACATGGGCAGACCATAGGATGGGGCAACCACTGGGCCTGTCTAAGGTGGGGCTGCAAGTGGGCAGGCAGATGCAGGGGTGCAACCCTGGAACAGCTCTGGGAGCAGGCAGCCTCTGAATTAATCTGTTTATACTCAGTGTGTTTGTACTGCAACAGAACAGCAGTACATCCACATTTCAGACACCTGCACCAGCTCCCTTGCCAAGACTTTAAAACATGTTAATATCAGTGCTATCTGTACTTCAAAAAATCTCCATGGAGGAGTACTACTCAGGTATTCTACAACCATAGCACAGCCTCAGTCTTAGAAACCATGGCCATCACCAAGGCAAGGAACAGCAAGGTTAGCGCTTTCTCTCTAATGTTTCTAATCCCAGTATTTAACAGAGTCTCACCCTGAACATCATAATCTGGATGCAAGCTAACAGTAGCTTCTGTAATCAATATTCTTCCTGTTCTCCCCAACCCAAAGGAAAGCACATAGGGAAATCAGTGGGCAGCAAGCTTCACAGCTTCAGTGTTGCTCCCCCCCCCAACCTTCAGAAGAAAAGACTGAAAGACCAAAGCAAAGTGTGGGTGCCCGGAGCCCACCTAAGGGTGGAACCAAACAAGATGATAAACCACATTAGTCTTCACCAGGCATGTTCCCGTGAGCCCATCTATTAGGCATCCACCACATGGCTTTCATGGTGGAATCCACATGTCCTGTAGTCTCACGCAGCCGGGGGGTGGGTGGGTTGGAGAGCAATGCACGGTTGGCCAGCTCTACCCTGTACTGTGGCTGGTACCCCGCTCTCATCATAATGGGCAGCCATGGCTTCCAATAATGGGCAGTCATGACTGGCTGCCATAATAAAGCCCCCCCCCCGGATGGGCAGGTGTGCAAAACAATTGTGTCCACCCGGTTGAGCCCACTCTGGTCTGCCTGGGCAGCTCACTGGACTGGACCATGTGCATGTTTCATTCCCAGTTCATATTTCTATTCTGGCTTCCAACCCAATTGGGGTTTGGACTGGGCCCACATCTGGTGGGTCAGGAACAAACATTTGTTGGGCCAGAGCGGGCTAAACCAGGCCCCCATGATATTTTTGAACACCCATTGTCTTATTTGATAACACCCTAAGTTGTAAGGGAGCACAATATATGACACTGTACAAAGTCTTTACTGCTTATTTGGTGCATAAGTTAAGATAGGGTATTAACTTACAATTTCTATGCTTTTTGGAGCATGGCTGAAATTGTAAGAGCCGTTACTCCTCTCTCTTACCAAGTTTTTTTAATCTAAGAATTTCCCTATTTTTTTAATGGTAAATGGTCTAAATTTCCCCTGCTGCTACATTAGCAACCTGTGCTTGATTGGCAGTCAAGCAGTCAGTCAGAAAGTTTCAGTTTCAGCCCAAAATTTGCTCCCATCAGTAAAAAAACAATCCTGCTGGTGAAACTGACAGAAGTGTCAATTTCACAAGTGGGGTAGGAGGGACTGGAAGAGGATATTGCTTTGCAGATCCTTCCTCACCAGAGTGTTTCTCCTGAAGCCCCAAGCTTTTAGTTACCTTGTAGCAGGGACCCACTGACTGTGGGTGAGTGTTGTAAGGATCGGGCCCCAAGAAGGCTGTCATTCAAGTCCATAACAGTTTATTTCCAGCTCAAAGTCCCAGGCTAGGCACCTCTAGCCAGTCTTTACACAAGCACACCAGGCAATTACATAAGGATTAACCTAGACAAACACAGTCCCAGGCTAGCTAACATCACTCACACCTTGGGTCTTCAGGCTTCTTGTTTAGATTCAGGTCTCCTTCCTTCAGGAACCTTCCAGGGCTCTAGGGAGCCTTGCAGGAGACATGTCCTCTCCGCTGGTCAGAAACAGACTCCCCTTTTCCTAGGGCGTTCTCTCTTTTATACGACACTGTACAAAGTCTTTACTGCTTATTTGGTGCATAAGTTAAGACAGGACATAAGACAGGCCATGCCCACCAACTTCCGCTTCCTGTTTGGTGGCCATATTAGCTGTTGCTCAGGGCAGGTGCCATCTTGTGGCACAGACCTGCCACATACCTGCCCGGAAGAATTCTATGCAACTCATGTACAATTCCTCAATGCATGTAACCGCATAGTCTCTCCTGTAACCATTCCTTCACCCAGTGAGTTTCCCTTTCAGTACCAGCTTTGATAGTTTCACCCAAAAAGGGAGTGGTTGAGAGGGAGATTTACTTGAAAGACCCCTCCTTTTAAAGAGTTTCCCATGCAGCCCTGAAGTGTGTCACCATCACTAGAGGGTTTGGTTCAAAACTGAGAGCAGTTGTCTTTCACCTGCTGGGGAGTTTAGCTGGCAATGAGAGCAGCCAGCTAGTGAGTTTCCCTTTCAGCTCCAGTCATGTCACTTTCACTAGTGAAGTCCCCCCCTCCCGCCCCCCCAGGGAGAAGCCTCCTTAATTTGATGGGAACATGAGGAGGGGGGAGAAGGGGAGATTGCTTTGTAGACCCCTCCTCATTGGAGTGTTTTCCTTACAGCCCTGATCTTTGTCAGTTACATGCCTAGAGGAATTCTGTCCAACTCATGTACAATTTCTCAATGTGCCAAACTCTATGCAGACTCTTTGTTGACTCTTTTCTTTCACCAGGAGGGGAAAAAAGTGAGGAAGCCACGGAAAGGAAATGGAAAGACAACTGGGTTTTTGCACCTACCATTCCACTCAGTGCCTTGTCATTCCAGCCCCTCCCTAAAGCTTCATACCTGTTGTTCCACCCAAACCCTCATTATTCGAGCTGCTCCTACGTGTCATTCCATTCATTTGCCTCTCATTTCAGCTGTTCCCAGTGTCCTCGTATCATAATTCCACCTAGCCTCCCATCTTTCAAGCTGCTCCTGGTGTCCTTGTACCTGTCATTCCACCCAGGCTCTTGTCATTCCAGCCACTCCTGGAGACCTCCTATCTGTTATTCCACCCAGCCCCATGTCACTCCAGCCACTTTCAGTGTCCTCCTACTCATCATTCCACCCAGTCCTGTGCCTGTCATGCCGTGGCCCTGTGGCGTTCCCCAGTGATGGAGAATTCAGGGTTGACCTCGACAGGGCCAGGCAGGAAGAAGAAATTCAAGGGCCCCAGCCTGGGGGGATTCCCCCCTGGCTCACATAAAACTCCACCCCTGCGTCAGGGGCATGCACCACCAGTGATGCCGTGGGGTTCCCCTTCCCCACAGCAGGACGCTTCTCCGGCTGTGGCTGTAGCCCTGCCCCGGCGCAGCGTGCGCCTGGCAACAGAGCGCGTGTGGCAAGGGGGCGGGGCCTTAATCACTTCACGGGTGCCTGCATTTGAGCTAGTTGGAGGCGTTATAAAAGAGCCGGCGGGGCATCTATTCCCCGCTGGTAATCGTGGAGAGAAGCTGGCCCCTGTTCCTGTGCTAAGAGATAAGTGATTGCCTTCTGAGTGTACTGCTTGTGACTATTGACGTGTTCCCCGTTCCTGCTTTGCTCAAACCCTCCTTCCCAGGTCTGATTTGTGAAAGTGCCCTCCCTGCACCCCGTTCCTTATCCTGCATTGGCCCTTGGTTCCGAGCTCCTTTTGTGTGCATCCCTTGCCTTGTGAACCTCCCCCTCCGAGCGTTTGACTTGTCCTCCCCTTCCCCCCCACTTCCCCAGTTCCTCATTCCCTGAACCCCCTCCCTTCACCCCATGGCCCCTTCCCTCTCCCCCTCCACTGCCAACCCTTCCCCAGCATCTTACAGTGGTGTGGTGGGACATGTGTTGTGGTGAACGTGTGCGACCCCCTTCCTGTATTGTCCTTGGTTGGCACATTCTCTCCTCCCCTATGATGATAAGGGTTGTCTTCTGAACTGGAGGAAAGCCCACCCTACAACCTGAGGGAATTATTGGCAACTCAGGGTGCCATCGGAGAGACGGCCATATTCCGCCCCACATCCTAACAGAGTCGTTACAGTCACTCCCAGTTGTCTCATATCTGTCATTCAACCCACCCACACCAAATAATTCTAGATGGTACAAATGGTCTTCAACCTTTCATTCGATGTAGCTCACCTCCCCATCTTTCCATTTTCTCATTTTTTAAATGAGCAAGGCTTGGGGGGCTGGGGTCAGTGATCGGTGCATGTGGAGGGGCTCCCAGCATGGCTGCCCTGTCCACTGGGGCAGCCACTCTGGCCTGCATGGGGCACTCCAATTTATCATGAGTGCTCCGTGCGTGGCCATGGGTGGCCGGTGCATGGGTCACAGGAGCATATCTCCCCAGGGACCAAGTTTGAACTAGTGGCTGGATGCATGGACAGTGAGGGATCATGTGTGGATGCATCTAATTTAAAAACACCCTTTGTGGCTTCTTCACTTTCCCCCCATCCTGTACTTTTTTTTAGCCCCACCCCCTGACATCTCTTTTGGCATTTCAGATCCTTTCCACACCCTTTGCTTCCTTTAGGCATTGCTATTGTATTGGCTTATTGCCCATTAAGGACTACCGGCATTCCCACAGCCCCATTACTTCCAATTAGTATTCCAGTTGTCTCTATTGTTTCCAATCAGCATTCCTTGTGCCTTGTCAGTAAACCTGCTGGGGTTTTCTTGGCATCTGTACAACAATAGAATGCAATAAGTTCCCATGGCATCCATAAAACAATAGGGTGCAATAAATACCTGCAATAAAATGCCGTACAGTTGCCTGAAAGAAGAGTCACACAGTTCCATACAACAGCAGCACGCACAATATCTCCTTGCATTCAATAGAACGTTAGTGAAATGTACAGCAACGTCTCTTTTCTCAATCTCCCTGTTTCCCAAAATGGGCACATCAAAATATTAGAACTTCAAAACTATACAACAGATTTTTCAAAAACTAAAAACATGCAATCCACTCAGGCCACACTGGATTTTTTGAGCACTGCTAGATTTCTTAATACATTTCCCAGAACTATGGCTCCATCTGCAAAAAAAAGTTGCATAGAAAAAAAAATGTTGTTCTGCCTCAGGCGGTCTCTGTAACTTTCTTGTTTTTCATATGATTTTCCTGATATTTTGACAGTTTCTATTCCTCACTCAAGTGATCCTGCCTACCAAATTTCAGAGTGATTGGAGAAATCATTCCAATTGTATAATGAATAGAATATTTGTGATTTTAACACAGTCATGTAGCTGCCTTAATTATAGAGCCACTCCTGCAGCACTATAATAATAACAGTTTCTAAGTAGGTTCAAATTTTGCTACTATAGTGTAGTATTCTTTTTATGCCTTCATATACCACTGCTACATAATTTACATGGGAAAAGCAGGAAGCAACCTTGAATTGCATTTAATTTGCAATTTCTCCAGGATTCATTCAGTTCTTTTGGACCTAGCACAGAGCAAGGCTTTAAACACTGGGCAGAAAAATAGGCTAGTTGGAGAAAAACCTGATTCCATAAAAAGAATGGGACAAGTAAGTCCGAGGCACTAGAAGTAAATGTTGCAGGCATCCTCCACCAGGCCTAGTCATTAGTTTGCTCCCAAATGTGCAGATTGTCAGACTCCCCCTTATCAGGTGCTGACTCACTCTTGTTTTCCTGAATTCAGTGGGAGCTGAGACAGCTAAGCAGCTGTCAGTAGGGGCCATTAGAAAATGCATGCCTTATTTCTGTGTTCAGAAAAGCACCATCTTCTGTAATGACACCTCTTGGGCATGTGAAGCCTTCCAAATGAAATGGAGTGTGCTCGGAATCTTCCAAGCTATGTGGTGGTCTTTGAAAGTAAATGTTTCCTAAGGATGTGCCAAGTGCATACAACATGGCCTATTTCACAAGGGATATTGGGCTCATATGCTGCCTAATACACCCTGTCTTCGAATTGAGAGCTGGTACATCTTCACAGAGACTGTCCATACTTGTGTTCATTTTACCTGTACAGTGACTTGTGGGTAGGTAATAGTATCCAAACAGGACAGCTCTCTTTGAAACCAGTATGAGAAATCAAGCATTCCCACCTACTCTAAACTAAACTAGTTATACTGAGTTAGGCTGAAGCTAGTTGCAGAGCAAGCCTTGTTAGACTGTCTTAAGAAGTGAATTAAACTGGTCCAAGAGAGAATTATGTATAAGGTTCTTTTTAAATGAATGCCCACCCCCTCACCCATGCGTTCAGGTGAGTGGGCGGTGGGGTGTGTGTGTCCTTGCGATCTCTGTGGTGGGTGGGTGGGTGTGCGTGTGTGCTCCTGTGCTCCACCCACCTCCACTGATCGCCCACACACGAAGGCATTGGGGACAATGGAGGTGCCTCTGTGCATGGAGATGGGTGGAGGTGGATGGGTGTCCATGTAACAGGCCACCCACCCACCGCGGTGCCCTTCCCATTCCCCCACACACTTGTGCCCATTTGAAAAGGGCCTAACTTTCAGATTTTTGTATCAGTTTAAGAGGCTTAACAAGAGTTTTAACATAGAGCAACTTCTTGTTATCTCCCTAGATATCTGTGATATGGAGGTAAGAATTATATTACACTAAGGATATGTAGCTGGGTGGCTCTAAATTATGTTTTGACCATCCCAAAAATAAAAAATCTAGCTCATGTAAGAAGATAAGTGGATAGTGCTACTCCCCAAATCTGAAAATTCCTTTGATAATTTTTTTTTTTTTTAAATGTAGAACACCTCATCCTCATCGGCCAACTGTCAACCATCTCCAAGGTTTCAACCCATTAAGTTCAGAACCTCCCAAGGTGGTGGGTCTGCAGTGTCTCACTGTGTGTTTTTAAATGAGATGCTATCACACATGGCCACCCATCCACCCACCAATCGCTCATTTGAAGTTGATGTGGGTGGATGTACACTCCTGTGACCCATGCAGCACTCACTCATGGCCACTCACGGGGCACTGCTGAAAACTCTGGAGTGTGTCATGTGGGGTGGGTGAGGATGAGTACAATGCATCCCCTGCCTGTATGAACCAGGACACCCACCCACACCAGCAGACAGGTCCATAGCACAACTGCCTCCCCTGTCCCACCCACAGCCCTACTGGGAGCTCTTAAAAGGACACTCACACAAAATACACCACCATGTTGGCTCAAAGTACAACAAACCCTTTGTGCGAAGCACAAAAGAAAAGCCAATGCCATGGAGGAGAGCAGCTCAGACAGCAGCATCCTGTATGTCTCGCCCACTATGTGCCTCTGTTATGTTGTTGCTCAGGACTGCCAGTGGCTGCACCAGCTCCTAGGCAGGAAGGGGTTACTGGCTGCTGCAGCTTCATGTTTTCATGGTAACTGAGACTGTGGGTATTTTCAGACGATACGGCGGCCGTTGGCCCCGTACCAGCTCCAACGGCTTCGTTCCCCGCCGGGGCCACCCCGTAATGGCACAACAGACGTGCCANCCAACGGCTTCGTTCCCCGCCGGGGCCACCCCGTAATGGCACGGCCAATGCGGCCACCGCGTCCGGCCGATCGTGCCACGGCCCGGGATCCCGCCGGGGATCCCGGGCCGTGGCACGTGGCCAGACATTACGTTTCCTTGGCCACAGCCCGGGGTCCGTTTGACCATGCTTCCCGGGACCTTCCCCCGGCTAGCCTGGGAAGCGTGGTTCAAATGAACCCCATGTGGGTATTGACCGTGGCCAACATCTGGCGTGCCGCGACCAGACGTATGGGACACGGTGACCACAGGTGGGTATTCACCGTGGTTCACCGTGTTACCGTAACGTCTGAAATCACCCTGTGTGTCATGGCAGAGGGTGGGGTTTGGGACAGGGGTTGTTGCCGGGGAGGGGGGCAGAATGGCTGCCTGTATGAGGAGTTTGCAGGGCTGGTCTGTGGTAGCAGGATTGTGTGGATGCTGCCTCCATGGGTGTGGTGGCCACCCTCAGAGCTATGCATTAGAATTGCTCCCCATTCACTCCACTTGCATTGACACCATGGCCATGGCCCACTCCTTGGGACTTGCTCATTTAACACCCATTATGTTGTGGGCTTATTTTGTTTCTGAATCTCATAGTACTTTTAAAAAATTTTAATACTCAGGAAGACTTTCCAATTGGGGGAAGTTTTTTTGTGGGGGAGGAGAGGGGGAGATGTGTAAAATGTCAATCAAGATGAATATTTTAATGGGAATTTCTGTTGTGGCTGAAAATTCACTTTTCATGAAAAAAAATTCCATGTTTATATATATATATTTCAGGTGATGGGGCCAATCCACATTGCTATGCATGTACTTGTGTGTAAAATGCATGTACTCATGCTGTGTGCATGTCTTGCACATTGTGTGCACAGTTCATACAATGTATGGCTGCATGTGTAGAGATATAGATTGGCCTTGATATCTTTTTTTGAACCAACTTCTGCTGGTGTGAATGTGCAAGTTTTTGTGCCACTTAGAGTCTTTCTTTAAGCATCTTTCGACAATGGATGATCCAGTAAAAAAAATTATCCATACTACTTAGTCTCTACCTTTGCTTACATTTGACACGAACATGACAACCACATTCTCTTTTGAGTAATTTTGTTGAGTGTCTGCTAGTGCCCAGTTCATTGTGCAGTGGTTTTGGCTTAGATAGGCTGTGAGTCAAGTCATGGAAAGCACTGTAAAAATCAAACACAATAGACAGCAGGATTGCAAGAAGATTTGCTTGTAAAATGCCAATGCACCAGAATTCCGAACACTGGTAGTATTATTGGCAGGAAACCAAAGTTTCAGAAAGTGAGGGTGATAACCTGGAAAGGGGAGGGTCCCCCTCCCCGCCATAATAAACCTAAAATATATGCAATGGAGAAAATGCAGTAAGCATGGGTCCCTGAGTATATGGTACACTTATTTTACAATATTTCAAATTTTCCTATAGGGAGAAACATGCATTCTTTCTGATATAACATTTTCATCTGCTTCAATGTTTGTTCTGGGTGCTTCTACCTGCTACTTAAGGCTGAAACAAATAGTTGATTCATTATTTTCAAACATTATTCATATTTTTGGATAGCTCTCCAAATAATATCAACACTGAGATTATTTGCATATCCTATCTTCTTCTTCTTCTTCTTCTTCTTCTTCTTGATTTCATTTCAATTATTTCATTTATTTCAGTATTTTGTTTTGGTTATTTTTGTCATTTCAGTATTTTGATTACATTGTTTTGGCACTATTAGTGATATTGCACATGGCCAGCAGCTGATAAAAGTAAACGTAACTGAAATACCAATATGACCAAAAAACTGAAATGAAATACCAAAATAGCAAAAAAAATTATTCAGAACAACTTTCTACCAAAACAGGAACAAATAGCAGCCATTTTGTAAGAACCAAAACGAATATGGTGAGTTCATTGAGAATATTTGTTTTGCTGCAGGTCTACTGCTAATAGACTGGGCACTAGGGGTGGGCGTGCCGGTAAATCCGGTATCCGATAATGCTGGTACTGGGCGTCCCGGCATTATCTGAAATCCAGTCCCGTTACCTGATTCCCGGTACCGGATTTTTTTCATTGCAGTCATTTAAATGAATGGCTACAATGTAAAAAGTCCCACCAAAAAAGTAAAAAAAACCACCCTCCCTGAGTCCAGGCTGCGCAGGTGGAAGGGGGGACACC
>QEPC01013134.1:179792-197130 GCA_003113815.1 Sphenodon punctatus | reverse complement strand
GCGCAGCTCCAACAGTCACTCACTCTCACTGCGATTGGGGATCAAGAGGGAGAAACAAGCTACAAACACACCTATTTATACTTAATGGTGAAAGCGGGACATGTCTCTCTGGGAAAGTCCTAGCCAATGAAATTGGGCATGTGGGTGTCGTCAGGGTCTGAGGGTTGATCATGCCGCCGGATTTCGTGATACCTTGTATTCCGGGTGGCGGAAACATGATACAATGATCAAATAACCACGAAGATTCCGCGGATCATGGAAAGGGGAGTTGGCGCCGCTTATTATTGGAATCCGCAAAAGTTTCGCTTCCGTTCACCAGTTCCGATGCCGCGGCACCATTAGCGACAAACCGCAGCTGCAGCCCTCAGAAAGCTGCCTCTGCCGAACCGTGCCACGATGTGTGGAATAGGGGTTTCTGTCGGTAACAGCTGCCGTGGCGGCATGCCACTACAGCCCTAGTGGTGGGAATGGGTTAGGGCAGGGTGTGGTTTGGGATATTTTAATTCCTCCTTGTTTTTGAGTTTTTAAAGTGTTTTTATTGATTAATTGTAAGCCACTCAGAGCTTCCTATGGCAGGATGGGCCGGGTAAGAAAATTTTAAATTAAAATAAATAAATAAATAAATATTGGCAATGCCAACACAACAGTGTAAATCCCAAATTTAGTGTGACCCGCAAAATAAACCATATCTCCCCCATTTCACCTCCATAATCCCAACTGTGGGGACAGGCAATGCATGGGACCCCAGTAAGAAGGCTCTCCATCCCCCCAGAGGCAGGGCCTAACCCAGCAACAAGTAGTTCACAAAATTAACATTGGTTAACGCTGAGAGCTCCTTGCTGCTGTGTTAAGCCCTGCTACTGGGGGAGGGAGGGGAGGAGAGCCTTCTGGGGTCCCATGAAGTGTCTCTCCCCCAACCAAACCCCAATGGTTCTCTAACCCAGTATGAAAAAAATAGATCATGTTGCCATTGCCTACCTTTATCCTGAATCCTCAATTTTTGTGCCCTCCTTGGTCACCTGTAGTCTTCTGAAGGTGTAGGCTTTGGGACACAAGCCTTCCTTCTGGCTTGGAGAACTGGGAGGACTGAGTTGACTCCCAGTCCTGCGACAAGTCGAATCAGAAGAGATGAAAGGGAAGAGAAGGACAGGAGAGAGGAGAAATAGGAAGGAAAGGGTTTTCTTTTGGTGCACATGTTGAGGAAGGGGAAGATGGGTTTTCAGCAGGGAACAGGAGAAAGGGGACTCTGTTGTTGTTGTGTGCAGCTTTCTATCCTGCGAGGCTTTACCACTTTCTGCACCATGTCAAGGAGAGTGAGGCAAGGAGTGGAATCAAACGAGGTCTTGGAGAAATTGGAGGGGAAAAGAAAATTTAGTGTGATGTTTGAATTTGAGACAGAATTCTTAACACACACCCCCCCCCTTATTAGCTTCCCTTCAAAGAGGAGGTTTTGTGTACCTCAAGACTTCAGTGCATCCCACAACTGGAGTCATGGAATGTGCATTATGCTGCTTACGAGGTCAGTGGCAGGCAGTTGAGGTATCACGGCTGCTGGTGTTGAGGCCTCCAGACATAGTGGGACTTCAGGACTTCAGTGGGAAGCAGACAGAACACCACAAAAGTTTGAAGTCCCTCTGAGTCAGGAGGTGCAGTGGTGGTGGGAATGTTGCATTTCACTGCTGTATGTAGAGGTCAGTCCCAGTTGGTTGAGATCCTATGACTGGGGTTCTTTAGGTCCCCTCCAGATGTGATGTGTATTCATACTTCCTTGTGAAGGAGAAGGGGTGTGGGGGTGTCATGTGCGAGGGCCTTCCCCCATCACCAAGAAGAGGTTCCACCCTCCAGATGCCCTATGTACCTCATCTTGGGGGCAGGGGCATGCCACGTTTTGGATGTAGGGCTGTAGGAGCAGACTTTCTCATTGTGGGGGAGAAGGTGTGGGGGTGTCCTGTATGGGGGCACATCCCCACCCCCAAGTAGAGGTTCCACCCTCCCTCTGGGTGGAACTCTTCTTGGGGGGTGGCAGCAGTGTAGCATGAGGAATAAGGGTGGAGGTGTGCCAGGGTGGGGGTGTGCCCAGGTCACAGTGGGCCTGCCCCTGCCCCCAGCCCCCAAGAAGAGGTTCCAGCCCCTCAAATGCCCTCTGTACCTCTTTGGGGGGCAGGGGAGGCCCCAGTTTGGGCTGGAGTCAGCATGGGCTGGAGGATCAACTCCTTAAAGAGCTCCTAAATTAAGAAGACCTCCTCCTCACCCTTCCTGCTTGAAGGGGGTGAATGAGGAGGAGGGAATACTCTTTCCCCACCCTGGCATGAAAGTACTATGTAAAGGGGGGGAGCTAGGTTGGAATGGGCCCTGCTGGGGCACTCCACTCCAGTGTGTGCAGTGGCATTAGTGTGCACACTATGTACAGGGGTGGGGGGGAGCTAAGTTGGAATGGGCCCTGCTGGGGCATTCCACTCCAGTGTGTACAGTGGTACTAGTGTGCACACTATGTACGGGGGGGCTAGGAGTCTTAGGGGCTAGGGGTCTTGGGGAATGGGGCAGGGACTGGGGATTAAGGACTAGAGAGGTCTGGGGATTAGGGGGAAGAGGTTTGGGGGCTAGGAATTGGAGGGCAAGGGGTAGGGCTGAAATGTTGTACCGCTGCGGCAGCATTTACTGGCAGAAGGTGCTCTTCCACACGAAGCAGCATGGTTAGGAAGGGAGTGAATTTTGCATCTTGCATTCACGGCTTTCCGCAGTTGCTGCCGCGGTATTTTCGCCACTGTAGATTTCACATGGAAGCGGCAGGTTTGCCACAGTTTCCCCTTTCCCTTAAGCGTGGCAGCTTTGTGATTCTCACAGCATTTCAGCTAGGGGCGTAGCCACCGTGGCATGGGGGAAGTTGCTGTCTTGTAAACAAAGTTCTTCTTCGAGGGGCTCCTTCCATTCTCACTTGCACGCCCTTCTCTTACTGGCATATACCAAGCTCATTAGCTTAAAAAAACCACCACGTAACGTTCACACACCCCCACCCTATATAAGGTACCTAAACCCAACACAGTTTCTTCCAACTCTAAGCAATTAGGAAGAAAATTCCATGCGGGGTCAGAAGGGTGGGTGCTTGTGAGAAGTTGGAGTCATCTTGAAGAACCTTGTTTACAAGGCAGCAACCTTCTGTTCTCCTTTGAGTGGCTCCTCCCATTCTCACAAATGGGAGTGTACCAAGCCTAGAAAGAGGTGGGGGGGGAATTTTCTAACAAAATGACACTCCATGCAGGTTGGATCTACAGCCTGGGAGGGGGGNGTGCTGTCTCTGTTAGAAGGCTGGACAGATCCTCCCTCTTCCCTTTGTGATCACCCCATAAAGAGAAATGGGGGTGCAGAGCAGCTACAATGAGGCAGAGAGCCATCCCAGCAAAGTGGAAGAATTTGTCCTTGGCACCCTAACGCACAAGAGAATTCACAGAAGATCAGGGACTCCTTCCCCCCCCGCCCCCCCGGATCAGCATCAGGAGCCAGGCGCTCGCTCACTGCTGCTGGGGAATCCCTGCACTCTAAGTGGGACAGAGACAGCGACTCATGCGCAAGGAGGGATAACAAAGATCCCTACCTCAAAGCTCAACTCTGGGTGCTGCCCTGTTTGTTGTCCCTCCTTGTGCACTAGTCTCTGTCCTGCTTAGAGTGCAGGGATCCCTGTTTGTTGTCCCTCCTTGTGCACTAGTCTCTGTCCTGCTTAGAGTGCAGGGATCCCCAGCCCCAGAAGCAGTGAGCGAGCGCCTGCCTCCTGATGCTGATCCAGGGGGTGGGGGTGGGGAGTCCCTGCTCTTCTGTGAATTCTCTTGTGCGTTAGGGTGCCAAAGACAAATTCTACCCCTACTAATAAACATTGATGGGCTGTCTTCTATGAACTTATCTGTTCCTTTTTTGAACCCAGTTATCCTCTTCAAAGAATCCCATGGCAATGAGTCTTACACAACACACAATTGATTTGTGGGAAAGTACTTCCACTAGTTTGTCTTAGCTTTGCTGCCTGTTCATTTCATTGGGTGCCCCCCACCTTTGTGTCTCCACCCCACTCAGGATTTTATAAATCTATATCCCAGGGGTGGGCGACCTCCATTTCCAGATCTCAACAGTCCTTCTTCCATCCTACAGAGGTTCTTGGCCACCTGCATGGACCGTGGTCTGCTGTTTGCTCCCATTGGCCTGAGAGTAGGTCACTAGTTTCCAGGAAGCTGGGGAGAGCTCCATATTGGGGGCTATGTTTCTTTGGGGCACTACCTCTTCCTGCCATGGGCTGCTCTGAGCTGGGACTGCACTTTTAGATAGTGCTCCAAGTGCAGCTATGAACCCCTCCTCTTGCAGGGTGCTCTGTGGGGAGCAGGCCACCCTAAAGTGCTCCCAACATGGTCATCCCCCCCCATGGATGCTTCAGCCTACAGGAGCCTCAGGATAGAGTGGATCCAGACTGTGGGTGATCTGTGACAATCATGGAAGAACTGTGAAGTTTTCAGTTGAATTAGGAAATAGTTTCCTAAATGTAGTAAATCAATGCAAACAATTGGATCCACTCACCCTTTTGTTAGCTCACAATTGCTTGTGCCATATCAATATAAAACCTATTTTTGAAAGAAGGCCATTTTAATGGTTAAAATTATTACAAAACCCTCATGAGCTATGGAAAGAACAAGACTTATTATATAGCTTTAAATGAAAAAACGCCTTGGTACTCATTATCCTCTTAAGGTCAGTAAACACACAACATACTGACTTAACCTGTGCTACTCAGCAGCTATGGTGAAGACAGGATTTGGACTTGGATATCCTGGCTCCAAGTCTGTGCGCTATCTACTAGACCTTATGATACTATGTCCGTTTTTGAGTACTAAATCTTTGTATAAAGCAACAGTTACTGTCAACGTGTCCTTCCTCCTTTTTGTTCCTCTCACTCACAATTTCTGCTTTCTGGAAACCAGAGAGTTTGCATGGTGAGCAGCTGTAGCCAGGCAGCCCAGACAGGGAGATTCCATTTTCCCCAGGCTGTTCCCTGGAACCAGTGGAAGCAGCAGGGTTTCTCCATTATCAGAGTGGAACAGTCAAAGCATAGGCTGTGACTTTTGATAAGTCGCAGGAGCTTCATTCCCTCAGGGATTCCCCCGCTCATCTGTTCCTCACATAGGTTATGGGGAAATTTATGCCTCTGCCAGTAAGCTCAATGTGTCCCATTTCCCCCTTTTTACATCCAGTGCTACTTTGCTGGATAGTATCTTGTAGCTCTAAATGTGCACTGTTTGCCTCCACAAGAGACTGTGTGAGATCCAGTGTGGTGTAGTGGATAAGGTGGTGGATTTTTGACCTGGGAAACCAGAGTTCAAATCCTACAATAGCCATAAGCTCACTGGGTGGCCTTGGGCAAAATCAAACCTCTCAGCCTTAGATCCCAATCTGTAAAATGTGAATGTGTGTCTGCCTGTCTCTGTGCTCCCCTTCTCCATTTTAGATTGTAAGCCCACTGGGCAGGGACTGTCTCCAAAACCTGTGACTGTGGGTAATTTTAGACATAACGGGCCCTGCGGCCCACCACACTGAACCATGGACCGGGATCTGTTTCAGATCCTGGTCAGGGATCAGTCTGGCCATCCTTTAGACATGTCAGCCTGATACCTACTGGGGATCGGGGAGGGGGTGGGGCTGCTCGATGTGCAGCCATACAGCCCCGTCCCCCTGGGCTTCCCCGGCTGCCCGCTTTCTGGGAGATGGGTGGGCGCAGCGGCCAATCTGGCTGCTGCGCCTGATCCCGTCCTGTGGTCAGGACCACAGTCCAGGATGGGCCAAACATAACAGACATTACTTTTGGCCCATCCCAGATTGTGGCCGTCTAACCGCGCTGTCGAACCTCTGGGCGGCCGGAGGTCCGGAAGCGTGGTTAATTTGATTCCTGCCAGGTATTCACTGTGGTGAACATCTGACAGGAATCATTTAGATGTAACGGGACAAACAGCCACCACAGGGGATTCGCTGTGGTTGACTGTGGTCTCGTTACATCTGAAATTACCCTGTAAAGTGCTGCATACTCCTAGTAGCACTATAGAAATTAGTACTAGAAGGTAAATTCTGTGCAGCTTTTGTCACACAGGAAAGCAAAGCTGTGTGGCTTTGGCACTGATTATGTGGAGGATGCAGAGCTTGATTTTCCAGCTTGGCATCCTCCACATGATCAGTGCCAAAACCGCACAGCTTTGCTTTATCACATGACAAAAGTCACGCAGCATTTATGTCATGCAGTTTCCTGTGGAGGCAAATGGTGCACATTTAGCAATGTGGGACAGCGCCCTATTATGTGATTCTCTTCTCATTCACCCTCATAGGGTTCACAAGGTTGGAGAGAGAAAAAGTCAGAAAGGAAGTGCTTGCCTCTCAGCTCTATTTATACCTAAGCCTGGTTAGTAGTAATAGCATTCCTTGCTGTTGCAGGGGATAATGTAGCCTCATAAATAGAGCTATCAAGATTGTCAAGCAGCCTCTGTGGTTGTCAGAGCTGTGATGTTAAAGGAGATTTTTTCTCTCTCCTAAATAACTTTCTTCAAACTGTCAGAGATGTAACTGGTGAAATGAAGCTTTACTTTTCTTTTGTAGCTCTTTTTCCGAGAGCATTTAAGTAATAAATATGATGAAATAATTACAAAGAAAAATTATCCCCTCAGAACGTGAAAAGAAAGAAAGAAAGAATCATTGTGATGTTTCACAATGTGTTGAGCACTTGAGAAAATAATTATAGCTGGGCTAGATCTGAAATATTGTATCCGCTTCTGAAATATCTGCAGGTAGCCCAACTTGCCTGGAACTTGGAAAGGTGTACAGAGTGTGTTTGAAACTCCTATTAATTACCTCAACCTGACTGGATATGAGAACTTCCAGGAGGGTAAAGGGCCAGATCCCATGAATGGTGTAAGTTAGTATAACTTTACATTGACTTCGCATAGAAGCTATAATTACTTACACCCCTTATGTGTCTGACTAAAGAGTCATTCGATTGAGTTGAATGTCTCAGGATCTACTGGGGAAAAAAGGGTGGGAAAAGGAGTGGGGGAAGCAATAGGTTTCCAGTCTGCAGTGACCCACACCTATCTTTGGGTGCAATCCCATCCTTTTGGAAGACAGTGGCTCAGCTCCCATTGTCTTTAAAAGGTTAAGATTGCACCCTGTGCATATTTTGGATCACAAAAAGTAGATTGACTCCCCCCCTCCCCCCAGCTAGTCAGCTAATCCTGGACCTCCTGCAGACATGATGGAGGAAAGGGATAATATACTGCTATTCCTTTGCCAACAAACTCACCACCATACCCGCTACTGTGATTTGCTTTTCTTCAACCCTGAGCCATAGCCAGCTTTTCTTCAATTTCCCACAAAAGCCATTTAAAATATGTGCCTAATACATTTAAGAATGTAATTCTGACACACATTAACTTGGACTTGTTAACTGACATGGTAATATCTTTGTGAAGTCAGGCTAATGTTAGCTAGCCATCCTTTTGGAATGCTAAAGGTTTACTATTCCTAGCTAACACATTTACACATGGTAGCCTCCTCACATGTAGGTTTAACCAGAGCTAAAACAAATACCTGCACAAATGTTGTATCTGATGAATTCCCCAGCTTCAGCTCAGGCCTGAAAAAGCATGTATTCCTACTTCGTTGGATATTTATTTTGTTTATTTCATTTTTGTTATTTTGTTTATTTTGGGTTGTTAATTTTGGTTACTTAGTTTTGACTTTATTAGCACTATTGTGTGTATGCAGTAGAATGAAGTAACATTATTATTATTATTATTATTATTATTATTATTATTATAAGCACTTGTATAGCACAAGCTATGTACCTGGTACTTTACAGAACAATGAGATGGATGCAGTCTCTCCCTATGGCTTACAATCTAAACAACTCAGAGGGGGGGACAAGGAGAGAGGACATAAGGAGAGACAAGGGATAAAACATTCAAGTGGCTGCGAAGTCTCTGGTGCACGTGCTTGGCTTGGTTGCAGTTAGGGAGGAGTCAGAGGGAGGGCAGACAGTAAATGTTGAGAGGAAAGTTCTAGCAAGCATTGGGAAAGTCGGAAAGGAAGAGGTGGGTTTTGAGGAGGGATTTGAAGGAGCAGAGGGAGGGGGCAAGGCAGATGTGGGCAGGGAGGGAGTTCCAGGTATGGGGCGCAGTGAGGGAGAAGGGACGAAGGTGATTAGGGGAGCAGGGGAAATGAGGGAGAGCGAGGGAGGGGACAGAGGAGGAGTGGAGAGTGCATGCAGGAGTGTGTAAGAAGATAAGGGCTGAGAGGTAAGGGAGAACCAGGCTGTGAAGGGCTTTGTAAGTAAATACCAGGAGTTAGTGAAGGATGCGTTGGGGGAGGGGGAGCCAGTGAAGTGACGAGAGAAGAGGCTGCACGTGGTTGAAACAATGGGCTGAATGAATGACCCTAGCAGCGGAGTTTTGGATGGAGATAAGGGGGGACATATGAGAGCCAGGGGAGGCCAGCAAGGAGGAGGTTGCAGTAGTCAAGGCGGGAGATAATCATAGCATGAACAAGGGTTTTGGCTGAGGAGACAGAGAGAAAGGGGCGAATCCGAGCAATGTTATAGAGGGCAAAGCGACAGGACTTGGCAACAGAGTCGATGTAAGGTTTAAAGGAGAGGTGAGTATTGAAGACGAAACCCAAGCTATGGGCTTGGGGAACAGGACAGATGGTGACACCATCAATAAGGATGGATAGAGAAGAGGGGGAGGAAGGGAAGGGAGGAAAGATAAGGAGTTCAGTCTTAGCCATGTTGAGCTTGAGCTGGCATTGGGACATCCAGGCGGAGATATCAGAGAGACAGTTGATGAGGCGAGCTTGGACAGAAGGAGAAAAAGAAGGGGTGGAGAGATAGAGTTGAGTGTTGTCAGCGTAAAGATGATATTGGAAGCTGTGGGAGGCAATGAGTTTGCCCAGGGAAAGGGTGTAGATAGAGAAGAGGAGAGGGCCCAGGACAGAGCCTTGGGGAATCCTTACTGAGAGGGGGAGGGAGGAGGAGGTGGAATTGGGAAGAGACACGTTGAAGGAGCAGCCAGAGAGGTAGGAGGAGAACCAGTCAAGGACAGAGCCACAGAAGCCCAGGGAGTGAAGAGAGTCCAGTAGGAGTGAGTGGTTGACAGTGTCAAAGGCAGCGTAGAGGTCAAGGAGGACAAGAATGGAATAGAGGTGCTTAGATTTAGCGACAAGTAGATCATTGGTAATCTTGGCAAGGGCAGTTTCAGTGGAGTGAAGGGGGCAGAAGCCAGATTGGAGAGGGTCCAAGGAGGAGTTGGTAGAGAGGAGTTCCAGACAGCGGGAGTAGACCACACATTCCAGAAGCTTAGAGGCGAAGGGTAGGAGGGAGACCGGTCGATAACTAGTGGGGTCAGAGGGGTTGAGGGCAGACTTTTTGAGGATGGGAGAGACAGTGGCATGCTTGAAGGTGGAGGAGAAGGAGCCAGTGGAGAGGGAGAGATTAATGACATGTAGAAAGGGGGGGCAACAGTGGGAGCAATGGAGGTGAGGAGGCAGGAGGAGATTGGGTCGGGACGGCAGGTGGAGGGGTTGGAAGAAGAGAGCAGGGAGGAGATTTCCTCATGGGAGGCATGAGGGAAGGAGGAGAGGAGAGAGGGTGGGGGGGTGGAGAGGGAGCGGGGAGAGGAGATGGGTGGGAAGCAATGTTGTGGCGGATCTTGTCAATCTTTGAGGTGAAGAATGACGCGAGATCCTGAGCAGAGAGGGAAGAGGGTGGAGGGGGGCTTGAGAAGGGAGTCAAAGGTGGAGAAGAGAAGGCGAGGGTCACAAGGGATCATGGAGTAGGATCACAAGATCCTCCATGATCCTCCATGATCACAAGAGTAGGATTCAACCAGGGACGCATAGTAGTGTTGCCTCGCCAGGGAGATAGTGGAAGAAAGGGAGGAGAGGAAAAATTTAAAGTGGAGGAAGTCAGAGTGTGAGCAGGATTTGCACCAGAGGCGTTCAGCAGCCCGGCTGCAGGAGTGGAGGTAGCGGATAGTAGGGATGAGCCAGGGATGGAGGTTTGGGGTTTGAACAGGGCGGGAGGAGAGGGGAGCAAGAGAGTCGAGGTCGTGGTGAGAGAGGCATTAAGAGAAGAGATGGCAGTGTCAGGGGAGGAGGAGGAGAAGACAGGTAGGAGGAGGGGGGAGAGGGAGGAAGCAAAATCTAAAGGAGTAATAGATCATGGAAGGGGTGTGGCGCTGGAGAAGAAGATGGGGGTTGGTGGGAGAGGTTGAAGGAAGCAAGCTGATGGTTGGACATGAGACAAAGGTCAAAGGAGAGGTCAGCAACAGGACAGTTTCTGGAGAAGATGAGGTCAAGAGAGTGGCCGTTGGTGTGGGTGGGGGAATCAGTCCAAAGGAGGAGGTTAGGGAGAGAAAGTGGGAGATGGAGGGCTGGGAAGGTGCGTCAACATAGATGTTGAAGTCTCCAAGAATGAGAGCGGGGGTATCATCAGAGAGGAAGAAGGTAAATCAAGATTCAAAGTCTGGAAGAAAAGAGGATAGGGGGTCAGGGGGGCGGTAAATAATAGCAAAATCACTGAAATGACTGACCCAAAATAAATAACGTAATTGGAATTGGGAGAAGCAGAGGTGGCTGCCATGGAAAAAGGAGAAATAGTTCAGTGTTTCTTCTATGTTATTTGGCAGTATCGGTGTTCTCCTCTGGTTGGAATTAAGCACTTAAAGCAGCATTTCTCAAGCATTTTCTTTGTGACCTCAGTTCAGTTATTTCACTTATTAGCAATTTGTACTTTGTTTTAAGAAGTGAAAGTACTACAAAATACTGAATAAGGAATAAAATAACAGATAACCAAAATGAATTAACAAACCGAACAAAAACAAAATAACCAATATAAACTAACTGAATGAATATTCAGTTCATCACATGAGGTGGGAAGTAATTATAGCCTCGTACAATGGGATCCACTTAACTCAAACGTGTATAACTTGAATTTCTGGTTAAGCTGAAGAAATACGTTTTCCCAAATCTCAGGTCTAGCACATTTATTGCTTTTTGAATTGGATTAATCAAATTTCTGTAATCTGATTAAATATTTAGGTGTGTACACCCACCCAGTTAAAAATATCAGGCTCTTTGAATTAATTAATGACTTCTTGGCAGCATATGATTAAAATTTTGGAATATTTATCCTCCAAGTTTAAAGTGCAATTCCAGTGTCCCCAACCCCTGCCTGCATTTAAAACCTTACCGCTTGGTGGAACAGCAGAGGACAGTAGTGCTGTGCATTGCAGTGCAAGCTTGGAGCCGAGGGCAGGGCTTGCAGTGTAGGCAGGTGTAACATGTCTGTTCTCTGCTGCCCAGGTGAGCAGCAGGGAACGGGAGTGCTGGTCACTGCACTGCAAGCTTTGAGGGTATATACGACATTATTTTAACCACACACTGGCAACAAATCATCAATTTTTAGCTGGGAGGACAAGATACTATTTGAGATACTATTTTGAGATTCCACAAAATTTAGTTTAACAGGACTGCACTCTATTTGCTTTGTTTAAACAGAGATGACAAATTCAGTTCCTTGAGAATATTTGCCAAAGACCGAACTTTGGTCCCTTTTGGCTGCTCTCCCCTAGAGATGGCTGTGGTGCAAGTGGGGACAGAAGCTTCTTACCCTGTGCAGCACTCACCAGACTACAGTTGGCATGTGCCAGGAATGGGCACCTTTGGCAAGGGTATGGTAGGTTACTAGAAAGTTTGAAGGTTGGCAGAAACCTATTGCTTTGCAAAGTCTGGGAACTGCTGTTCTGCAATAAATGCATGCCATCAAGTAGAGGACAATGCTGCATGCTGCAGGATTTCACAAGTCAAATTAGAGCAGAGGCGGTCCTTTGACGTGTGCCATCAGCATGCAACATTGAACCCAGATGCAGTGCTTCGTTTTTATTATTTTCTCCACATCTACAAATAGATTTTCATTTTTGTGTTGGCAGTCCCATCCCAGCATGTCAATTACACCTTTCTCTTCGTGTTATGAATAGTGCAGTCAGCAATGTGAGACTTAGAAGGCTAGTACATTTACCGGAGACAAACGTGTGAATATTAGTGACTTAACAGGAGACTCTGAGTAATATCATGCCTAGGACAGAGATTAAGCCCCTTGAAACACCCAATAACATTCTCATTCTAAATAATTTAATTTGGGGAAAGGTATATTAAATGGGCTGAAAGTGTCAACTGATATTTCTGGCTTCTGCTGTTAAGCTTTTACCTAGAGTAGCTTGCTGTAATTTAGTATAATGTACTTGGGTGAAAGTAATAAAGCATAAAGGCTTCCTTCCCTTCCTTGCAACTTCCTTCATGCCAAGGTCAATAAAGCAAAGCAGGGCTGTAATGATGGCAAGGAGATGCAGCAGTGAAAATCATTTGCTCGTGGCTTGGTGTTACACAACCAATTAAATGAATTGAAGTTTTTTGACATAGTGGGGAGTGCTTTCACGTCAAAAGACCCCAAATAGTTACCTGGACACTTCCCTCCATTTATTTAACCCTGATAACTTTCTAAAATCTAGTCTGTCTCCTAATGGACAGAAAACAATGCCCCATGGATGTTTAAAAATATCTTTTAGTTTTATGGAAGACATTTTGTTTCTAAAGGGACAAAAGGCACAGTTTGCAATACACAAAAACTCTTCCTTGTTATAAGAGACATCCTGTAAAAAATGGAAAACTAATCCTAATGAAGAAAATAGAAAAGAACATAAGTAGTGCCAAACTAGATGCGAAATGCTAGTGGACAGGCGAAGAGGGAATTTGAGGAGTGACTTGTTAAAGACACACACAAAAAATCATAAAAAGTTTTTCAAGTATATCAGAAGCAAGAAGCCTGCTAGAGAAGTTAGTTGGGCCATTAGATGAACAGGGGGTAGAAGGAGCACTCAGGGAGGATAGGACATTGGAGAGAAGCTGGAATGCTTCAGTGTTCACCCCTGAGGATTTTGTTGAGAGATCCATGCCAGACCAAGTCTTTGTAGGTAAAGAATTGAAAGAACTGTCACAAATAATTGTAACTCTGGAGGAGATTCTACAGCAAATTGACAAACTAAATAGTTACAAATCACCAGAACCAGGTGGTATTCATCCCAGAGTTCTGAAGGAACTCAAATATGAAGTTGCAGACCTACTATTGGTAATTTGTTAACTTATTGCTAAAATCTGCCACTGTACCAGAAAACTGGAGGGTAGCTAATGTAATACCAATATTTTAAAAAGGTTCCAAAGGCGATTCTGGAAACTACAGACCAGTAAACCTGACATCATTGCTGGGCAAATTGGTAGAAAATGTTGTTTAAAACAGAATTACTGAGCATATTAATAAACATGGCTTAATGGGGAAGAGTCAACATGATATAGGAAAGGGAGTCATGCCTCACTAATCTATTAGAATTTTTTGAGGGTGTAAATAGGCATGTGGATAAGGGTGAGCTGGTTGATATAGTGTATCTAGATTTTCAAAAGGCGTTCAATAAGCTTCCTCATGAGAGGAAATTAGAGAGTCATGGGATAAGAGGCGTTGTTCTATTGTGGATCGGCAGCTGGCCAAAAGATAGGAAGCAAAGAGTAGGACTAAATGGTTAGTTTTCATAGTGGTGTGCCCCAGGGATCTGTACTGGGATGGTGTTGTTTAATGTATTCATTAATGATCTGGAGAAGGGAGTAAAGAGTGAGGTGATCAAATCTGCAGATGAGACAAAGTTATTTCAGGTAGTTAAAACCCGAACTAATTGCGAAGAATTTCAGGAGGATCTTGAGAGACTGGACATCCAAATGGCAGATGAAATTGCATGTGGACAAGTGCAAAATGATGCATACAGGAAAAATAATCCAAACTATATGTATACAATGGGTGATTTCAGATGTTACGGGGCCCATTGGCCCCTTACCGAAACCACCGAATTCCTTCCCCACTGGGATCACCCCGTCACGCCACAACAGAAGTGCCGGGGGGATCCCGGCGGGGAATTGGGGAGGGGGCAGGGCCGCGCGGCACAACGTGCGGCTGCACGGCCCCGCCCCTCCACACTCCCCGCTGCCCACCCTCTGGGGAGACAGGCGGACGGCGGGGCCAATGCGACCGCCGCGTCAGGCTGGATTCACCACGGCCCAGGGTCCCGCCGGTGATCCCGGGCCGTGGCGCCCGACCAGACGAGACGCCGGGGTTCACCCCGGCATGGGATTGCATTTGACACGCGGCGGCCTCCGGTCCCGCTGCTTCGGCCGCTCACGTGTCGAATGCAATCCCAAGCCGTGGTAACATCTGGGGGGGAAACATCCATTTCCCCCAACAGACGTTACGCGATCACAGCCACCACGCGGAATTGAGCGTGGTTCACTGTGATATCGTAACATCTGAAATCACCCAATGTTGGGTTCTAAATTAGGAGTTACCACTCAGGAAAAGGATCTTGGAGTCATTGTGGATGATACACTGAAATCCTCAGCTCAGTGTGTGGTGGTGGTCAAAAAAGCAAACAGAGAGTAATTTCAGATGTGACGGGCTGATTGGCCCAGCACGCTGAACCACGGTCCGGGATCCATTCTGGATCATGGACAGGAATCAGTCCGGCCGTCCATTAGACGTGCCAGCTGATTCCTACAAGGGATCGGGGAGGGGGCAAGGCTGCACGGTGCGACGTGTGGCCACACAGCCTGCCCCCCACCCTCCTCCGGCCACCCGCCCGCCTGTAGACGGGCGGGCGCAGTGGTCAATCCGGCCACTGCACCCCATCTCGCTGCTGCGCCCGATCCCGCATCATGGTCTGGGCCACAATCCAGCCAGAGGAAGGTAACAGACATTACTTTCCACCGATTCTGGACCATGGCCACTATGACCACGGTTTGGGCTCTATCCCACCATGATTCTGGAACCCTGGGCGGCCAGAGGTCCAGAATCATGGTCAAAATGATTCCCGCTGGAGGTTCACTGTGGTGAACATTTGGCAAAAATCATTTAGATATTACGGGACTTTTGGTCACCACAGGGTTTCACTGTGGTTGACCGTGGTCTCGTAATGTCTAAAATTACCCAGAATGTTAGGAATCATTTGGAAATGGATAGAGAATAAAACTGAAAATATTGTAATCCCTTTATATAGTTTATTGTGTGCAGTTCTGGTCGCCCCATCTCAAAAAAGGCATAGTACAACTAGAAAAGGTACAGAGAAGGGCAACAAAAATGATCAAGGATGTGGAATGGCTACTGTATAAGGAGAGACTTGATAGGTTGGGGCTCTTCAGCTTGGAGAAGAGACTACTGACAAGGGATATGATAGAAGTTTATAAAATCATGATTGGTGTGGAACATGTAAATAGGGAGTGTGGGGACATCTCATGTAAAAAGGGTCAGTGTTTGCAGACAAATGTTCATGAGCATTTGGGCTGAAGTGTATTATTCATCAGTGGGCTGAAGTGTATTTGTCTAAAAACTCTTGTCTAAAAATTAACCAATTAATAAAAAAATGAAGTTAGTTCATGGGTAAAGTCTAAACAGATCAGTTTTATTAACATCGACTCTAGCCCTCGCCATGACCATAAGAATGATACGAAACAAAGAAATCAGTAAAGATATAAAATATACATAAAACCACAAACTCTAGAGAGCATTGTAACAACAGGAGAATAATCCCATCTACATTGTTCTGCCTTATAAGTAAATAATTAAACTCTGGTAACAATATCAGAATCCTTCTGCTGGAAAAGCAAATGAGTTTTTTTGAAAATTGTGATGAATCTTAATTTATAAAAAATAGGTTGTAAATATATAGTTCTTAAATCTTGACAAAGTAAGCAATGCATGACATAATGAATAGAAGTATTTTTTATTGTCTCAATCAAATTGGTTGCAGCAATTTAAAACAATTGAAAAAAATGTATAACAAATACAATAAAACAGACATAATGAATAGTATCCTCGACAACACCTGAATGACAAGGACATATCACCCCTCCATGATAGCTGCGGCGGGGGTTTGGCGCCGCCGCCCCCCCACTCCCCAGAGTGGGGAAGGACGAGGGCACAGGTGGGGTTCTTCGGCCGCTAGGCCATAGAGGAGGGAGGGGCTCCCCATTGCAGAGCAACGGGGGCAAAACAGGCAAGCGCCCGGGACTCTCACGAGATCGGTGAGATCCCGGGCGCCATCTTAGACTCCCTGCTCTGGTGCAGCATTCGGTGTGGCCTGGTGCAGGCCACGCGACTCGTGCAAGCGAGGAAGGCAGAGAAAGTTTTGGGGCGCGTGGATAGGAGGGGTGGCCAGTGAAGAACGTCATTTGAAGCGCGCGCCCTGATGCCCCCACCACCACGTGAGTGGGGGAAGCCAGTAGACCCATAGGGCCCAGGTAGTGAGCCCGCGGGGGCCCCCGTGGGAGCGACAGCTTCAGTGAGGCTGCAAAGGCCCAGTGGGCCGGTGGGGATGGGAGAAGCCCAACAAGGCCGTGGCTGAAAGGCCTGCAGGGCCCCCGGCGGCTGAAAAGGCCCTAGCGTGACCGGGGGACAGGTGGTAGGGCCTATTAAGGCTGGTTCTGGGCAAAGCCCCTCCAGAGCCTGTGCCCGGTGGATAGGCCCGTCTGGGCCTGTGTACAAGGAAGAGGCCCAAGCTGGGCTCACAGACAAGGGGCTCGCGTATATAGCCCCCCCACCAGTGCCGGTATCGGGAGGCATAGGCCCACCAGGGCCTGTGCGGAGGGTATAGGCCCACCAGGGCCTGAGTGGAGGTAAAAAACCCGCAGGGCTGCATTGAGGTGAAAGGCCTTCAGGGCCTGTGTAGGGGGTGAGAGGCCCGCCAGGGCCTTGTAGTGGCGAAAGGCCCTCTAGGGCCTGTGTTGGGGGGCAAAAGGCCCTCTGGGGCCTGTGTTTGGGGGGGTGAAAGGCCCGCCAGGGCCTGTCTCTGGGTGAAAGGCCCACTAGCCCATCCATGGGTAAAAGGACTATAGGGCCTGTCTCTGAGTAAAAGGCCACCGGGGCCTGTGTCTGGGTACCTAAGTAGTAGGGGCGGGACACCGGACCCATTACCGGGTACCGGATTTACCGGTTACCGGTTTCACAAAAACCGGTTTCCCGGATTAAATCCGGTATACCGGTGCCGGATTTATTGCATTGGTTTCGATGGGGCGCTGTGTCCCCATTGAAACCAATGCAATTAATTAAAAAAAATTCCCTCCCCCTCCCAGGCTGCGCGGGTGGAAGGGGGGACACCCCCCACCCACCCTGCCCAGCCTGGCTTTTTGTTGTAAAAAGATAGAACTCAGAGTGAGACCCCGAGGCGAGCCCCCCCCC
>QEPC01013134.1:154753-168246 GCA_003113815.1 Sphenodon punctatus | reverse complement strand
CAGTAGAGTGGAGGGAGCGGAAGCCAGATTGGAGAGGGTCCAGGGAGGAGTTGGCAGAGAGGAGGTCCAGGCAGCAGGATCTTTGTTTACAAAAGTAAACAAAGATCTTTGTTTACAAAAGTGCTGAATCAGTAGGGCCTGCTTTGGCCTGGCTGGACCAGTATCATGGTGGTACGTTTGTTCCGTACCCCCAGTGGGTGCAGCAGCCAGACTGGAAATGTGGGCCTAGAACAAAGCAGGCTCACAGTCCAGTCACAGCAGTTGCCCAGCTGGACCAGAGTGGGCAGAACCAGGTAGGAACATCTGTTTCCAACCCTGTCCTGGTCCAGTGTTGGGGGCTGCCATGACTGACTGCCTTTTGTTGGCAGCCATGGATGCCCATCATGATGGTGGGAGGGTAGGGCACCAGCTGCAACATTGGGGTGGAGCTAGCTGGCTGTATGGCGCTCCTCCCCCTTTCCGGCCGGGGCAGGCCACAGGGATGTCTGTTTCTGCCGCAGGAGCTACCCAGTCAGCCGTTTCATCTGTGAATGCTCCATATCTCACTTGCAGCCAAATGTCTTCATTGGAAATTATAAGAAGCTTCAAAAAAAGTGGATCAATACTTAGATCACTTCTTTAGTGTAAATTGTGCAATCTATCAAAAGAATCAAAAGCAGCTGAAAGATCAATGAAAGCAACAAACAAGGATATCTTGTACACATAAGTATATTTACTAGTGCTCTACCGCATAGCACTTCTGAGTACTGGGGTCAAATTCTGAAATTCCAAGTAATTGACTCAAGTATTCAGAGGCCCTTTTGTGCTGTTTCCAAAGTTTCAGAATTCAGAAACGGAATTCTGAACTTTGGGAAACTCAGAACTATTCGGCACCAGAAGCCCCACAAAAGTGCAACTGTGTGCAGAAATTCCAAACAACCCAACAGTAGTGTACTCACAGCATGGTCCACCATCAGTAGTGAGTGCACCACTTTAATCATTATGCCAACCAAGCAGTGCACAAAAAAGCAGGCTAGCAAGAATGTGACAGTCGCTCAAGAAGAATACAGCAACCCTGCAAAACAATGTGCACGGGTAACTTGAACAGACCAGGCAAAGGGAAGTGGAGCCAGGCAGAGAGATCCCAGTCTGGTCTCATGGTCCCAACCAAGCAGGTGGCAGAACAACAGTAGAGCTTAGTTACACTTTACAATTAGGCTCTGCTGTTCTATGCCACAGCCTAGACAGCACACACAAACCTGCAAAACAGTGTGCAACTGCATGGAGAAATAAATCCCACCAAAAGCCAGCAAGGCCAGCAGCCACAACATTAAGAAACCAGACATTCACACACACCCCAGGGCACCCTTTTGGCATAGCATTGATACCAGTGGGTAACTTGGACCAGGCAAGGGGAAGTGCAGCCAGGCAGAGAGATTCCAGTCTGGCTTCATGGTGCTAGCCAGCCTGCCCATCAGACAAGATTACAACACTCACAAGAAAGAAACAGACCAGGAAAGGGGAAGTGGAGCCAGGCAGAGAGATCACTCTGGCCTCATGGTGCCAACCAAGCAGCAGGCAGAACTAGAAGCAATGTGGCACCTATTTTTCATTTTTTTAAAAAAGCATGTTATGGTAAAGGTAAAGGTAACCCTCATCCCCCAGCATTGGCCCTATGGACAGGCCGTGCCATGCCAGGCACCCCTCCCTCCTGCTGATTAGTTACAAATCCAGCACTGTAGCACACAGCCAAATTCACCAAAGAGAATAGAAAATGGATGCAGCCACTTTTATTTTGCCCTGCCAGCCAATCAAAACTTGCCATATGGCTTACCATCACTCAGCTGTCCCCTCCCATATTTCCCTTCTACCACATACAGCACTAAGTTTCATTTCCAGAAGAAGCTCAACTGTCCACCAGCCCCTCACATGTGCAGAGGCTTCCAAAGTTTTCTGAGGAATGACCTTGGAACTTTGGACTTTTGGAACCAAATACCTTAACCTTCGGCCAATTCTGAAGTTTTTCAAAGACTGAGTTTCAGCCCTAATATTTATGTCTGAGTTACTGTAAAGTAAATAGGTGGTTAATATAGAATATCCTCCTCTAAAGCTGGCTTGTTCTTCACAAAGAAGCTCATTACCATTAACCAACTCTAAAAGGTGGGTTTAGAAGACATCGCCCAAAATGCTTGGCAGAAATATTGATTAAACTAATAGGGTGATATGATTCAAGTCTAGTTCTAGAACCCCTTTTATAAATGGAAACAAATATAGTACCATTTCAGGCCTTCAGTATACACAAAAGAACTAAAGGGGGCTGTGGTTAGACCCCTGCTCAAGAAACCATCTTTTGATGCTGATGCTCCTGCCAGTTATTGACCGGTCTCTAACCTTCCCTTTTTAGGGAAGGTTGTTGAACGGGCTGTGGCACAACAGCTCCAGGAACATCTGGACCACACCAGTTTCCTTGATCCCTCCCACTCTGGGTTTCGACCTGGGTGTGGTACGGAGACGGCCTTGGTGGCCTTGGTTGATGAACTCCGTTTGGCATTGGACCAGGGTCAGACCTTACTGGTCCTGCTAGACCTTTCGGCTGCATTTGACACAGTTGAACATGATGTGTTGGTGACTCGCCTGCAGAACCATGCCGGGATTGGCGGAACGGTCTTGGACTGGTTTCGTTTGTTCCTGGCCGGGAGAACTCACCAAGTGGTCTTGGGGCAGTGTACGTCTTCCCCCCGGAACCTCATGTGTTGGAGTCCCACAGGGTGTCATTCTGTCCCCCCCTTATGTAACATCTATATGCAGCCATTAGAGGAGACTGTGAGGGGGTTTCAGGGCATGCAGTGTCATCAACTGATGACACTCAGCTCTACCTCTCCTTTTCTATTGACCCAGGTCATGCAGTTTCCTTATTTTCCCAGTGCCTGTCAGCTGTGGGGGCTTGGATGAGGTCGAGTTATCTGCAATTGAATCCTGACAAGACGGAGATGATGTTGGTGGGCGAGGACTTTGGGGACCTGGGGGTGGTTGAATCTCCTCTTGTTGGGGGGGTTTGCCCTCCCATGGCCTCTCAAGTACGGAGTCTGGGTGTGCTCCTCGATTCACGGCTCAGCTTGGAATCTCAGGTTGTGGCTGTGGCAGGGAGTGCGTTTTGGCAGTTATATCTTGCCCGACGGCTTCGGCCGTATCTCTCAGACTCCGACCTTGCCACTGTCATCCCTGCCTTCCTCACCTCGAGGCTGGATTACTGCAACGTGCTCTACATGGGGCTGCCCGAGAAGCTGGTCCGGAAGCTGCAGCTGGTGCAGAATGCCGCGGCCTGTCTCCTTACGGGGGTGGGTTGCAGGGAGCACATGACACCAGTGCTCTGGGCTCTGCACTGGCTGCCTATAAAGCACGGAGCCAGGTTCAAGGTGCTGGTTTTAACCTTTAAAGCCCTTCACTGCCTGAGTCCTGCTTATCTGCAGGACCGCCTCACTCCCCATGTGCCCGTGCGACCCTTGAGAGCCTTTTGGGAGCCTTTTGGGGGTTCCCTGGGCAAGGCGGGTGGCCACCGATGTTAGATCTTTTTCAGTGGCTGCCCCTGTGCTGTGGAATTTGCTCCCAGAGGAGGCTCAGTTGGCTCCCACTCTCCTGCTATTTTGGCGTGTATGTGAGACCTGGCTGTTCCATCAGGCTTTTGGCAAAGAGGGTGGGGTGTGGGGTTCCCCACTTATTGTATTTTAAAATGTTTAATTAAAAATAAAAATATTTTATTGATTATTGTTCGCTACCCCGGGCTGCCCTGTTGGCAGGAGGGGCGGGATATAAATTTTACATAAATAAATAAATAAATAAATAATACTATTAAACTAGGACAATAAAACAGGAGCCCACCAGTCCATATATAACTGGAAGGTCTCATTTGTAAGTTCATCAGTTACTGGGGCCTGGCTCTTTTTGCTCATTAATAAAGAGAACTATCTGGTCCACGGTAATATAATAAACTGCATTAACACAAACCTGTTATAGATCCACTGATTCAAAATTAACACTACATTTGAGATTAGCAAATTGAGTAGCAAAATAGTAAATCCAGTCAGCAGGGGCAATATTAGAATCAATATTAGGTTTTTAGTTAACAGTCCCTTTAGACAACAAACAACAAAACATTTTAGTGACCTTAATTTTGATGGTTATTAAGCTTCTGCCATTGCTGCTCCTGATGGGCCCTTTTCTTATCATGTAGTAACAATTTATATTCTTTCCTCAGTACCCAGAAGTTATTCTCCAAAAAAACCTACTCGTACTAAAAAATTTATTTCTATGATTTAACTCAGTTTTCTTTTCATGGCACTATTTGCCAAACCAAGGAGCTTTAATCCCTTTACTTCTCTTGCCCACCAGCCTAAAAGGAGCCATGAAGCAAAAGTGTAACAGATCCATGATTTGCTGGAAACTATCTAATATCATATTTGTTTAAGATGAGTAGATTACTAAGCTCCCTAGGATCATCAGCACATCCCCTATGCAATCTATTACCAACATTAGTAACTACCCGATTATAGTTGTAGCCAAATGCTCATGAACATCCAATGGGCTGAAGTGAATTATTAGTCTAAAACCTCAGACTAAAAATTAACCAATTAATAAAAAAGATGAAATAAGTTCATGGGTAATTTCTAAATAGAGGCCTTTTTTCCCCATGGACAGGGGTGGGTGGGAGATGGGTGTGCAGCTGAGGTGGGTGGAAATGGGTGTGCTCCCTTAACTATGGGTGCACACCCATCTCCACCCACTTCCACCCATTGAGCTTCCTCTGTTTTTTTGGATGGCTCTGTGAGTGGGTGATGGGTGGAGACAGGTGTGCACCGGAAGAGCACACAACCTCTACCCACTGCCCATGGTGTTTCCATGGGTGGACACCCATCCCCCCACCTGCCATCATGCCGTGCGCACAGATAACCCCCACGCTGCACGCCTACCCACACACCCAGCGGGGGGAGTGGAGGGGGGGCATCCGTGCAAAAATGTCCAGAGAACATTAAACGTGTCCAATTGTTCACTGTAAGTAATTTTCCTTGGTTTTGTTTCCTCTCCTTGGGCATGTAACTCCCATTAATGAACTTTTATGAAAATTTAATGCACATTTAGGAAATAATATACTACTTGAACTCTAGTATTTTATCCTTCATCAGGATGGAGTTTACTGCAGAAGGCCATTCACTTCTGTTTCTCTGGCCATTCCTCTTCATCATAAGATAAAATTCGTCTCTTCCCTTCCCTTTATATAATAATCTGCACATTACATGCTGGTATAATGCTGTCACTCATTGAACAATGGAAACTAAAAAAAGAAACTGACTGCAAATGATGCCGCATTATTGGCAGGGAAACAGCATTTTGGAATCCTAATGCTTATTTTGCTAAATCTCCCTGTTTCCCCTGGGGCTATATGCAAGACCCACTGTCCCCTTAAAAACAAACTCTAAAACGACTCTTATGAGCCTTTGCTCTACCAATCTATCTCTGCAGCTGGTGGGAAAGAGGGAAGAATTTATTCTGAGGAATTCATGCTTACAAAGAGTAGTTCTAACAGTATTTTAGCTCTGCTGTGCAAACCCAGATCTTCAGACGTTCATGAACCCAGTCTTACCTGTTTTTTCTCTCTCTTTGTTATAGAGCAATCCAGTGCTTAATTTGTAAAACTAAATAAATAATGAAAAATGAATTGCCAGAGTTCAAGCCGGTCCCAGAAGCCATGTCTCCCAGCCCAGAGCCTGTCAGGGTAGAGAAATGAGCCCCATTCTCCACCTCGTAATCCAACCACCTGACTAATCTGCCTCTCTACAGCTGAATAATATAAGACAGGAGTTCTTACAATTTAATCTATATGATGGCCAGCACAGGGGATAGGGCAGGAAAGTCATTAAAAAAGCCAAATAAGACTGTGTTCTCACTTGCGGTGGTGGCGGTGGCGAGGGAAGACGTGGCAGTGCAGAGGAGCCAGCAGACGGGAAAAGAGCCGGTGTGAACGGGGATCTTCCGCGGCTTCTCTCACACATGTCAGGGTGCAAAATCCTGCCCTGACATGCGCGAGAGAAACCGCGGCAGATCCCCGTTCGCACCAGCTCTTTTTCCATCGGCCGGCTCCTCCACACTGCCGCGTCTTCCCTCGCCCCTCCCGCTACCGCCACCACTGCCACAGGCCTCAACCAGTTTTTTTATGGCTTTTGCTTTCAACTCTGAAATGGCCAATATTGACCTTTTCCTGGTCGTTCACATTTTAAGGTGCGCACACTGACTGGGAATATTTTTATGGTACTCAGCCTCCCTTGAATTTAATTATCTTGAGTCCCCCACAAATTAAGTCATGGAGAAATCTATTATAGAATGGAGAAATCTGAGATGTTCCCCATTGTGATAACTTCAAAATCTTGCTTCTCTGTCTAGAGCTGCATCTCCTGTAGCTAATATAAAATGATAGAGCCACAGAATTGCCTCAATTAATGTATCTACAACATAACGGGCATTTTTACACACACCTTAAAGTTCTGGATTTTTCAATCTTCTGGGTTTACAAGTCCACAAGTAAGTTCCGGAGGCATTTTTCACACACACACACTGCCCTGAGGCAGCCTAAAGTAGCCATAGCTGTAGACATGACAGGCTGCCATGGAAACCAAGTGACCACAGCTGCCTGGATTAAAGCAGTTTACCAGGAGAACATTTTACACACAAACGTTCTGGGATAAGTTCCACGCAGAAGTTCAAAGAGCCAGGTGTTTAAGATCTGGCTGAGTGATTTAGACACACAGAAAGTTTGGCATGTAAACATGCAGGAGAAATGTGTGTAAAAACACCCAGAGTTAAAACCACAAATATTCTAATAGTTATAAAATCTGAAGGGTATGTCCTAACGACACGAAAGCTGACAGCAAGTGGTTGCTTGGGCCAGGTGTGGAATGTTATAGCAGTTTGAATTTTTTGATGCAAAAGCAGAAATCTCCCATCTTGTGACTTGTTTGCAAATATGTACCAATTTCAAGGAGCTTTATCAAGGAACTTACAGGTATTCATAGATCAAATTTGGTCCATTCTGGTTTCTTGAGTTTAGTTTTTGAAATTCCGAGGTGTAATGTTGAAGTTTTGGTGTGGGGAAACACCTCTGCGCAAAATGAACAAAACCAAGACAAGTAGCTTCTCAGTTGTCAGTATTATTACTCTGTGGATATTCTCTAGCGTGAGAAAGTCAGATACTGGTGTAGTATTGTGTGCAGGTAGATCATGAAAGAGTTGCAAGCTCTCTCCTTCCCTTCTGCTGTTTCCATATGTTCAGGTGTGTCGTGTAAGTGTACACAGCTGGTAGGAATGTGAAAGAGTTGGGAACAGCAGAGGGCTAGCTTGCTATTCACACATGCTAATGGCTGTAATAGTATGGAAGTAGATAGTAGCAACAATTGTATGCGGCTGGATAGGAGTGTGCAAGAGTTGGGAACAGCAGAGCTGCCCCGTACCCCTTTGTTGTTCTCATATGGTCAGGTGTATTCTGTAATTGTATAGAGGTGCATAGAGGCGTGCAACAATGGAGCATGCAACAGTTGTGTGCAGCTGGACAGGAACATGCAATAGTTGGCAAATTGCAGAGCAGCAGGGGTAGCTTTCTGTCCCCTGTCCCTCTGCTGATCCTCTATGGTCAGAAGTGTGCAATAATTGTTCAGAGCTGGACAGAAGTGTTGATAGTTGGGAACACCCGAAGGGTTATGGTTCCCATAGGGTCATGTACACTGTAATTGTATGGAGGTGGCTAGGGGAATGCAACAATTGTACCAGTTGGATAGGAGTGTGCAATTGTTGGGAACAGCAGAGGGACTTTTTAAATTTAAGAATGAGAAGGAATGTTTAAAATTCAAAATTGATTGCCGTGTATTCTTTGGGAACATTAGTAATAATTGTTACATTTCAAAAACTAAGAAAATCCTTTAATAAAAATACAGTTTAATAAGACAGTTAATGCTCTTACAGATTTACACATTCTCCAAAAAGCATGGAAATTGTAAGTTAAGATTTCTGTCTTTAACTCAGTTGCCATTTAAGCAATAAAGACCTTGTACAGTCTTATATTGTGCTCAACGTATCCTCCATGCATCCTCATTTTATCCTCCATGCACCCTTCATGCTCATTGACGTGGGCTTTCAGTCCCAATCCTCTTCCTCCACAGGTTGGGGGCAGTACTGAAACTGCTCCCTGCTGTCCTCATACTGGCATCATTGGAGTTGGGAAGAGCAGGAAGGATGAGGGCATCAGGGTGGCAGAGACACTGGGAGTGGGGCAGTTGGGAGGTATGGGCCACCTTGCTGTTTCCTGCCTGCATGCTGTAATACTGGAGCAGGATTTCTCCATAAATAACAGCCCCAAATCTACAGACAGTACTGATATCACCATCATTCAGAGTAGGGCTGGTACATGCTTCTTGGATTCTCACTTTTCTCCATAAGAATCAGGAATTTTGGCTTGTTCTTGCAAATGAGAATGCGTTGAGAATTGCCATGACTCTCCCAGAGAAACACAAGAATCTTGCCCTCCCCATGCACTTTTTAAAAACAAAACTCCACCTTGCACTCACCTGGCTGCCTCTCTCTGCATCTGGGGCTGCTTTGGGATTCCTCACTGCCCTCTCCACCTCTCTGCAGCAGCAGGTGAGGAGGAGAGTTCACTGAGATGGTGGCCACCTTACAACAAACAATAAAAAATAAATAAACCAAACAACCAACCCACTGTGCATGTGCAAATGGCTGCCGGGCCATTCTGCGCATGGGCAATCCTTTCCCAAAATGGTGCCATACATTCACAGAACGAATGCTCTTTAACAATGGCTATGCCGCGGCAGCCATGGTGCATGCACAGACCAGTTTTTAAAATTTTCTCGAGATTCTCGCGAGATCTCTGAATGTCACTGAGAACTTGTCAAGATCTTGGTAATGTTACGCGATTCTCACAAAAACCTCACGAGAACCAGGAATGGTTCTCGATCTAGCCCTAATTCAGAATATCAAAGTAAGAGGCGATCTGCAGGTTGCTGCAATCCTGATGCAGAAGCAATGCTATATGGTTCCACTATGAATACAGTGTGTTCTGAGAAAACTCATTTCTGGATACAGAGCTTCCCTCACCGGGGCACTGGCTCACCATACTGTAGGGAGCAGGAAGTCAAGGAGAGCATGTCAAGGAGTTGAGTAAATTCACCCTGGCCAGAATCATTTTTCAAGTGATCTTCTCTACCCTTAGTGAAAAAAGCAATCCCAGAGTCAGCTGCATTGTAGCACTGCTTCACTATAGATATGTGGCAGGAAAAGACATTCCTATATAAACAGCTGTACCCATGCCAAAGGCAGCTTCTTCTGGGCACTGGAAAACGGGTACCATGAGCAGCAAAGAGCAAGGTGCAAGAGCAAGGGAAACTGATCCCACCCAGCAGCATTGCCAACACTGACCCTCCCGCATCTATAGCCCAAGTCCCAATGTTTCTGTGTAGAGACAGAAGACATTGTGTTTTTGACACCTCCCTGTTGTCCCCAGCCCCAGGGATGCCATGTGGACACAGCAGAGAAGCAAGGGTCATCTTACTGTCTCTAGCTTCAGTGTTGTCCCCAGCCTGCAGAGGAAGAGGGCTGGGACTGAAAGACCAAGGCAAAGTGTGGGTGCATGGAGCCTAAGTTATAAGCAGACACAATATGTGAGACAGTATGCTATTTTTACTGCTTACATGGCTCACAAGTGAAGGTGGAACTTAACTTATAATTTCCATGCTTTTTGGAGCATGTGTAAATCAGTAACTAGCTCTCCCATTAAACAGTAGGTTTTTTGATTAAAGAATGTATACATTCTGATAGTGGTAGTTCATTATTGGGGTAGTGAACTGGAAAACTAAGGGCTTTCATCCAGCATCCATCAAGAGAAAGAATGCTCCAGTGGTTAAAGTGCTATTCTGAAGACTCAGCCATTGTTCCTTGCTCTCCACACATTCCCTCTGTGATTTGGAGAAGCCACTTATGAGTTGGGCAGAAACAAATATTCAGTGAGAATATGGATTTTGATTAATTTGATGTATTTGTATCAATTTAATCAAAGTACTTATAACAAAACAGTTCCAAATATTTGTCTGTCTTCATTTAACCAGTTACTTTGGCATTGGGAACTTAATTCATATTAGTGGTATTATTTTAATGGTGCTGGACTTGGACCTGGGAATCCAGGGTTCGAGTGCCACCCTGGGTAGCCTGGGGCATATCACAAACACTTAACCTCAGTTCCTCATCTGTAAAATGGGAATATGTGTCTGTCGTTCCCCTCACCTGTGTCCATCTTAGATTGTAAACTGCCTACTGGGCAGGTACCTTCCTCTGAAAAATCTGTGACTAAAACACTGCGTACACCTAATAGTGCTATAGCAATGATTAGTAGCAGTTAAAGAGAACAAAGACCCAGATACCAAAATACTGAATAAATGAAGAAACCAAATAAATGAACATGTAGTAACTGAATAAATGAAGTTGCAAATTTCTTAATGGTGTCTAAGATTGAGATATCTGTTCATGGGAATGAAGATTTGAATTGCCTTTGCAAATATGAAAAGTCATATTTGTATCAAAGGCACAGAAGGTCCATAGGTGTCTAAATGTTGTTGACATTCAATGGGCATTGAATGGGTGTCTAAATGCCATTTGTTCTTTAGAAAATATACCCAATGGTGTCTCTGTGTGTTTCAGTACCTTTTCTGCAAAGTCAGAATAGCAAGTGCTTGTCTGCTTCATAGGGGTGTCATGAGGATAAATCCATTAAATTATGAGGTGCTCAGAAACTACAGAAATTGGGGCTATATACAGTAAAACCCTCCTTATCCAGACCTCTGTAATTCAGATCCTTTTTTAGTCTGCACATCTTTCACATGTCTGCAGTTTTCTAACACGCTATATTACTGTTACAGTAGAGCCCCCCCTCCCCCTCTTATCCCGACAGCTAATCTGGTGAAAGCATAGGTGTCTTGATAAGGGCATGGGATTTTATTGTAAATATCTGAGATTTTACAGTAAAAAAAAGTGTTTCCATTGACTTCAATGAACTTGGGCTGGATTAGAAAATCCTGATCCGGACCCTCCCCTGCATTTTCCTGTCCCATGTAGCCATTCTAATAATGTGAACCATCTCTGCACACTGTGCAGCCTCTTACCCACCCCCTAGCAATTACTAGTCATTGCTGTCTTAGACAACACTTCTATTGGTAAGACCACACAAGATGTTATCCCACATTAGACCACCTTAATCAACATTAGCCTGTGATGCAACTGACTGTCTGCCTGGAAGCCACCAGATGTTCACTCACTTCTGCCTCGGGACGGACGTCTCGTTGCTACATGATGTGTCGGCTGGAGAAGGCTAGTGCTGCATCGCAGTCTACTGGTGCCTCACCCAGGCTGGTTTGTGGCCAGGGGTGTTCGCTCCTATCGGTTAACCAGTGCAGCCCTGCTGCAATGCAAGGTCCGAGGACTGGGTCCGAAGGAGCGTGTTCACTTTGCCCCGCCCCCCCAAATTGCAAACAATTACAAATTCTTTTTTTAAAAAATCACTGCGCATGCGCAAAGTGACTGCGAGGGCTGGTCTGCATATGCACCACCTGTCTCTATTAGACAAGAGACAGGAAATGCAGCTGCACCAGGACCCAGCCTGGGGCACCTATGCTCCCTAGTGCACTATGTCCTCTCCCACTGGGAGGAGTGGGCAGGGTGACCCCATTCCATCTTCTGCATCAGAGTCCAATCCAACCTAGCTACACCTTTAGGGCAGCTTCAATCCCTGTGATTTTTTTTTGGTGTGTCCTACAGTCAATTTTAAAGTTGCCAGCTGCCCCCTCAAAAGAAGCTTCCCGACCTCATTGCATATAGAGTGCCACATAATTCTAAGGTTTTCCTGAGCTGTTCTCTTTTGACTATTTGCCAGTCAGATCCCAGAATGTCAATTTGTTAATTTTAGAGGTGAAACAAATATCTAAGGTGAATATATTATCTACTATGACTCTTTTGAACCCAATCCACCAGACTGGATGTTTTCTGTGTTCTGTCTGATTCGGCTTGTTTGGTATAGTTAATTTGATTTGTCATATCTTCACTATTGTGCATATGCAATACACCAAATGAACCAGACTATCCTGGAGAATCAAACAAACTTGATGAAATGTAAGGGGTGTGCACCACACCCCCATGTCGTTTTTGTTTTTTGTTATTGTTTTTGTTCTTAAAAATGGTTGTGGTTACCCCATATTGATTGATTGAAAAATGTCATTTTTGTTATATTTAGCGAGAATGTCATTTTTCTTATCTTTGTCATTACTGGTATCGGTATTGTTTCAAAAGAAGATTTTATTTTTGGTATCAGTATCGTTATTTGTATCGATTCCAATAACATAATATATATGATATATTATAACATAATATAATAAAACAGACTATCCTAAATAACTATATAATATCTAATCTCTCTCTATATTTACACAAGTAATATCTATCTAAATCTAAGGGAGATAGGGGAAGGGAAAAGGAAAACTATTATATAATCAGTTATCTATATATCTATTCTAAACTAATCTAAACTATATGCCTATGATACACATCTATATCTTATCTTGACTTCCTGTCTATATATAATGTACAGGGGGGGAGAAGGGCAGGGAAAGGGAGATGGTAAAATGTAGGGTATGAGGAAGGAAAGGTATTGATAATACAATGAGGGCTACGGAGGATTTTTTGTGTGCAAGCACCACTGTTCTGTAAATGCAACCTGACAAGAGGAGCTCTCACAGAACAGAGAGAAAAAGCCTGACCTTCCCATTATAAAGGGTTGCAGTAAGCTCCCCCAGAGCCCCCCTGATTGGTTGTGGGAGGCAGCAGGCATTGAGCAATCACAGAGTGCCATGAAACTGCTGGGGCCTGAGTGCACTGCTCATTGGTCAGAGATACATCCATCAGATACTGCTGAGCTGCTCACCCCTCCCAACACAGGCACAGTTCAAGAGTTCAACACTGTTTAGGACTCCAAGATGTCAGCTCCCTTCTCCCCTCTCCACATTTCCCCTCCAAAACCCAACTGCTACAGCAATAATAATTAGGGGTGGGACATCAGGCCAAATACCGGGTACTGGTTTTACCAGTTACCGGATTTACAAAAAACAGTTTACCGGATTAGTACCAGTTTACCGGTACCAGATCTTTTCCATTGATTTCAATGGGGAACTGTCCCCATTGAAATCAATGGAAAAAAACAAAAACCTTCCCCCTCCCCGAGTCCAGGCTGCGCGGGTGGAAGGGGGGACACCCCCCACCCACCCTGCCCAGCCTGGATTTAAACACCAAAAATAATTTCCCCTAAGTCCCCTAGTGTGGACTCCGGGCCGCCGCCAGCGACCCAGAGCCCGCACCAGCACTGCAGCAGCCAGCAGGTAAGTGTACCGGTACTTTACTGATCCCTGGGGTGGGGG
>QEPC01013134.1:126863-154653 GCA_003113815.1 Sphenodon punctatus | reverse complement strand
GAGCTCAAGGTAGGAGGCAATGGCATTAATCCCTGGGTGGGTGGGGAGGTAGGGTGATCCCTGGGGTGGGGGGGGTGTTAAACCACCCCCACCCCAGGGATCAGTAAAGTACTGGTACACTTACCTTCTGGCTGCTGCAGTGCTGGTGCGGGCTCTGGGTTGCTGGTGGCGGCCCGGAGCCCGCACTAGGGGATTTAGGGGAAATTATTTTTGGTGTTTAAATCCAGGCTGGGCAGGGTGGGTGGGGGGTGTCCCCCCTTCCACCCACACAGTCTGGACTTAGGGAGGGAAAGTGTTTGTGTTTTTTGTGTTGTTTTTTTTACATTGCGGCCATTCATTTGAATGGCCACAATGTAAAAAATCCGGTACGGGGGGAATCCGGCAATTTACCTGGATTACCAGGTTTAATCCGATACTTCCGGTACACCCAATACTGGCAGTATCGGATACCAGTAGGTCCGGTAGTCCCACCCCTACTAATAATAACAATAACGACATTGTCGTTTTCGTTATTGTCATTATTGTTGGTTTTTTAATTGCAATAACAAGAACAAATACTACAGTTGTCATCGTTATTGTAATAACAAAAATGACATGCACATCTCACTGAACCATTTGGATATGGATATTGATAGAAATCCAAGCTCAGCTGCACAAAGCTGTTGCACACCGTGGATTGGGGCCATTGCTTGAATAGTTGGTTGCCTAGCCAAATGTGAGAACAATGTCTGTGAATACTAAGCTCAAAGATCTCGCTAAAAGTGTGAAAGCTAATGAGATATTTTGTAAAAAAAATAATTTAAAAAATCACTATGCTAAAGGAAGATGGCTGCTGGGGCTGTTCTGCTCCTTCATGGCCCGTCTCCAAAATGGCTCCAGCAGCATCACTGCCATTTTGGAAAAGGGCAGCCATTTGCAAATGTGCAGACAACTTCCCTTTTCCAGAATGAACTAAGAATGGCAGAATGGCCCTGGCAGACTTTTGTGCATGCACTGTGATTCCCTCCCTGAGATGGGAAGTGACCTCCTCACTTCCCTCCACCCCTGCAGACAAGCTAAGCAGGAAGAGCAGTCCTAGAGTAGCCATGGAGCAGCCCCTGACTCGGAAAGGCAGCCAGGTGAGTCAGCTGGGGTTTAGGTGCGGGTAGGGCTGATGCGGCAGCAGCTGTTACCGCGCCACGATTCCGTTCCTCCATTTCGGACTTGCCCATGCCACACCGTGACTTTTCTGCAGACATTCCGCTAATTCCGCCGGAATTCTGCAAATCGCGGAATTGCGGAAAAATTGCAGAAAATTGCGGAAATTGCGGAAAACTGCTATTCCGCTATTTTGTGGCACTGGCGGAATTGCGGAAGTAGTGAAAATGTCATGTTTCCACGATTCCACTAAGTAGCAGAATTAAATAAGTGGAACCGCGGAACCGCGGAATGAAACTAGCGGAATGAAAGCCTCTGCCATGCCGTTCCACTAATTGCGGAAACACTGTTTCCGCCGGAAATAGCTACCGCTGCGATATTCCGCTACAGCCCTAGGTGCGGGGGAGGGCCATACTTGAGATTCTTGTATTTCTAACTGAGAATCTAGACAATTCTTGGCTTGATTGTTTATTTATTTATTTATTTATTTAGACATTTGTAACCTGCCCATCCTGCCAGAGGCAGCTCTGGGCGGTGCACAACATAGGGTGGGAAGTTCGGTTCCCCCGGTATCCAATACTGCAGGTATTTTGCTGTACTGGCAGTATCGGATTCATCCGGTAATTGGGGGTACCGGTACCGGTTCCCCGTGCTGTATTTGTTTACATTGCAGCCATTGAAATGAATGGCCGCAATGTAAAAGAAAGAAAGAAAAAAAAAAACTTTCCCTCCCCCGTCCAGGCTGCGTGGGTGGAAGGGGGGATACCCCCCACCCAGCCTGCCCAGCCTGGATTTTTAAAGAATTTTTTTTTAACTGAAGTCCCTGCTAGTGCGGGCTCCAGGCCGCTGCTGTGGCGGCGGTGGCAGCGACCTGGAGCCCGCACCGGCAGGTACTGAGGTGATCCCTGGGGTGGGGGGTGGTTTAAAACCCCCCACCCCAGGGATCACCCTACCCCCCCACCCAGAGATCGCCTACCTTTTGAGCTCTGGGCGGCGGCGGCTCCACGGTGGTCCAGCGACTTCAGTGCTGGCTGGCTTCAGTGCTTTACTAGGCCTTCCGGGGAACTTCCGGGATTCCCCAGAAGGTCTAGTAAAGCGCTGAAGCCAGCCAGCGCTGAAGTCACTGGATCGCCGTGCTGCAGCCGCCACTGCCCGGAGCGCAAAAGGTAGGTGATCTCTGGGTGGTGGGGTAGGGTGATTCCTGGGGTGAAATCACCCTATATCACCCCCCACCCCAGGGATTAAATCACCCCCCACCCCAGGGATCACCCTAGTACCTGCTGGTGTGGGCTCCAGGTTGAAGCCACCGGCACGGAGCCAGCACTAGCAGGGACTTCCACTAATTTTTTTTTTTTTTTAAAATCCAGACTGGGCAGGGTGGGTGGGGGTGTCCCCCCTTCCACCTGCGCAGCCTGGACAGGGGAGGGAAAGTATTATTTTTTTTCCCCATTGATTTCAATGGGGACAATCAATGGAAAAATACCGGTACCGGTATACTGGTTTTAATCCAGTAAACCAGTTTTTGGGGAACCGGTATCCGGTAAAACCGGTATCCGTTTTTTTGTGTGAAGTCCCACCCCTAACATTAAAAGAACTTTTAAAATAGACAACAACAGGGAGGTATAAAAAATCCCCAACCACCCATTCTTGTTTGCAAGAATGAGCCAAGAATCCTGATTTTCGTTGAGAAAGCGAGAACTGAGTTTCCGCCATGAATGTAATTTTTTATATAAAAAAATTAAAATTGTCTACTGACTGATTAATTAAACTGCATTTGAAAAAGCACATGCAGTAGAGGTGTGCACCAGGGGCCAATGTAGTTTTTGTTTTTTGGTTTTTTTAAATTTAAATCTGTCATTTTCGTTTTCATATAAAATTTTCATTTTTGTTTTTTTGGGTTCATTTTTGTTTTCCATTGGTTTCAAAGGAAAACACATTGTCAGCTGTCTTTCTCCGTGACATTGGTCAAGTTTCTTAGGTCACCTTCTTCAAATGTGGATTTCTACCATTGGTGCCTAAGGCAGGATTCTGCAAACTGATGATAAGTGCAGCCACACGATGTACTTACCACACTTTGGGAAGCCATACCGCACTCCAGGCAGTCTAATAACACAACGCAGTGCATTGTGTGTCTGGCAGCTGCCAGATATTCAAGTCGCTTCATGCTGGGGTGGGCTGATGGCTGTTAAGTGCTGCATCTTTGGAAAAAAGGCTGAGGATGCAGCGTATAGCAGCCTTGCCCAACATGGGGTAAAGCTGTCCAAGGCATGGTAGTGTGATTTTCCTTGTGTGCTTGGTTCCCATCTGCTCTGCTGCATGGTGAGGTCAACTGTGGGGCTTTGAGAAGCAGGCGCTAGCTTCAGTTCTGCATGGCCACATCACACCCGGGGTGTGGGAAAGTAGGCTGGCCAGGTGAGGCAGGGTCAGGTGCCCACTCGTGTGGGTGGTGTCTTGGTCCACTACTGGGTGTGGTGGGGCAGCTGACAGCCAACAGCAGCCTGTTTGCCCGGTTTCCCTGCGGAGACCCTGGCCATCTGTCCTGACCCCAAAGTGTGGCAGCAGCAATTGCCTGCCATGGGGCACACAGGGATCGAGCCCTCCATGCTCGTGTGGAGGCACCCACACACACAGGCCTTTGCCTCCCTGAATAATCCAAGCTCTGTGTACATATTTTACCTGTGCATATGAGTTTGCAAAACTGGATCCTTAAAAAGTGTGTATTTCAGCACCCAAACAATTGGCTTAGGGTTTTTGTTTGTTTTTAAACATGTTGAGCTCCCATAGAAGTTGATGTAAATTATTGCTGGTTGGTCTCTCTGAAGCAAAACATTTATTTAGGCATCAACAAATCAGCACTCCCGAGGCTATGAGTTAACCTCTGAAATCCCATATTGTGTTTTCAGGAAAGAGATGAACACTACAGTGCCCTCAGGGTTGGCAGATCAGGCAGTGGCATGGTGACATAAATATCCAGGAGAGCTTAGTAGGGATGTTAGCATAGTAGGGATCCTGGCATTATTTTCAGCAGTAATCCCCAATGCTGCCTTGGAGTACAACCTCTTTTCAGTCAAATGAGCAGTGTACATGGTCTCTGATGATGCCTTAAATGGTTTCATCACCATCATTCTTCCTGAATCATAAATAACTAAAATGAATATTGGGAAGGACAACATTTTGGTCATTTTTACACAATGTCTCTGGGTGGGGGTGCGCGGGGTGTGCACGTGGGTGCGTGGACACGCCAGTGGGTGCGCTGTGGCTACACAGGGTGTGCACGTGGGTGCGCAGTGGGTGCCAGTGGGTACGCTGTGGCTACACAGGGTGTGCACGTGGGTGCGCAGTGGGTGCCAGTGGGTACGCTGTGGGTACGTGGGGTGTGCACGTGAGTGTGCAGTGGGTGCCAGTGGGTACGCTGTGGGTGTGCGGGGTGTGCATGTGGGTGCACAATGGGTGCCAGTGGGTACATTGTGGGTGTTCGGGGTGTGCACGTGGGTGCGCAGTGGGTGCCAGTGGGTACGCTGCGGGTGTGTGGGGTGTGCACGTGGATGCGCAGTGGGTGCCAGTGGCTACGTTGTGGGTGTGCAGGGTGTGCACGTGGGTGCACAGTGGATGCCAGCGGGAATGCTGTGGGTGCGTGGGGTGTGCACGTGGGTGCGCAGTGGGTGCCAGTGGGTACGCTGTGGGTGTGCAGGGTGTGCACATGGCCGCAGATGCATCCCCACTCACCACCTCATCCCCATGCACATAGCAATCTCTGTTTCCCCCGGTTGCTCCCTGCGTGGGAGTGAGTGGGGATGCGTGTTAGGCCGGAGTGCACATGCACCCCTACCCACCGTGTGCACCCATGCCACGTCCTTCACATGGATTGCGCCCATGGAACTTTGTGTGTTCATGAGTGGGAGAGGCCAATGTAAAAAGGGCCTTTAACTCCTGTTCAAATGGTGCTGCAATTACTGGCATCTGGTAACAGCTTTTGCAATCTAGGATGGTGCATAAGACACAATACTACAGTACTTAGTACAAAAATTAGGATGGTAATCCCATTTATTCAAATATATAAGCTTTCGGAATGAGTGTCTGCATCTGAAACTTACACATCCAGAACTTTATCCTATGTTACAAAAATATGCCATCAAATCCCCCAGGAAGAGGCTTAATTAAACTTTGTGTCCTGGGGTGAAACATGATGCTTTATTATCTATTTTCTAAAAGGTTTCACTAATTTGACATGTTAGCATAGAGTTAATTTTAGAAAGCTTTCGTGCTAAAGGAGACAGTTTAAATTTTTTACAATGACACACTCTGTATCTTCAATCACTGGATGAAGTCAGAGGTCATCTTTGACCACTGCCTTTGGTCCAGGCAGTTTGACATTTTGAACAACTGACTCCTTATGCGTTTTATGGTGACAAGTGACAGTAGAGTTTATTTTATGATCTACAGCTTTAAACTGTCTGGATAAAAGTGGAGTTGACAATGTTTGATAAGTCATTCATGATGAAAGAATAATTGCCGCAGAGAAATGGCAGTGAAGAGGCGGGAGCATAGGATACAAATAGCTGCTCTGTTTACTCTTAAGTACTCAAAGTGTTTTTTAACTCTGAACTGGAGATGCCGTCTGAAAGGAGTAAGAAGGAAAGGGTGTTTACTTGGTACCCATCACTGTCATTGCGAAGGGCCTGATAGTGAGTCTCTCCAAATAAACTCTGCTTTTCAGGGACTTTATAATCTCTGTTTTTTAAATGCAAAAAAATAAAACTGAGCATAACTACATTATCAGCTTGTGTTACAGTCTCTCTCTCTCTGTCTCAAATGCAAGTGTGTGTGTGTGTGTGTGTGTGTGTGTGCACGTGCGCGCACACACACACACACACACGTCTAAATCATCCAGAACTTACTAATATAACTAGTTTTTAAAAAAAGACTAGATAAGTTTTTAGAGGATGGGTCTATAAATGGCTATTAATCAAGTTCGTTTGGGGATGTGACCTCTGAATGCTGGAGACTCGTTGAACAGCAAAAAATTGATCACTCTATTATGCGTCACTGTGCACGTCTCTGAAGCTGGTCACTGTTAGAGACAGGATGCAGGACTAGGGGCGTTTTCAGACAAGACACTCTGTCTCCACCCATTATCCACTTACCTCCCACCCACTATACATGTTAGAGGGCACATATAGGGCAACACTGCAGCCCTGCTGCAACATGAATAGTGGGTGGGTAGTGGGTGGAGAGTGTCTTGTCTGAAAATGCCCTAGATGGACCATTGGTCTGACCCAGTATGGATCTTCTTCTGTTCTTAAGCCAGCAGCTGGAGTCGGTGTCGGAGACAGGATGTTGGAAATCTTTGCTCAAAGTCCTGCATTCAGTGAGTTTGACTATGTTCCCTCTCCTGCTGTTGAGCTGAGTTTTTGTAACAGTAGCTACACTAAATGCTTGGCAGAAGAGCCAGCTCATCTGAAGACAACCGGTCAGCTGGATCAACCCCTCAATCTGGTCACAGGAGTTCTTGAGGCAGCTTTCTCCAATTGGCATAGATTAGTCCAAAGAGTTTCAAGAAACTGTCTCAAGGGGTTGGTATGTGGGCACAGGGGAGTAACGTGAATTACCTGTATGACTGCAAAAACATTGCTGAGATAATCTTCCAGGCCTAGTAAATGGCTTACATTTTCAAAGTTAATTTAGGACTATAAAATTGCTCTTCAAATATGAAAGCTGCTACCAGCCTTTCATACTAACAGCCCCAAAGGTCAGGTCTCATCACTACAACTGTCCTTGACACTGGTCAAAGAAAGATTTTAATCTTCCTTGATGTTCAACTGCTCCCACAGGAAATTACTTCAAAGTTCACCTGACACTGTGAACGGCTGTCCTGGGGCTCTGAATCTTTAGAGAAGAGTATTTTAGAAAAATAGAGATGCAGATTGAACTGTGCACTATCAGTGCTTTAAGACTTATTTATTTGTCCACAAATAACAATATTACCCATTGTATATAAGAGGGAAAAAGATAATGTTATTAAATGAGGTAAGCAAGATTGACTTTGGAGCTTATCCATCTCTCACATGTGTTTACCATTGGCTACAGTGGGATCAGAGTTAGTCACAGACACCATGGGTGCGAACATATATGATGGTGGCCTGGCTGGCCTGCTTGGATCTGCATCATTCCCCACACGTTTGATCTGGGCCCAGTTCAACCCACAGCAGGGGTGGCAGCTGGGCCAGAATAATGGGCCTGAAATGAAATGGGCCCACAGTCTGGCCCCACGAGCCACCCAGCTGGGCCTGAGCTGGCTGTCTGTTGTTAGCAGCCATGTTTGCCTGCCATGGGAGACTGGGGGAAAGGGGTGCTGGCTGTAGATAGGCAGCCACAGATCCAACTGGCTGCACGATGCTCCCCACCCTCCTCCCCCACCAGGGAATGCCATGAGGATGTCTGTTCCCAAGCTGCCCTGACTGGGTGTAGTCCTTCTCACTCCCGGGTGGGGTGACAGTGAAGCCATCATGTTTGTGAGTAGCTGTCAGGGGCTTGCCCGGCACCACCGTCAGAGTCCCCCATGGCGGGAAAAACGGGGCTGCCAGAGGACACAGACCCCAGGGACAAGCCCGGATGCACTTACCCCAGAGGGTACCCCGATCAGTCCATGCACTTCCGGAACCCTCAGACCAGCTCCGCAACAGTACAAGGCAATGGGACTTCCCCCTGCCAAGCTGCATAGCAGAGGGGCGGGGCCAGTGCCATTGCAACACTCTCTGCGCCTGCAGACACGGCAGGGGGGCAGGGCCACTAGCATAAACGCCGGTGCTGCACAGCACACAGCACCAGTGATCAGAGAAACTGGCCCCCTTGCAGCAAGAGTGAGTAGCATCTGTGGACTTGGAACCCCTTCTACATCCCTTCCCCTTTCATCCTTCCTAGACGGTGTGACATTGCCAGTCATGGTGCATGGTGAGTGCATGAACCCTTCCCCTTATTCCTGCAAGTGAATTGTGCGTGAGTGGGCAAGGGTTAGAGTTTGTGTGTGTGGGTACCCGGTTCCCTTCCCTTCCCCCCTGGGTCCATCCTGCCCCCTGCGGTTGTGAGTGACCTTCCTTTCCTGTCCTTGTGAGCCTAGGGTTCATTTCCTTCCCCTCCTCACTTTTATCCCACAACCTTCCCACCCCTTGTGGTGTGTTTGGAGGATGGTGGTGGGTGCAGGACAGGCTCGGGCACTCCAGTATTCCCTACTCGGCGCCCTATGATGATAGAGGCCCGAACACTCTTGTAGGTTCAAAGGGTCACCATTCTATCCTGATGGGCACGTGTCCTCGTAAGTTCCTTTCAAGTGGTGGTTGGAGTGCCCCTGTCATCACTGTCCGTTTCCCTGGGCAACCCTGCGCCTCCCTCTGCTTCCTTCCCTCCTTCCCCTGGGGAAGATTCCCCCTTCCCCATTACACTATCCCATGTAATCTGTACACCTGACCTTTCTGGAAAGGACTGTGCATAAAGTGTGTCATGTAGATGGGGCAGGGAGGGGTTGTGACAATTTGTGACAGGAGGGGAGGGGTATTGGTTATCATGTGGCATCACAATTAGAACTGAAATGAGTAGCTGGTGGCAGTGAGTGGGCTTAGGGGAGAGTGGTGCTGGGTTGCTGAGGGCTTTTACCAGGGCTGCTGCCCAGAGACTTGACCCCTGGAGGGTCCTTTCACACACCCACCTCTGCTGTTCTTGGGGCAAAGGAGTCAGCCATGGAAAGACCCAGCGCAACCCAAAGACCCCTGTCAAGCCAGTATTGTCACCCTTGTTGGGATCATTGACTGGAGTTCTCCCCCTTACTTTTGGCTGGATCCTGTTATCAGTAAAGCCGCGGCCTATGGCCACGCCATAAGCACACACCGTTGTCCGTGTGGAGGGCTGGGAGACTGGGAGACAGGTACCTTATTTCATTTCTGAGCTCTGTTAGCTTTTGGCAATCTTCACCCCTTTCTGAAGTCGTCAAGAACCTTGCGACATGGATTTTTCATCAGGGGCCTAGTTTATCCACACTAGTGCTCCACTTAGGAACTAGGACTTAAACTTTTATCAGGGGCCTAGTTTGTTCTCACCAGTGCTCCATTTAGGAGCTACGACTTTTGAAAAACTTTTGTTTCCTGGTTATATTTTGCTGTTTTCCCTCTGTGGAGGGCGATTTTGTTTACTGGAACAATTACTCTGGGAGTAAGAGCATTTGTATTGTCTGTGTTGTCGATTGCGGACTTATATCTGGGTTCATTTTATTTTAAGGGACTTGACTGTCTATTCTGGTGTCGATTTAGCCTAGCCTTATTGAGGGATTGCTGGGTGGTATGTTGTGGGCCTTAAAATTTTAATCTTGTTTTTGGGTACCTTGTATCTTTAGTCTACTGGTTTTGCTATGCCCTGGCAGAAATTAAAGAAATGAAGATGACTGATCCCTCCTTCCTCAGAGCCAGCCGTACCTACTTCCATGCAAAGAAAACTGAGTGAAATGGGTTTTGTGGACTTGGGGGAGTCAGACTCGATTTGTTCCCCCATTCCCTGTGCTGTTAATAGATTTGCTCCACTTGAAGTAGAGGTGGAGGATGTGAACACGCCTATTAAAACTTTTACAGATATTGCACTCTCACCCATTAAGATGGGTGGGGATCAGACTATTTCCTCCAGTCTGGTTCCTTCAGTCTGGCAGAGCAGTGTATTCTAATTGGTTTGCTGGTTTTGTGTTTGTTTACTATTATTGCTGAATCTAAATAGTTGCTTATAGCAGTCCAAGCCCAATTAGAGGACTTAAAGGCATTGTACCATTCTCAGCCTCTACCCGGTATTACCTGCTCCTCAGGTTGGTGACTTGAGTAGCAGGCCAGTAAATAAATCGACCCCACTGGCACAGCAGCCTAGGCTGCCTAGAGGTTTTATTCCCAGTAGGGATGGGCAAACGCGGTTCGGAAGTTTGGAGTTCAGACTGAACTCGGTCAGTTCGGTTGACCGAACCGAACTTCCGAAACGAACTCAAATTTCAAACCGAACCGAACAAAATTTCCAAACTCTGTTCTGTTTGCCCACCTCTAGTGGCAACACACACCAAAAAACCTGGTTTTGAATGGCCGAACTTAGTTCGGAAGTTCAGAATTTGACCGAACTTGGTCTGTTCGGTCAACTGAACCGAACTTCCGAACCGAACTCAAATTTCAAACCGAACCGAACCAAATTTCTGAACTCGAATTTTAAACTGAACTGAACCGAACCAAATTTCCAAACTCCGTTCTGTTCGCCCATCCCTAATTCCTGGCCCCTTTGATGTGTTGGGTAGGGGATGTCCTCCCCCAATGCCCTGTGGGTTGAGCTTGGAAAGGAGAGCAATTGCCTTGTGGATGTATCCATTTAGATCTGGTATTCACCTGCGTTGGCATCACCCAGCCTTAGTTAGGAAACACTTGAATTCTCTCTTAGGGTGTGGCTTACCACAGAAGGATATAGTACTTATAGTCTGAGCAGTTTGGAGGTCTAGCTGGGTTGTTCCGATCTATAAAAAGGGAGACTGTATGGCGGAAACCGGGATGCTTTCTATTGACCATTTTGGGAGAATGGCCTTGCTAGGCTTTTTGACAAGACTGCTCAGTCAACAACGGATGATGCTCTCGGTACAGTGTGCCATTGAAGAACCGGCACACTCTGGGCCCAGGCTGTACCCATGGGTAAAGTATCTGGGGTCCTTGTTAAGCAGGATGGGATTTTCCTTTTTTATACTTTCAGGGAAAATCCAGCTCATGTATTAAAAAGGAGATCTTGGGAAATGGCGGAACAACAAGATCTTGCCTCCATTAAGAAATTGAAAGTATCACCAGAATATGAGATAATAAAACCCAGTATCTGTTTAGAACCATATTTGGATATGCTAGTTAACAAAACTTTGAGAAAGAATTACATGCTCCTCCGACTTGGTTTAATTGAGGCTGCGGTCTCAGAAGGTCGGTATAATAAAGTTCGGTACGATCTTCATTATTGTACCTGTTCTTTGTGGGAAATTGAAACAATAGAGCATTTTATACTAAAATGCCCGTATTACTATGTGCTGAGGGATACATGGGTTGCTCCCTTATTGGGGAAAGAGAGTGGGACAAAGGTGGTTGATAAAATTAACTTCCTGCAAAAATTGTCACTGGTGGAAAACATAACGGCAATGGCAACATTTGTTGGATTGGCCATAAAGAAAAGGAAAATGATAGGGCTGCAGTTTGAGACTCTTTGTCAATCCTTAAGTAATAAATCTTCCCCTAAGTTTAGTGGGTAGGTAGTTAGCATCTTTTTGGCTCAGCTACCGGCCTACTTAGCTGTAGAGGCTATAGAGGTATGTTATTTGAGTAATGTTAGGGTAGTCTGCTGTGCATTATTGGGCAGCACTACAGACTATCTAAAGGAGTTTATATCAAATCCCATTCAAGTCTAAGGTTGGTTTGTGGACTATAGATGCCTGGACATTACCCATTGGCTGTCAGCAGAGGCATGAGTGTTTGATTGAGGACAAGATTGATTGGATAGTTCCCAATATTTATGTATTTTGTTTTTGTACCTTGTATTCCAATATTAGCGGTAAGCAGTAGTTAATAGAAATGATATAATAATGATAACAATAATATAGGGGACAACAAGTTTGGCATATTGCCTCCCTTAGTATGTTTTATTGAATTATGGTATTGACGCTAAGGCTGAAGCTGTAACAAATGGATTGTATGATGCTGCATGATATTGGATGTAGGGTGGCAGCCACTAGAGTTTGTATCTATTTAGGTCTTGAGGCTGTTTTGATGCTGGTTGCAACCCTTATTTTGATTTGCTTCTCCATTATGGTATTAATGTATTTATTCTGATGTATAAGACCTTTAGGTCTCGGTATGTGTTTTGTTCATTATTTGGCTATGGCGAAAGCTGGATGTCTCAATAAAATGTACTTACTTACTTACTTACTTACTAGTACTGATAGATCTTCTTCCACGTATTGATCAAGCTGAATGTGTAGTGATACACTTTCAGGGACTTGACATTGTTAATACGCTACTTGTTGCCAGGCCTGTTCTATGAAGCAGTGGGATCGAAGTAACTAGAGTTTTTTCTTTCCCTTTTGTTTCCCCTGGGGACACAGAGCATTCCAGGTCCCCCTATAACTCCAGCCCAGTTTGTCTCTCCCTCTTTGCTGGATAAACCCAGCCCTTAGGTCTGGTTCATAGGATAGAAAGCAATCACTTTTAGCTCGGACAGGGTTGTCAGGGTCTCAGGGGGATTATACACTGTTTGAGTACTGGATAAAGAGGAAGAGGCATCCCTTCTAAATTCTTTTGGTGCTCCCCCCCCCCGCCCACTTAAGCAGATCAATATTTTTAATAGACTTGCACTCTTCAAGACTAAATTACAAGGCATCAGTCCTGCAATTTTGGTATTGTCAGGCCCTTTGCCCCAGATTCCAAAAGCTCTGTTATACAGCCCTCTGCTGCAGGGCAGTGGACTTCAATGCTATATCTGGCATCTAAGGAACTTGGTTCTTCTCCCCTTGTAGCTGGTATTGAGCCTCCCCAGGCCATCTCTGATGTTTCTTTGATTTCCGACTCCTTGCTTAAGAATGGTGCCATTTGTTCTTCCCCCACCCCCATCTCCCATAGGGTTCTGCACCAGTTGCAGCATCCAGTCTGTCACCATGGGTAGCCCCATGTAGAGTGCATTACAATAGTCTAGTCCAGAGGTAATGAAAGCATGGATGATGGTGGCCAGGTCAGAGTCCGAAACATACGTCCGAAGTCGCTGTACCAGATGTAATTGGCAAAATGTGCTCCTTGCTACCACCCCCACCTGGTGATCCAGGTGGAGTTGGGAGTTGAGGAGCACTCCCAGACTCCAAACCTGAGGGACCATCAATGATGGGGGATGCCACTCCCACCAACATATCCTCCATTTTGTCGGGATTCAGCCTCAGTCAGCTCATCCACATCCAGTCCCCCACAACCACCAAACACTGAGTAAGCAGCGAAACTACGAGGTCTGGGTCAGAAGAAAAAGAGAGCTAGAGTTGGGTGTCATCAGCATATTGATGACACTGAATATCAAACCTTCTCATGACCTCAACCAACGGCTGCATATACATGTTGACCAGGAGAGGGGACAGAATGGAACCCTGTGGGACTCCACACAAGAGGTTTCAGGGAGATGACACACCATCCACAAGCACCACCTGCTGAGTTCTTTCTGCCAAGAATGAGCAGAACCATTCAAGAAAAATTCTGCCCATCCTGACCTGGTCTCACAGGCGTATCACCAACATTTTGTGGTCAACAGTATCAAATGCAGCTGACAGATATAACAGAATCAGCAGGGCCAAACAACCATGATCTAATTTGTGGCAGAGGTCATCAGCCAAAGCCACAAGTGCAGTCTCAGTACCATAACCTGGGTGAAAGCCAGACTGTGAGGGATCTAAAAAACGGACACAGTCCAGATGCCCCTAGAGCTGCTGAGCCACTACTTAAAAGGAAAGGTTAGAGACCAGCTGATAACTGGCTAGGGAGTCAACATCCAGTGACGGCTTTTTAAGCAGAGGCTGCACCACTGCATCCTTGAGGCAGCTCGGCACTCCGCCCTCCCTAAGGGAGGCATTCACCACCCTGGCCACCAATGGCCCCAATGCACGCCAGCTGGCCTTAACCAGCCAGGACGGGCACAGATCCAGTTCACAAGAGGTAGCTCTGACAGTCCCAGGGACATCCTCCACATAAGAGGGCGACACCCACTGAAACCGATCCCATGAAACCGGACAAGACAGGGCTTCCACAGCGTCTGGTTCTCCTATCATAATAAGCGTACTATCAAAATCATGGTGAATACAAGTGATTTCATACTAATCTGTGTGAAATTTGGCAGGGATGATCGTTTGGGTGAGGGGATTGGGGAACCATCTGTCCATATTGCATCCAAAATGGATAGAAAACAAAGATCTAGCCCCCGGGTCTTGACCTGCGGTGTTCGGCAGGGTTCTATTCTGTCTCTACTATTATTTAATGTGTATATGCATCCCCTGGGGGAGATCGTGAGAGGGTTCGGGGTGCGTTGTCACCAATATGCTGATGATACTCAGCTGTACCTCTCATTTTCAACTGACACAGGTCCTGCTGTCTCGTTACTTTCCCAATGTTTGGAGGCCGTGGTGAATTGGTTGCGGCAGAGCAGACTGAAACTCAGTCCCAATAAGATGGAGGTGATGGTGGTGGGAAGGACGGGGGAGGTGCTGGCCCCCCTGATAGGGGGGGTTTGCCCACCTGTTGCTCTTCAGGTTTGGAGTCTGTGGGTGGTTTTGGATTCGGGCCTCCGTCTGGATCGGCAGATGGAGGCGATGGCTAAAGCCGCCTTTCGCCAGCTGTATCTGGTACGGAGGCTTCGACCTTACCTCTCCGGGCCTGATCTGGCCACTCTTGTCCATGCCGTCATCACCTCGACGCTAGACTACTGCAACGCGCTCTATGTGGGGCTTCCCATGTTTCTGGTTCGGAGACTTCAGCTAGTGCAGAATGCGGTGGCCCATCTCCTAATGGGGATGGGGTGGCGTGAGCACATAACACCAGTGCTCCGCGCTCTGCACTGTCTGCCTATAGTGTACCAAGCCAGATTCAGGGTGTTAGTATTGATTTATAAAGCCCTGCACTGTCTGGGCCCCTCATATCCCGGGGGACAGCCTTGCCCTCCACGCCTCAGAGCGATCCCTTCGGTCCACCGGGGGTGCCTTTTTGGAGGTTCCCCCATGTAAGACGGGGGGCACAATGGAGAGGGTGTTCTCGGGGGCCGGGCTGCGGTTATAGAACTCCCTCCCGGAGGAGGTTCACCTTGCCCTGGGCCTGTTGGCCTTTTGACGTGTTTGTGAGACTTGGCTGTTCGTCCAGGCCTTCGGAGGGAAGGGTGGGAGAGTGAGTGGCTGACAAATTTAAATAAATAAATAAATAAATGTTTCATCTGTAAATGTGTGTGCAAACCATGAAAAGTAAATTCCTTATAAAATTGGGATCCTTTATCCAACCTCTCTTAAGATTGGCAGGGATGATCCATTGGGTAAAGGGTACACTCTCTCCAAATCTCATGAAAATTTGATGAAAAATGAAGACATTATAGCCAGAAATCTATTTCCCATTGAAAGCAATGGAAAATGAAAACAAAACTTAAAAACTAAATGTTAATAACTAAAATAAAACTAAAACAAATGCAATTTTAATACCAAAAATGAAAAGAAAATCAAAAAACGTTTAGTTCACACCTCTAATAGGCTCCCTTCCCACTTCAGTTAACCACTGAACCACCCCACCTCTCCTCCCACCCCCAACTAGGGTCACAGGCTTTCTCCTCACTACAGTTACCTCCCCTACCCAAAGAAGAACATGCTATAAGAACATAAGTGCCATAATGGGTCAGACCAATGGTCTGTCCATCCCAGCGTCCTGACTCTGACAGTGGCCAACTCTGGTTGCTTTAAATAAGTGCACCACAAGTTGCAGAAAAAAGTGATTATTTTTCTGCCATTTACTCCCAGCCACCAGCAGTCAGAGGTCTCATTCCCTGACCACCTGCATTAATAGACGTTTATGGGCCTCTGTTCAAAGAACCTATCCAGTTCAGTTTTATTATCTAATTCATTATTAGCCTAGATTTTAAGCTTTTAGGCAGGAACTGATCTCTCTTCACAACTGTTCAGTGCCAGGCATGTTGTTGGTGCTATATAAATAATAATAATAAGTAATAATATAATATAATATAATAATAAATAGCCATATGCATCCTTTTTTTCATCTGATGTTCTACAGCAGGGTTAGTAAATCCCCAGCCCCTGGACCAAATCTGGCCTGTGGCTGTTTTTTCTTGTCTCTTTTCCAGTTCCTGAATCTGCTACATGGTTTCGATCCCTATCTGAAATGATTTTTTTAAAAAAAAAAAAAAATAATTTTTAAAAAAATAATCTATTTATACCCCGCCCCTCCTGTAAAAACAGCCTGGGGGCGGCTAACAATTTTAAAAGAGTAAAAAATACAATAATATAAATATAAAACAATCATCATAATATAAACATTTTAAAACAGGGTTAGGATAACTAAAAAAATAATAAATAAATAAATAAATAAATAAATAAGGGTAGGGTAGAGCTAAAAACCCTAAACCCCCCTCCCCAAAGGCCTGGGCAAACAGCCAGGTTTTACAAGCTCGCCGGAATGTTAAATTGAAACCAAGTTTCAATGCTTGACAATATTTTGACCACTAGGCCATTTTGCGCATGTACAAATGGCTGCTGCCCTTAACCAAAATGGCGGGGACGCTATTGCTGCCCTTTTGGTTAAGGAAAGCAAATTGTGCCTGAGCAAAATGGTCACCAGGCAATTTTGTGCATGTGCAAATGGCAATGCCCTTAACCAAAATATTTATTTATTTATTTTAAAAACTCATACTCTGCCCCTCCTGCCACAGGCAGCTCGGGGTGGCTTACAACAATAAATGGTGGTGATGCTATTGCTGCTCTTTTGCTTAATGGCAGCGACCGTATTGTGCATGTGTGATTGATTAATTGATTGTTGTTATTATTTATTTATTTTATTTTAATATATATTTTGCCCAAGAATTCATCCTGGGATTGGGAAATAGATCCCGGTTCCCAAAATGATGAGATTTCTCACAAGCAGCAACATTGCTGTTCACTTTAGCCCTAAACCCTACCCTAAAGCAACACTTATCTGGCACATGGAGCTTGTTCTATTTTTCAAAATGGCTTCTAAGAGGAAAAGCTTCCTCACCTCTGATCTTAAGTCATTTTGCAATAATGGGAAGGTGGCAGTATCATCTTGTATGTGGAGAAACTGAGTTTAAGAGTAACAACTGAAACTTGTATGCCTGATATTAGGCCAATTACTCAATGGGAGTTGTAGATGTTGTCAATAACTTTTTAAAATACCAGCTCACTCTGGAATTTTTCCTTAGCCCATTTGATCCCAGTGTGCTATGGATTAGACCCCTCTTTACTTGCTCAGCTGTGCAGTCATCTGTGGGTATTTCTACAAGTTACCTTAGTCACAGGTATTCCTGGGGTTGTGTAACCATTTGTGCACACAAAAACAAGAAGTAACACTTGACAAACCTGTGTCTGTTGCTGCAGAAAAGAACTGGAACAGGAAACTTGATGATTGACTGGCCCTGTGCCCCGGGGGGAGATTGGTACTACCATCATTGATGCAGTACTGCCTGCCTCCCCTTGCTACACTGGTGCGTAGCCTTGGGGTGCGCCTGGATCCTCAGCTGCATCTCAAAGGTCAGGTTGTGGCTACTGCCAGGAGTGTCTTTTGCCAGCTCCATCAGGTGAGAAGGCTACGTCCCTTTCTTTCCAATGGGGATTTGGCCACTGTCATCCATACCTTCTTTACCTCAAGACTGGATTACTGCAATGCACTCTATGTGGGGCTGCCCTTGGAGACTGTTCTTGGGCTGCAGCTGGTGCAGAATGCGGTGGCCTACCTCTTGATGGGGGTGGGTCACCGGGAGCACATTACACCAGCATAAGGGCGCTTATAGACGAGACAAAAAAGGTGACTGATCCTTTGATCAGCCGCCTTTCTTTGTGCTAGGCTAAACTTCAAGGCCGGATCCTACCCTGCGTCTGACCGGGTCGGTGATCCTGGCCCCTCAGACGTGGATCCCCGAAGTGCCGGCTTTACGCCGCACTTCCGGGATCCCCGGCCGAGTGCGCATGCGCGGAAGGGTGCGCATGCGCACAACGACTGTACGCCACGTCTGAACAATAGACACAGCATACAGAGGAAGGTGGGGGAGAGATGTCGGTGCTGAACGATCCCGCTTGTGAGCGGGATCGTCTAACAGCGCCCTAAGACTTTGCACTGGCTTCCTATAGCATTCTGGGTACAATTCAAGGTGCTGGTTTTGACCTTTAAAGCCCTAAATGGCTTGGGCCCTACATATCTGAAGAACCACCTTTTTCCTTTATGCCCCTTCATAGCCCTTAAGGTCTGCCGAGGGTACCCTCTTGTGGGTTCCATCGTTGGCCCAGTTTCATATGACTTGGGCCTGCAGAGAGACGTTCTCAGTGGCTGCTCCACAGCTTTGAAACTCCCTTCTGTTTGAGACTTGCTTGAGCCCTAGTTTGAATGTCTAGGAACTTTTTATTTGGCCAGGCATTTAGTGGGCACGGATAGATTTGGGGGGAGGGCAATGGGGTGTTTTTAGTTTTGTGGGGGTTTAATTGTTTATTTTATATTTTTATTTTATTTTATATTTTATTTTATTTATTTAATAATTTCTACTCCGCCACATCCAGCCTCATGACAGCTCAGGGAGACTTACATAATTTAAAACCAATAAAAATATACAAAAATGTGTGTGTGTGTGTGTTACAAAGACAATAAATACGATAAAAAGAGATAAGACCCACGGACTAAAAATCCCACTCCCTATTCCTTTACCCACTCCCTATTCCCCCAAAGGGCTGGACGAACAATCAGGTCTTACAGACCTGGTGGAAGGCCAACAAGCTGGGAGCCAAGCGAGCTTCCTCTAGGAGGGAGTTCCACAGCCATGGTGTGACCACAGAGAATGCCCTCTCCATCATGGCCCCCCAGTTTAACAGGGGCACCTCCAAGAAGTCGCCCTCGGAGGATCACAGAAATCGCTCCAGGACCTGAGGAGTGAGGCAGTCTCTAAGGTAGGAGGGGCCCAGGCCATGTAGGGCTTTAAAGGCCAGCACTTTAAAGGACATTTGCCTTCTCCGCCCAGTACTGCAGGGGATCGCTGATGTGGTCTAACAGTGGCTCCTCCAGATACTTCCCCACTGCCATCTCCGCACTGTCAGGCCCTTTCTGCCTCTGCCTCTGCCTGCTGCTGCTGCTAACCTCCTCTCCAATTGCATTTTCCCATGCTGCCTGCTCTGCTGTGGTCTAGTGGTTGATGGGCCTGGCCACCGAGGAGCTGCTGCTGCTGGACCTACTATCAGAGATGCTTCTGGGGGTGCTCTGCATGTCCTCTCTTCTGCTGCTTCTTTGTCCCTCCTTATGGCCCTGCTGCCATCGCTGTATAACCCCCTCTATTTCCCGCACCCTCTCCACCAGAGAATGCTTCCTCAGGGTGAGGTCTGCTGTGCGAGATGTCACACTTGTCTTCACCCTGGGGTCCAGCATGGTGGAGAGAATATAGACCTCCTTACAAGTCAGGCAGTTGAAGCAAATCTTGAGCCGCTCCTTAAGCCTTTGTACCAGGGCCACCACCTCCGGTACAAGGTGCCGCTCTGCCTTCCCCTCTTGGTCATCCAGGAAGCCTGCCATCTGCCTGACCAGACTATGGACCATGGGGGTGACCTGGCTCAGGGTGGCCATCACTGCACTTAGGGTCCACGTCACATTTTTAAAGGGCTTAAGGTTGTGCACTGTCTAGGCCATCATGACCCATTCTTCCTGCCCTAGCAGCCTTGCCACCCCAATCTCCCCCTCAAGGGCTACCTCATGCAGGACCCACTGCTGCTCCACCAGATGCTGTAGCATGAAATAGGTGAAGTTCCACCTTGTACTGACGTCCTGCCAGTGCTGCTGTACCCCCAGTTCCACCTACTTCTCCCTCAAGAGGTGCCCACCCTTCACACTCTTATTAAAATACCCTGTTATTTTTCTGCCCTTCTCAATCAGCAGGTAAGGGGGCTGCCACTTCCATCTCCCTTGTTCTCACCCAGGGCCAGAGCATCCTTTACCACCAGGTGAAGGGTGTGGGCAGCACAGGGATGTGTTAGAATCCACCATCCTGCACTGCCTTCTTCATGTTGGCCACGTTGTCACTGACCACAAACCCCTTGGTGAAAGGTGCTTCCTCCCTTAGCCACCCCTCCACCATGATGTCCTAGGCTCCCCTTATGTTGGTGACAGTGTGGCTCTCTTCCATGACCTGGGCATGAAACAGGGCCCACCTGTACCCTGCCCCTGTCATCTAGTGCTCCTACTCCTGCCACCTCCAGCTGCCACCAGTGAGCAGTCAGGGCCAGGTAGGCATGTTGTGCATTTTGACTGCTCCAAATGTCCATTGTAAAATGCACAACTGCCCCACCTGCCCTGGTAAGTTTCTCCCTCACCTGCTCCCTGGCTGCCAGGTACAGGGAGGGCACCACCTGCCTGCTGAAAGTGGTACGTGAGGACATCTGGTACTTGGGTGCAAGCAGTTCCACGAGCTGGTGGAATCCCTGGTTCTCCACTATGCTGAAGGGCTGGCAGTCCAGCAAATCATCTTGCCCACCTGGGTAGTGATTTTGATTGCCACTGGAGGACGCCCTCCATGTTGGAACTGCCCAAACCCCAGCTCCTCCATAGTGACCTGATGCTGTTGCTGCTCACAAGGAGTTCGAGAGAGGGGCTGCTGCTCTTCCTCATTCCCCTTGCCATGAACAGAGAAGGAGGGTGTGCTTACTGTAGCAGGGACTAGGAAGCCACTCCTGTACTCAGTGCCTAACTTCCCTTCCAGTTCCAGCATTTTTGCCCTATGCGTACTTCTCAGGTGGGAGAACATCCCATTGTTACTGATGTTTCCCCTTTTATTCCCATGCTTCACCAACTTCTTGCAGTGAATGCAGGCCACCTCACTGGTTTCACGTGCCCTCATTGACCTAAAAGTGTCCCACACAGGCCTCCTGGGCAGCCTTGCTTTCTTCGTGCCACTGCTACTGGAAGACACTACCTCTGTCCCCGACAGGGGCACAGGAGGAGCACCACGAGCAAGAGTCTCCTCCACCTCCTCTTCACTCCCTTCTAGGGATGTGTGAACACCAAGGGGTTTGGTGTTCAGCCTGTTCGGGGTTCGGCCAAACCCGAAACCGTTCGGTTCGACCTGTTTGGCCCGAATGGGTTCGGGGGGACTGAATCCATTTGGTGGGGGTGGTTTTCCCTCCCCCTTCCCCCTCCAGACTGCACATGTAGAAGATGTGCCGAGGAGCACCTCTGTCCACCCCCTGCCCAGCCTCATAAAAAAAAATTAACCCCCACCCCACCCCAGGGATTGCCCTACCTGATGGTTCTGGGGCTCCAGCCCTGGGTCCAGTGGTGGTGGGTCCGGCGGCGGGTCCGGAGGCAGCGGCACTCTGGAGTGCTTCAGGCCGCTACTAGGCCTTCCGGGTCAAACTGGAGGTGAAACCAGAGATTTGACCCAGAAGATCTAGTAGCAGCCTGAAGTGCTCCGGAGCGCCACCACCTCCAGACCCACCACTGGCGTACCCGGGGCTGGAGCCACGGCATCACCAGGTAGGGCGATCCCTGGGGTGGGGGGGTTAAAAAAAATTATGAGACTGGGCATGGTGAGAGGGAGGTGCTCCCCGGTGCCCCTTCCACCCGCACAGCCTGGAGGGGCCAGGGGGGAGGGAAAACTGGGTTTCTCCCTGCCCGTCGCGCCCCCGCCCGAACTGGTTCTGGACCCAAACTTTGTTCAGCTGGTTCAGGTGGGGGTTGGTTCAGATTCAGGGTGTTTGCAAATGGTCTGAACACCCCAAGTTTGGGCCAAACCCCAAACTTCTGAACCGTGTTTGCACATCTCTACTCCCTTCATTGCCCAGCTCCGTGACACCCATGATCAAGCTGCTGCTGTTGCTATCACATAGCAACACAGGAGAGGATACCCTGCTGCTATTCACAGAAACACTAGGGGAGAATGAGAATAATGGGCTGCTTGGGTTGCTGCAAAGGGGTGGGATGTCCTTAAATAAGTTCTCCCCCAAATCCTCCGAATCATGGAGGGTGGTATCAGAGGGGTAAGCCTCCCCACCAGGAGAGGTGGGTGCCCCAGCCCCTGCATCACTCACAGCGATAGCACCCACATAACCAGCACCATAATTCCTCCCTGAATCAGCTGCCCCAGTGCAATATCACTGCTGCCAGTGCCAGCTGCTGTTGCTTCAAGAGGGGTGCACTGCTGCTGCTGCACCCCACCTTTGCTCCCTCCTCCAGTGCCAGTGCCAGTGGAAGGCTGGGGCTTCCTGCCTTCCACAGATGCCTTTCCTCCAATAATAATCTCTGCCACCTCTTCCCCTGATGATAAGTCCTGCTGCTTGGAGGTGAAAAATGCTGGTGTCTTAATTTTGGGTGGTGGGCTGCTATTAGTGGCAGATGTGTCAGCACTGGCAGATTTGCCAACTCACCCACGTGCAGCACAGCCATGGCCATGCCCTGTACCAGGTCCACCTGCCCCAGATTTGTCAGCAGTTGATCTCCTTCCCCTTCTCATTGTGATACAGAAAGAACTGCACACTGAATATACTGTACACAATGTGTAGTTTTATTTATATACTATATACAGAGTCTAAGATAAACCTAACCTATGTATAATACAAAATTTTCCTATCCTATAATCCTAATATATATAATAAAACAACTTAGTATCTAAATATATAATCTCTCTCTATATACACAACTAATATCTATATAATATATGTACAGGGGGAAACAGACAGGGGAAGGGAAAAGGAAAATTCAGAGGTCTATCTATCTATCTATCTATCTATCTAAAATAAAAAATGTGTGTGTGTGTGTTTGTACAGGGGGAGATAGGCAGGGGAAGGAAAAGGGTAAAATATATGGGTGAGGAATAAGGATTGGAAAGGTAAGGTGGTAGGGATATATATGGGAGGATGTTTAGTGCAAGCACCAGCAGATTCTGGAAATGCACCCTGACAGAGCAATAGCTAACACAGAACCAGAGTCAAGCAACCCAGCCCTGCAGTATAAAGGGTTGCAGTGCCCTCCCCCAGAGCTCCCCTAATTGGTTTTAGGAGGCAGGAGGCACTGAGAAATCACAGGGTGCCATTCAACTGCCTGGGACCTGCTTGCACTGCTAATTGGCCAGCGATTATATCCATCAGGTCCTTCCCCTCCGATCACAGGCCCAGTTCAAGAGTTCAACACTGTTTCTGGCTCCAAGATGTCTGCTCCCTCCTACCCTCACCACATTTCCCGTCAAAAAACATCTGCCAGGCTGCTAGGCAATAATTAAAACAATAATGCCTTTCATTATCGTTATTGATTTCATTATTATTTTTTGTCGTTTTTGTTATTACAATAACAAGAACGAAAATGACAAATTTAGTTTTCATTATCGATATAACAAAAACAATATGCACACCCCTACTAGTTTGCTGCCTTGCTGAACAGCTGATAAGTGAGGCTTCCACCCTTTATCCCGTTTACTTATTGGGGGTGAGTCCGAAGGCATCGTTCCCAGTCTCTTCTCAGCCAGAGTGCTGTTGGTAGAACCAACACATATTTTGCCATTCATATGAACTCCTTATATAGGAGTTCACATATGTTACCATAGGTAGGGGCATAGGTAACATGAAGAAACACCCCATGAGAAAACATGCCTGTTGGCAGTTAACATGAGAGAGTCATTCTGTTCCAGGGGATGGCAACTTTGTCCCTTCCATGGATCACTTTGAAATTTAGTCTAAGCTCTGTGGGTCACATAGGAGTTGAGAACAGTGACACTTAAGAGGTGTTCTCATGATGTGTGAGGGAAGATCCATATCATGAATTCATGCCATGGATCCATCCCCTGTTCTCAAATGTACATCTTCATCTCTGTTCTCTTCCCCTGAGCTCTCAGATCATTCTTTTAATGCTTAAAAGTAGGAATTAGGTTCCATGGACCCAATCAAGGAATCCAAAAGAAGCTAAATAAAAATAGCAGTAGGCTGCATTGGCCCATGGGCTGGAGGTTCTCCTCCACAATTCTCTTCATTTCAGTGGAATTCACACCCACACTAACTACTTGCACATGTACTATAATGCTGAAGGATCGTAGTCTAAATATCAAAATTTCAATGTTTTTGCCAAGGTCTTATTTCATCTCAACTGACCCATCCATCGCGCCACATTGCTTCCAAGCACAATCAATAAAAATGAGGTTATTGCACTAAGAATCGGCCTAGGGATCCCCCAAAGTTTAGACGTTAAGGGAGCGAGAAGACGCCTCCATTAATGGAAGTCACCTGGCAGCAATTAAAACAATACCTTCTAAGGAAGCTGAACATGACATTGATTTAAACCTTGGCAGGGACTGTTGAATTGGATTTACAGGAAGCTTCACATGACATTTCATTTGTAGCACAGTGAATTAACTTTATAGTGGTGTAATGCTTAATCCAATTTGGGTTTAGTGTTATTAATGATATTGCAAGGGAAATAGTTTGAAGGTAATTAAACAGCAGTATGTAATGTTGCCAAGCATTGCTAGTCATACCTGATGGCATCGCAAAATAACACGTTTAAAACGGGGAATTGAAAAGAGAGGGACAGCACTTCCTGGAGATGTAATCCCTTGCCTTTGGAAGAATACCAAGAAACATAAAAAATAAAATCTATTCTGGAAGAGCTGCTTTTGAATGAGTATTTGTATTTACAACGGTAAATATGCCCATCTTCCTACTTGATCCACATGTAGGGCATATGTCTGTTTTACCATGAATGCTCCTTTTGCTTTTTTTAAAAAAAGCATATTCTTGCGTCTGCACTCAAATCAAATAGCAGATTAGGAATAATAAAAGCTGTGCAAGATGAGTATGCTAGACAGTCAGGTTAATGCTTGCTTTCAAACAAAAATACTAGTGCAGACTTAGGCAACTTTATATCATTGGACCAAAAAGCTTACATTTGTCACTGAGGGAATAGACCTGAAGTCAGTTGGTGTCAGCACTGACCGTTATGCCAAGGTGACTCCCACTGAAGTGAATGTGAAAGGCATTGGTGCAAAGGGCTGGTGTTGGTGCATAATGGCTTCAGGGTCATATTGTTAGGGTCTGATTCCCAAATCAATTCACCAGTGCAAGCTCTATTGCACAATGCAGTGCTTTAAGGTTTGAAGTTGTGGGGGAATCCATTGTAGAGAAAGATAAATCACTTTGGTGTGAGTAAGAATTAGTTTAATTTTCTCATTTTTGCCATTATCTCCTGCTCTCTCCTCCCTTCTGCTCAGGGCTGGCCCCAGGCATGTGCCAAGTGTGCAGCTGCACATGGCCCCATCGCCAGCTGGGGCCCCACTCTTGCCTGGCTGGGCGGCAGGCTCAGGCTGCATCCAGCTTCTCCTCCAATAAATTTTTCTGCCTCCCCTCCCTGGCTCTGGTCCCCATCCCTCACCTGTCTCTGTCTCCTAGTAGTGCTGCAGAAGCAGCAGAGGGACACTGATTGGTAGGGGTGGGGATTCTGGTTATCCTGAGATCCGATATTGCTGGTATTTGGGTGTATCGGCTTAATCCGATAAATCCGATATTTACCTGCATACCGGATTTTTAACATTGGCCACGGTACTGGATTTTTTACATTGTGGCCATTGAAGTCAATAGCCGCAATGTTGAGAAGATCCCATTCCTTCTGGTTATGAACTTTGCTCCCGCCAGAGCTTATGGATTACTCTGAAGTGATCCATAAGCTGCAAGTTAGGTACACGGTCACGCCTAGAATGCAGGATGAGGAGTAAAGTCCAGGTGCCTAGTGAATGCCAACATCGGGAATTGCAACCCATGAGAAAATTGCAACATCCATACAGCAGTGACCCACCAGTATGGTCTCTACCAAATATTTAAGGAGCATTTAATAGCAACAGTACAAGCCACTGAAGAAGGGGGGCTCCCCCTGCCCCCCCCCTGAAACGCGTCTGGCGGAGTTTGGATGCTTCGAGAAAGCAGAATAATTGAAAGAACATTTTGCATTATATTGACCTTTTTGGGTCAGCAATATTGTATTTTATTTATTATTGTGAGCACATGGTGGAGTTTGGATGTTTGAGAAAGCAGGACAATTGATATAACATCTCACATTATATTGACCTTTTGGGGTCAGCTATATTGTGTTCTATTTATTATTGTGAACACAGTTGAGATATTTGTATTTATTTCATTGCACTGCCCAGGTGGGCAGCTGTACATGTTTATATTTGGGGTTGTCCCAAACTGGATTTATACACATATGTTTTTATATATAAAGACTTTTCTTTTGAATTAATTGTGGTGGTTGCTCCATCATTAGTAGGTCTTGCCCCTTTCCCCCAGTTTGTTTAACCACCATTTCCCCCAATTGCTCGATGTGTGGGGACGAGTGGGGGGTGAGTGGGGATGCATGTTTTATTTATTTTATTTTATTTTATTTATTTATGTAAAATATATATCCCACCCCTCCTGCCCAGTGCCCACAGGGCAGCCCGGGGCAGTGAACAACAATAATCAATAAAACAATTTAAAAAAATTAAAACAATAAAAAAATATAATATGCAGGGAATATGCACCCTACCTCACCATAGGCACGTGCGCTGCGTCGTTCACATGGGGCTCTCCCACCCATGAACACAGAAATCTGCGTGTTCATGGGTGGGAGAGGCCTGTGTAAAAAGGGCCACATTTTCACAACTGTCTTACTTATATTACCTTAGGTAGGAATTTAGGATGTAAAGCAATATCTATTCTATCTTGGAAAATCTGCAAATATGGTTCTGAGATTTTTATGGCTTCGGCTTCACTAATTCTTCTTAATGAAGTTATTGCTAACAGGAATATTGTCTTTAAACCCACACCCCATAACCAGTTCATTTGTGCCCCACATATAATCAATTCATGCTGCCCCGAAGGCACAAATTAAATGGTTATGTGTGGGGGACAGCAGGAATTGATTTTATAGGGGTCAGGGGCACAAATGAACTGATTATGGGGTGGGGGCAGGGTGAACTGATTATGGAGGCACAACTGAACTGGTTATATATCTATGTCTCTTTTCATGGCATAATGCGCTTAATAGGTTAGCTGCATTTTGGGTGTCGTGTGTGTTTGATAGCAGCACCTCTGGACCGGTTGCACCATGTGCATGCACAAGGCATAGGCGGCACCAGCAGCAAGAAGCAACAGGCCCTGGAGGCTGGTGTCAGCGCTAGGCGGAAGGGCAGGGCTTTTGGCCCCTCCAAAACACCCCAGTGAGGTTCCCACCAGGCCCGGGACCCCAGAAGGTGGTCGGAGGAACGCCCTCCGTTGAAAGTACCTGCCCCGGCACAGCTGGCCCCGGTGCCAAACCCCCACACCCTGGACACGCCCCCGGTAGTGACAGAGGTGGCCGGGAGCCCCAGGCTGACGCCGCTGGCCATGGCGGCAGATGCACAAGGAGAGGTCATGCCCCTAGGCGCTAGGAGGAGCGTGGGGATTCCCCCGCCCCTGCCGCGCCGCTCAGAGCGGCTGCGGGCACGCATGGGGGCGAGGCTTAGAGACTCCTTGTGGGGCTTGTGGATTCCTTGTTGGGATCTGTTCGTGCCACTACTTGTGAGCAAGATCCATGCCCGTCCTGGCTGATGAAAGCCAGCCAGGAGACGTTACGGCCGTTGTTGGCTAGGGTGGTTGGTGCCTCCCTTTGGGAGGGCAGGGTGCCTGAATGCCTAAAGGAGGCTGTGGTTAGACCCCTGCTCAAGAAACCATCTCTTGACGCTGATGCTCCTGCCAGTTATCGGCCGGTCTCTAACCTTCCCTTTTTAGGGAAGATTATTGAACGGGCTGTGGCACGACAGCTCCAGGAGCATCTGGACCACATCGGTTTCCTTGATCCCTCCCAGTCTGGGTTTCGGCCTGGGTATGGTACGGAGA
>QEPC01013134.1:63136-125541 GCA_003113815.1 Sphenodon punctatus | reverse complement strand
TGATTGCTGAAACCGGCCCCCGTGTGCGTTGTGGAGATTGGAGAGAAATTGCAGTGGAGAGTGGCATTGCCCCGTGAGCTTGACTTGACCTTCCCTTAACCTACCTACATTGTGCCTGAGAGTGAGAATCTACGAGTGAGAGTGTGCTTGGTGAGTGTGCGTGTCCCCCCTCCCCCTCCCCAAACCAGAACCCGGGCTATTGGAGGTGAGTGTCCAGAGTCGTTTCCCCCCCCCCCGTGGGGCCCTTACTCACCCCTGTGGTGAACCCTCACTCTCTATCCGCCCCAGTCTCGTGAGTACATGCGGAGTAACTGTATTAGGGGCAGTCTTGGTTTCCTGGTCAGTAGCGCCCTATGATGATAGGGGCCTGTTCTCTTTAATTAGAGGTGAAGGCCCAACCACTATCCTGATGGGCATTTGTCTCCGTGAGATCCTTACTCTGACCGAGTTAAACCAGGACAGTGTGTGTGGAGTGTTGCGGGTCACAGTGACAGCTGGCTAAGCTCACCCCTCCTCCAGTAAGGCAGTGGACACAGTCAGTCTCTCTGTGCCCGCATCTCTGCCCGCCCAGCTGCCCCTGCAGTGGAACTACTCCTGGGGAGTGGTGGTAGACGCTCAGCTGGGGAGGTGGGGGATGGGGGAAGCATGGGGAGGCCATGTTTCTCCATGGCTGCTCGGAGGGGTGGAGAATGGGAATCCTTCCTGTCCAGAGGGAGTAAATCTTATGTAAATGTATGCATTTGCATAATTATGTGAGTCTTAATTATGCAAATTAGGACCCACACCAAGACTTCGCACATGGCCTCACAAACCCTGGGACCGACCCTGCTTCTGCTAACTCTGTTTCCAATATTTTTTTTGCTTCTTTTTGACACATCAGGTAACTGAAGGTTCAGCTCACCAGCAATGACTTTGTGTGAATATTGCAATTCTCTGTGGCCCACAGACTCTTCTTTTTGCCTGCCGCAAGAGTCCTCTAATCACCCCCAATCTCCTTTCTTCTTAGTCCTTTCAAACTCTACAGCCAAATGGTTCCCTCCTGTCTACAGTTTATCTCTATATTCTTTGGTGCCTGTTGCATATATAATTAGTGCACACTTGTTCTCTCCTTTTCAAGAGCTGCCCAATCTTATCTCTATAGCCTCTGAGCTCTTCTACACTCTGTGAACTTCCTGTTCAATTTCCCCTGCTCTGCATCTGTTCCTTTGCTGCAAAATCTCTCCTTGTCAATGACCTTATCATACAGAAGGTGTACGAAACTGCAGCAGAAGCAAGTCTATCTTAAGGGGCTCCTTTTTCAAGAGACCACAGTCTGAACTCTGAGATTACAAACACATACGGGTTCAGGTGATGGAATTTGCATAAACTTTGCATTTTAACTTTGACCTAAACAGGCAAAGGATAGTCCTAAAGAATAAGCACATTGTAGCATGGAAAAATAGACTACAGCATGAAAATGAAGCTCCCAATGAGCTGTCATCGGAATAACAATACTCTAGATTTACACTGCTCTGCTACCTCTACTTAATTCAATGGTAAATGTTAGTTCCAACTATTATTCTTATGCCAACCTTATCACCTGCTTGTCTCAGTGGCATTTTTAGTAATGCCAAAATAGTTTTGTTTCACTTGGATCAAAATGAAGTTAAAAAGGAAATACCCCATCTACTAGCATGATCGTCTGTCAAGACAACAGACACACACATGATATTTGTGTGGGCCTGAGTCCCATTCGTTTCAAGAGGATTTAGAGCATGCTATTCTGCTGGAGGGTTGCAACCTAGTTCCTCAACACTGGAGAGATTTATTGCTTATTGAGATGTTAAAAAGTTATGTAATTAAGTCTGAAAACCTCAGACTACTTACTCTGGAGTAGTCCTGTTGAGGTCAGTTCCTAAGAAAAAATGTTTAGAGGCTTGCTGCATAATTGATTTGGGATAACACAGTGCCTATTTCCATTGTATGCAGCGAAGACATTCAGATGAAACTGGTTTTTTTTGCCTGGAGAAATTAGTTTGTGGAATTGTGAATCTGTTATTCAAATGAAAGATTCATGACTGCTTTAATTCTGGAGGCAAGGCTGAAAGTGATCCATAAGCTGCTGCTTTGAGACTCAGCTGATATTATGGAGAGCTAAAAAGTCAGCTGGAAGGTAGAGAAGGAACTGGAGAAGAGTTGGCTGTAGAAGGAAGACGAGTGGCTATTGAGGGAAGAATCTGAGTGCACTTGTGAATTGATTATCATTGTTATAATTTAGCTGACTTGGCTGCCACTGAAAGGGCAAAAAAGCTCTGAAGAACTCCTTTGACGAAATAATCGTGATAGGGTTAGAGTTAGCATTCATTCACAGTACGGGGAAAAGTGAAAGCAATGAAAAGGTCCCAGAAAGTGATGAAAATGAGGGGGAAAGTGGTGGAAGTGCAGAATCACTGGAAACTGATGAAGTAGTGATGGACACTTGCAAGCACTCCTGAAAGGTCAATATTCCCCTTCGGAATGGGAACACCTGCTCTTGTCTCAGCCTTAATGTCCAACCCATTTTTTCTTGTCATCATAAATAGCTTGGATAACATCTGTTGCACCCGTGCATTTTCGAACGTCTGTGTTAGGAATATGATCACAAAGTGAAATGTACACATTTGTTATTATTATTATTATTATAAACATTTATATAGCGCCAGCCAAGCGCCAGCCATGTGCCTGGCGCTGTACAGAACATAGAACTAGACGCGGTCCCTGCCTGTGGCTTACAATCTAAAAGACAAGGATGGGGAGACAGGGAGAGGGGACAGTGGGAGAGACAGGGGAGAAGACCAACAAACATTCAGGCGGAGGCGAAGTCTCAGGTGCGTGTGCTTGGCTTGAGTATCTGTAAGGAACAGCTTGTTACACACCGCCAGCATCGTGCAACTTGGCTAGGCTTTGAAAGGACACCACCAAGGTCAATAGCGCCAAAATATTACACACCCGAAAGAGAAAAATATTTTAAAGGCTCTACTCATTCTAAAGAGCCTAGCTAAACCCAAAAAGAACACACTCAGACATGCAGAGTCTGACTACACAGGCACTGAAGGAGAGAGGGGCAATTTATTTTCCAGCTAGCCAACTCCCTTCATAGAAAAAAATGAAGGAGTCAGTCTGGCTAACCGTTAGCTGGATTGATTGAGCAATTTATTATTATTTATTATTTATTTTCAAGCAAGCCAACTCCCTTCATGAAAAAAGGGGCTTGAGGTCACAGGAGCACAACTCCCCAGGGACAAACTTCAAATGAACAATTGAAAGCGTGGACGGGGGGGGCAGGGGGCCATGCATGGACGCGTCTCGTTTAAAAACACCCTTAGCCTCCCACAATATATATATGGGCTGCAGGCCTCCAACTGCTTATTCAGAAACAGTCCAGCTAATCTCGACAGGACTCCTTTAAAGTAAGTGGTTTGAGGATGGAGGACGCGATTACTTTTTCCAAACACAGGCTTTGAAACAGACTGGGTGCATTCACACGAGAGGTTCTCGCACTTTATTGTTGATCTTCTGAAAGATTTACGATGCGGGTTGCACCACCTGTAATGTAGGGGTGCTAAAAGCTAAACCGAAAAAAGACTGACCGTTATTATTTACTTATATAGCACTAGCAATGTACCTGGCGCTGTACAATCAGTACTTAAGAGTCAGGTCCCTGCCCCAAGGGGCTTACAATCTAAGCAATCAGATAAATCTCTCATCCAAATTTCCTTGGAGAATAGATCCATTAACAGCTATTAGCCCAAGCGGATTACAAGATGGGAACTTCTTACTGTCGGGAGCAGAGAGTGATCAGCAGGGAATGGACTGCCCATTGTAACTGCTGATACGTCTCCCATGTGACTGAAACTGGGCACTGTCAGAGACAGGATGCTGGGCTTGATGGACCATTGGTCTGACTCAGTATGGCAGGCCAGAATCCTGCAGAACACCTGAACTCCTTCCGTTGCTAAACTGGGAAGGTTTGGGAGGAGAAAGGAGTCGCTAGCTGCTAGCAGGTCCCATGGCACACCTCAGCCCAGTCATAGGAGGGTAGTGGCATAAGGGGAAACAGCAGCAACACTGTTGATCCATTTCTCTTTGTGTAACAATCAACTTTTCTTCTTCATCTAACGCTATAAACCATCCATGGCATGATCCACTAAAGATTAGTCTGGCATGACTTATTCTTGACAAATCCATGCTGGCTTCTAGTAATCACTGCAAGATGCTTACAGATTGACTGATTCTGTTCTAGTATCTTTCCAGGTACTGATGACAAGCTGACTGGTTTACAGTTTCGTGGATCCTCCTTTTTTCCATTTTTGAAGATAGGAACAACATTTGCCTGTCTCCAGTCTTCCAGCACCTCACCCATTCTCCAAGCGATCTCAAAGATGAAATACAGAGGTCCTGAGAGGACATCAGCAAGTTCCATCAGTACCCTGGGATGTAATTCATCCGACCGCAAAGACTTGAACTCATTTAAAGTCGGTAGGCATCTGACCATCTCTTTATCTACCTTGAGCTGCAATCCTTTCCCCTCATCATCTTTTGCCTGGTTGGACACAATTTCCCTTGTGGAAGAAGATGGAGGCAAAATAGGAGTTGAGCAATTCCACCTTCTCCCTGTCACCTGTTAACATTTCATCATCTTCATCAAGCAGTGGCTTTTTGTATGGTTTTGATTGGTCGTCATTGTATTTGCAGCATGAGAACTGCTAGACCTGGAGAGATTATATCACAGCTTTCGACAAATGGTACAACTACTTTCTTATCAATAAATCAACATTGCTTGTCTGAGCTTTGTTATCAAAAGCTTTTCCAAGTAAAGGTGGTCCCCACCTTTCCACTTTGCAATGAGTTCTTTGGATCTTCAAGTCTCACAGACTCCAATAACATCTACTTTTATTTTATTTGTTTTTAAGTCACACATGACTTGCGATTTACATAAATATGCATATATTAACTGTATGGATGGTGTGTGTGTGTTGGGGAGCCAGAGGGCACCAAGATGGTGTGTGTGTACGATGAGATGGGTCAGGGGGCGATCAGGGCAGTTTGTGGATAGGGGTGAGGACAGGGCTGGATCCTCACAGGAGACCCCAATATATGAAGACCATGAGTAAACTTGCAATGATAATGTGAGTGTGAAAAGCATTGCCATATAATACATACCCACAGATTCTCAAATGCGGGCAGCCCTGGCACATTAATGGCCCACAGTGATTTGGGAATGAGCCCACACTATTTCACACAGTGTTCCCTAGGGTGGGGTTAGCCCTGTATCCAGCAATGGGATGCTTGTGTGCAGTGGGCAGAACAGAGTTTTGAACTGGTGGAAGGGGGTATGGGTTGGCAGCTGCAAGGGGAGGAGTTGTGGGGTGTGGGGGAAGGTTTTACTCCAGGTGGGGCAGGAGAGAGAGCACAGCAGAGAGAGGGGAGGGCAGCAGTGGCATCAGAATCCACCTAGCCAGCCTCGTAAAAAAAATTTTTAACCCCCCACCTCAGGGATCACCCTACCTGGTGGTGCCGGGGCTCCAGCCCCAAGTCTGGTGGCAGTGGGTCCGGCGGCGGGTCCGGCGGCGTTGGTGCTCCGCAGCACTTCAGGCCACTACTAGGTCTTCTAGGTCAAACTGGAAGGTCTAGCAGTGACCCGAAGTGCTCCGGAGTGCCGCTGCTGCTGGACCAGCCACCACTGCTGCTGCTGGACCCATGGCCAGAGCCCTGGCACAACCAGATAGGTCGGGCTCCAGGACTGGCAGCGGCGGCAGTGGCAGCAGAGGCGGGTCTGGAGTGCTCTGGAGTGCTTCCGGCCACTACTAGACCTTCCAGTTTGATCCGGAAGACCTAGTAGTGGCCTGAAGCGCTCTGGGGTGCCACTGCCTCTGCACCCGCCACCGGACCCACTGCCGCCAGACCCTGGGCTGGAGCCCCAGCACCACTGGATAGAGCAATCCCTGGGGTCGGGGGGTTAAAAAAAATATTTACGAGACTGGACAGGGTGGGGGGAGTGCTCCTAAATCTATCTAAATCTATCCCTACCCTCTGTGCAGCCTGGAGGGGGGAGGGAAAACCATCACCCCCACCCAAATGGGTTCGACCCCCCCGAACCCGTTCGGGCCGAACAGGCCGAACCGAATGGTTTTGGGTTTGGCCAAACTCCAAATGTGCTGAACACCGAACCCACCGGTGTTCGCACATCTCTGTCCAGTATCGCAGATCTGCTGGGATGACAGATCCGTTACGGCAGTCCTGTGCTTTAGGGAGTCTGATGGGAGAGGTGAGTCAGATCCTTGCTTCTGTTAGAGAGACAGGGACATAGCTGGAGCTATTCAACTCTGAGGGATACTTCATTCATTTAATTTAATTTCATTATTTCTATACCATTCCTCTCACTGATCACGACCCGAGGCGGTTTACAAAACATTTTAAATATATAATAAATGAAATAACACAGTACGTAAACAAAATATATAATCAATAATAGTTCCATCAATGCATATAAATACATTAGCCCCAGGATAGAAATATAAATCACCATATTTCCCATGTCCACCCCACCCTATACCCCCCTGGATCTCTCTCTCACCAGAGTACCATTCCACCCCTCCCCAAACGTCTTGTATCCATCCTCTCACCAGGGGTGCCAAGATCCCCTCTTTAACCCATTCCCCCTTCACTCCCTCTTACCAGGAAGTGAACGCTATCTCCCCATAACCCATGCACCAGTTTCTGAGGTTACTGATTACCCAACAAAAAACACCCCCTCACAAACATTGCTGCCTCTATAAATTCTATAAGTTCTATAAATAGGCGCCAGATCTTCAAACCTTCCTATAAGTTGCTTGTGCTTGTGCTTGTGCTAGGGATGGGCGAACAGAACTGAGTTCGGAAATTCGGTTCTGTTCAGTTCGGTTCGGAAGTTCGGTTCGGTCAACCGAACTATTCGAGTTCGGTCCGAACTCCGAACTTCTGAACAAAGTTCGGAAATTCAAACCCCATTGAACTAAATGGAATATTATCTTTTAGGGATGGACGAACAGAGCCGAGTTCAGAAATTCGGTTTGAGTTCGGTTAGGAAGTTCGGTTCAGTCTACCGAACTGGTCAAGTTGGGTCCGAACTCCGAACTTCTGAAACGCGTTCACCCATCCCTAGCTTGTGCTTGCTTGCTTCCTTGTGCAGCTCCAAGGAGGAAATGAGTGAATGAGACTGCCACCTAGGGATGTGTGAACGTGGTTCGGACGTTTGGGGTTTGGCTCAAACTCAGCTAGTTCAGAGGGCCGAACCGAACAGCTGAAACGAACGCAGAAACCCCCTAACAGTTTGGCCGTGTTCGGATGAGTTCGGGCGGCGTTTTGCTGGGAAAAACCTGGCTGGCAGGCCCAGGGAGGGGGGGTCAGCTGAGGAGGGGTGGAGAGGCTTGGACTAGCAGCCAGCCTGCCCAATCATCATATCTCTTTTCCTCAGACCACTGGCTTGGCAGTCTGTGATTGGCCACGGGCTAGGCTGCACAGAGCCAATGGGCCTTGTGATAAGGTGGCTGCAGCAAGTAACAAAAGTAATTGCCGTCCCCGCCTTCCAATTCATTCTGAGCTAGCCACTGATCCTGTGCGCAGGCATTTTCAGAACTATCCCTCTCCCAGCAGTTTGTGTTCCTCCCAATCCATTGCCATCCTCCTCCTATTTTATCCATTTCCACACATTTACCTCCATAGTTTCATTTATTTAGATTAGATTAGATAGATTTAGGTGTTATTTTTATTTTTTTACTCCTCCCTGTGTTCTTTCTCCCTCCCCTCCGTTGAATCCTTCCCTCCTCCCTGTAAATATCCCATCCCTGATTCCCTTCCCCTGTTTTTGGATTTATTTAGAGTAGGATTAGATTGATTTAGGCTTCATTTCAGTTTTGTACCCCTCCCTGTGTTGTTTGTTGTGAGCTGTCTGTGTTTCCCCCCACCCCCATCCCTGTGTGTGTGTGTGTGTGTGTATGTATGCATAGATAGATAGATAGATAGATAGATAGATATAGGAGTTAGCTTAGTTATAGAGATAGATAGAGATAGTGTGTAGTGAATCAGTTTTAATATTTTATAGGGTGTTTTTAGGACTAGACCTTTGTAGATATTAGATAATATTCCATTTAGTTCCATATGTTTTAGAATAGTTAACAGCAGTTAGAGTTAGTGTAGTAGATATATATTATATTCCAAATTTGAATAAATAAATACAAAAAATATAAAATCTTCCTCTGCATTATTTGGGTGGAAGAAATGGAGAAGGGAAGCAGAAGAGGCCGGTCTGCTGCCCGTAAGGCAGGCAATGGGGCATGTGGCAGAGGTAGCAGGAGCTGTGCCAGCGGAGTGGCAGGCATCAGCAGAAGCCTGAGCCCATCACCACACCCCAAACTGCACAGGCCTGATTTTGGGAGACAGGCTTCAGAGGCTCCCAGCAGTGGGCCAAGGGATTGCTGCTGGTATCGATGCACGGCTCCTCCTCCAGGTAGTTCTCCACTGCTTCTGAGGCGCTGTCATGCTCCCTCACATAATTCTGCTTGGGCACCACCTCCACCTCTGCTCTCAGCCACGCTGCCTGCCCTGCTGTGCACAGACCCATGCTCGTCAGAGTGGCCTGCACATCTGAGCTGCTGGTGCTGGCAATAGGGATGCTGCTGCTGCTCAGCCTGCTACTGGTGCTGCTACTGCTAGGGCTGGGGGCAGGGATAGATACCACCAGATGAAAAGGGTGGCTGCTCCCACTCCCACCATCCGCAGGGGCGTCCTGCTGCTACTGCTGCACACTCTCCAGAGCCCTCTCTGCCTGCCAGACACTCTCCACCAGCTCACCCTTCCAATGGCCATAGAGCAGTGTCTGGAGTACCATGCTTCCCTTGACTGTGGGGTCCAGCATGATTGCCAACACATATTCCTCCCGCTACAGGAGCTCATCAAACCGCACCTTCAGCTGCTGCACCAGGGCAACTACCTCAGCTGCCAGCTTCTTGCCCTGAGGGTGACAATTCTGCCCCTGGAGAATCTCATCAAGCCTCCTGAGGAGACTCTGGACCAGAGGGGTCACCTGGTTGATGGTGGCCATGGAGGAGCTGATGGTCTCTGTCATGGCCAGGAACAGTCTCAGAACAAAGACTGTGTGAGCCAGGATATCCCATTCCACCCCACTGTACCCTGATGAAGGTGCCCCGCTGTCCATCACAGATTGAACCTGATGCAAGGTGGCTTTCTGCTTGAGAAGCCACTCAAGCATCAGGAACGTGGAATTCCAGCTGGTGTACACATCCTGCACCAGCTGGTGCACTGGGGAGCCTTGCTCTGCCTACTTTGCTCGGAGGAGTTGCTGCCCTTCACACTCCGGTTAAAGAAACCGGCCAGCTTCCTCCCCCACTCGATCAGGGAGGTAAGGGTGCCTGCCCCAATCCCCTTCTCCCCCAAGCCCAGAGCGTTCCTGACCACCAGGTGAAGGGTGTGTGAGGCACAAGGGATGCTGGTGATGCTCCCCTCATGGACTGCCCTCAATATGTTGGCCGCGTTGTCGGTCACCACGCACCCCTTGATGAAAGATGCACCAGGCGTGAACCACTCCCTCACCATGGCAGTCAGGGCTGCCTTGATGTTCTGATAAATGTGTGGGCCATCCATGACTACTGCCTGAAGCAAGGCCCACCTATACCCTGCTTTGGGACCCCTCCTGCCACTCCCAAATTCTGCAACCAATGCACCGTCACTGCCAGGTAGGCGTGCTGCACATTTCTGCTCGACCACAGGTTGGTGGTGAAGTGGATGGTGGCACCCCCAGCCCCTGCCAGCTGCTCCCTCACCCGCTCCTTTAAAACCTGGTACAAGGCTGGCCCCACCTGCCGACTCAGGATGGTGTGCAAGGGCAGCTTAAACTGGAGGGGCAGGAAGCCAATCAGGCACCTAAACCCCATGTCCCCGACCACCAAGAAGGGCTGCCCATTGAGTGCAATCCAATGTCCGCTTCTGCTTCGTCTGTTGTGCCATGGGTTTTGTGCCCCGGCAATCCAATGTCCGCTTCTGCTCCTCTGCTGTGGCATGGGTTCTGTGCCCCGGCAATCCAATGTCCGCTTCTGCTGCCTCTCCTGTGCCATGGGTTCTGTGCCTGGGAAATCCAATGTCTGCTGCTGCTGCTGCTGCTGCTGCTGCTGCTGGGTCTCAGACGGCCAGTCATGCCCCCACGGGCACCCCCAGGGGCCAAGTGCTGAGCCTGCCTGCCCGGGTAACCTGGGGTGCCAAGCCCCAAGCCTTCCTGGTGTCTGCTGCTGCTGCTGTGTCTCCGATGGCCTGCCATGCCCCCATGGGCCCCTCTGGAGCGCTCCAAGTCTCCAGGTGACTGAAATTTCCAAACGTTCTGGGGGGGTCCGAACTCCGTGGGACCGAACTCATGAACCCAAACTAAGTTTTTGGGCTGAACAGCCGAACCCCATTCTGTTCGCACATCCCTACTGTCACTGTTGCCTCCTGCCTGTCCCTTTCTTCCCATACATTGTGACTGACACAATTGCTGCTCCAGATGTGACTGCACAATACTTTGCACATGCCCACAGAGAACAGAAGAACATAAGTAGTGCCATACTGGGTTAGACCAATGGTTCATCAAGCCCAGCATCCTGTCTCTGACAATGGCCAATCTTCGTCGCTTGGAAGAAGTACCCAAAAAGTCACAATGGCATGATCCATTTCCACAAAAGAACCTTATGTAAATTGTCCACTTGCCGCTCCTGACACTAAGAGATTACATTCCCCAAACCTACCTGGCTAATAGCTGCTTATGGACCTATCTTCCAGAAACTTGTCCAAACTTTTCTTAAACCCAGCTATACTACTGGCCTTGACCACATCTTCTGGCAACAAATTCCATAACTTAATTGTGCATTGAGTGAAGAAATACTTTCTTTGATTTGTTTTAAATCTGCTACCTATTCGTTTCATGGAGTGTCCCCAAGTTCTAGTCCTATTTGAGAGGGAAATAACCATTCCCTATTAACTTGTTCCACACCACTCATGATTTTATAAACTTCTATCACATCCCCTCTCAGTCATCTCTTCTCCAAGCTAAAGAGCCCCAACCTATCCAGACTTTCTTCATAGGGGAGCCATTCTATACCCCTTATCATTTTTGTTGCCTTTCTCTGTACCATTTCCATTTCTACTATATCTTTTTTTGAGATGGGGTGACCAAAACTGCACACAATATTCAAGGTGTGATCACACCATAAATTTATATAGTGGCATTATGATATTTCAGTTTTGTTCTCTAGCCCTTTATGACTAATCACTAACATGGTTTGCTTTTTTGATGGCTACCATGTACTGAGCTGAGGATTTCAATGTATTGTCAACAATGACTCTGAGGTTCTTTCCCTGAGTGGTAACTCCTAATTTATAACCCAGCACTGTGTACATAAAGTTTGCTACGTGTACATTAAATTTCAGCTGCCATTTAGATGCCCAGTCTCATAGCATGGATTGAAGGCAGAATGTTTGATTACTCCCACCTAGCTGTCTGTGGGCAGATGTCAGAGCAGTTCAAGGCATAATTGTCCCATCTAACGGGGGACGTCTGGTCACCTTAGGCTAATAGGCTACAACTCTCATCCTCCTTTGTTCCCTTCAAGGTGTGTTGAATTTATGGGGTGCTCTGAGGACTGTGCTGACCATAAAAGCAGAATATTTTCCACATCTCAAATGAGAAGTCCAGACCCGTAAACCAGTTGCACATGAAACTGGGACAGATCTCTCTGTGAGGATCAATAATTTGGGTCAGGCTCCCAGATTCTTCTTTCATCTGTCCCTCCTTGAGGTTTTGTTCAGCACATGAGAGAACTTGTCCTGGATGATTTTATATTTTGTAGAAAAGGTTTCCAACTATTTTGTTTTTAATTTAGTTTTGAAAACAAAATTCTTATCGACATTCTAACCTTATGTAAACAGGCCACTAGTATCTGCCAATTAATAAATTGCTGCAGCACAATAACTCTGAGGCAGTTTGATATCAGGTAAAGAAACAGCACTTCCCTTCTTTGTCAAGAGCTTCCTTTCTTTTAAAGCTCATTCTTTAATATTGGAAGGACTGTAACACACTAGGCCCAAACTATGCTCTCAGTTACACCCTCCATTGACTTCAGTGGAGTTACATGGGGTGTACGTGAGGCTAGAAATTTTGCCTTGCAGCCTTGGAGTCGGTCCAGGCTCCAGTTACACATGCCATTTTCAGGTACTAATTCTTCTTGGGAAGTCTCTGAGGAAGACTTGTGGTTTGTAGTCAGTATAATGGTGAGATTTTTACTAAATTCTGTTTGTTGGTTTTGGCCTATACTTTTCTGAAGCTGCAGTCCCTGGGAAGGTATAGAATCCTAGCAAACAGAGATGTAAAAACTCAGTACAGCAAAAGCAATTGAATCTTGTGTGGTAACAGGGTATAACCACCATTTCTATTTTGTTCAGGCTTGCTTGAAAAAGCTTTTGCATGCTGTTCACAGCTAGTATTATATTATTTGACATGTGTGCGCACTGGCTTGTGTTCTTCATGTGACGACTATGCATTCATTTTTACTTGCATTTTCATCATGTGGACAAATGAATTCCATACCTGCCAATAGTCAGAAATTAAAAAGTAGGCTGCCCCTACCCGCTTAGGGCTGCCACCTCCCTCTGGAAGGAAGTCCAGAAGGGTAGAACCATGTTGCAGGAGACAAGGCAAAAGGGTTTTCATGCATTCTTTCTGATCTAACCCCTCTCCTGTGGAGCATTGTGACATCACAGTGCTCCATATGGGCAGGGCCTCATTGGAAAGGGGATGAGAGAATCCCTATAGCCTGTTCCCTTTCTGAGGTGGGGTCCCTTAGAAGTTCTGATTCTCCAGTTTATACCCTTCTCCCCTGCCCCAGCTGACCTAAGAAATTGGGGCTTCTCCTGGAGTCTAGAGTCTCCAGTCAAAACCTGTAGAGGTAGTAACCTTGGGTCCGTTGATCACGCATTAACCATGGAGATGCATTGCAGACATGTGGAGCCCTGGCTGTTGACCTCCGCTGTGCATGCAATGGGCCACCAGGACAGATACTGCATGAATGAGATACCGACCCTGCAGAAAAAATGGAACCAAGTGACTTGAGATGCCCTAAAATCAGTAGTATAGCACTAATTGTAGTGCCCCTCAAACTGTAATACCATAAATGATCAATGAGAAGAGACGTCCTATAACAATTATTTATCTAAAATGGGTTAAAATATGCCTACTAGGGGCTCCAGTGTCCAGGCATGAAACACAGGATTGCCAACTCTCGCGATTTCACCCTGAGCCTCCCATAGGCCAAAATGGGAGTCTTGGGGTCAAACCATGAGAGGTGGCAACCCTGTGTGTTTCATGCCTGGGCAATGGATCCTTAGTAGGCATATTATAATCCATTTAAAAAATGGGAGTCACTGTAGATATATACAAAGTTCAAATTGGAACAACATTTGCACATTAAGTCCACAGACGTTCCATTGTACCAGCTGAACTAAAGTCTTTGGGTGGAAGCAGCACATATAATAAAGAAGATAAAAACTGCTGTTCTTAGAATACCATAGGTGTGTGTTCACGAGGTATTCTAAAATGTTGCAGACCCATAAAACAGAGGAAGGGTTACATTACTATTATTTACTATTATCAATATTATCAATAGCTTTTAAAAAAGCAGTCCTGATAACATGCCTAGCAGGGTCACAAAGGTCTGTGCCAGTGCTGATACAGCAACATTAGGGTCCATGCATAATGGTGGTGTGGGCCATCTTCTGTCTGATAGACGCACACTTGACTTGCCCATTAGAAAACAAAACACGTTACCATCATTCATTTTTTATGTTCGGTTAAACATAACATCCCCTTCGGGGGCTGGGATCCCTGCACTGCAGGCTCAGACATGACACACATGTTTTTAGTTTATTCATGTGGCCCATATACTGTGGGTCCTCCACAGGCCGAGGCTCCTATATTCAAGGCTTTGTGGACCTAGATTTTTCTGCCAGTGCTTGTTATAATTTCTAGTTCAGTCATGGATCCCATGTATTGTAGGGCTCCTGTGTGATCACACAGTCTTCACTATTCAGGATCCATCCTTCATTTGCACAAATCAGGCTAACCAGAGTTAACCTCAAAATGGAACAAGAGCAACGTCCATAACTCACACTAGTTTGAAAGAAAAAGTTTGCTGTTTCCTTATTTGCTTTCAAAATAAATAAGAACCACAGTTTCCTTACTTGCTTTCAAAATAAATAAGATTGAGTTCCCCTTCCCACATGGTTTTGTAGTCATTTGATGTATTTATGGATACAAGTGCTACCCTGGCTTAGAGGCATTGAAAACAAAGGGAAACTTTTATAGTCCTGTAATAGCCTCAGTGAAAAGAATTTGGGGTGGGGGAGCTGAGATGGAAAGCAAACTTGCATCTACTGGTTCAAATATTAGATTTCAGATTAACAGATTGGGGGCTATTCTGCTGTACTGCAACATGCGGAAACAAGAAGTGGAAGCTGAGCTAGACATGACTCGGATTATAGGGGTAGAAATGGAGGGCAGAGGGGGCTGTTATCCCTCTATTCCTTCCTTTAATTCTGCACTGTTTCAAGGAAGACGATGTACTTTAATGGATAAACTATTTGGGTTTGGGCTTGGAAGACCAGGATTCAAATAGCCTCTTAAGACATAAACTCACTGGGTTGCCTTGGGCTACTCACTTTCTTTCAGACTCCATTCTCATCTGATGAATGATAATGACATTCCCTACAAGATTCTTGTGAGTGTGAACTAGATAAGGATTGTTATAAATCCCTTTGAACAGTGAAAATGCTATAACATGTTAGATATTAGTAATAGTGTTGTTGCTTAGGTGAAGTGGAGAAAGAAAGGGTGTTTTCATATGTGATAAGAGCCTGAATTTCTATGTTTTATCCCACATGGAATGGTGGGCAACCGTCACTTCAGAAAGCACCTCCAGACGTTAGCCTCTGACGTTTCTTGGGTGGTGGTGGGCTTAGCTCGGGTTGTGGCTCAGGAACATCACCAGGTCACAGCTCGGGCTAACTGCCAACACCACCCGGGGAACAGCTGCCTGACCAGGTGTAAAGCGTGCCGTAATGGATGAACAGCCACTTTATTTAACTCAGTCAGGGGTCCCCACAGTGCTAGGTGCCATGACAGCCACCATTGGCTGCCATGGCTGCCTGTCAGCCAGGGGGTGGGCTGCTGCACATAGCGCAAGGTTGTGCAGATGCACATCTGTGCGTCTCCCTGCCCCATCCCCAGCCTGGCTGCCATCATGTTTGTTCATTGGCTGTGCCAAGTCCTGGCTGGAGTGATGGCTCCCACCACTTCCTGGAGAAGTCTGTGGCAGTAGTAGGAGGTGTCACATCTGAAAACACCCAAAGAGAGACTCTAGCAACAGATGCCTTTCTTAGATTGTAAGCCCTTTGGGGTAGGGACTTGTCTATAACTACTGAATGTTCAGTGTTAGGTACACTGCTGGCACTATATAAATAACAAATAATAATAAAAATAATAATAAATAATAATCCCCTGTAGAACTGAAGTGTTCCATAAACTGGGAAAGGGGGTGAGATTGTGGGGATGCAAGAGGGTGAAACTGTCCCTCCTCCTCTGTTTGTCCTGTTGCTGCTTCTCTGGCTCTATTAACAGTATATAGACATAAGCATATAGCCTTTGCCTCCATGGCCTATGGAAGGTCTTTTGCTACTAGGGCTTCATTGAAGTTCAGGGGGAAGAGATAGTGGTGAAAATTAGCTGCTCTACAAAGCATGCTCTCCTGAGAATGGGTTGCACATTCAGAGAGCTATTGTTGCAGAAACTTGGTGAAGTCATCCCACATGCTAAAAAACATGCTAGTGGACTCAGCATGTATGCGAGTCCTGCTGGCTTCATTAGAACTTGTGTATGGACTTGTTGCTAGAGCGCATGTTACTTGCTGGAGGATTGCACCTTTATGGACACGATAAGCGGTAGGTTCCTGCATGTGGCCCCGGAAGTCCTGTAATAAAGGTTTCTGTGGATTTAACCCAAATTGTACAGTTTGAATCCTGGGTATTGAGACTGATTCAGGAAACAACAACACCCCCCCCCCCCGCAATTACTTGTTCCTTTAAGTTAACCATTCTAGCAAGGCTATGGGTGCAATTCTCCACTATTAAAGTCAATGGTATCTGGGCCATTGACTTGAGTGGTTGGAGAACTGTGCCCATTGAATTACATTAGGTAGTCAAACCCTGTTCAAACTTATTTCTGGAAATTTATTTTTATGTTAAAAACTGATAGCTAATGAAATCGGATTTTAAAGACCTGGGCCAGATGAAACCCTACTGTTCGATGGAAAAATACACAGTTATTTGTAAACCAACTTCTCTTTGGTTGCAGATGTAAATGTGCAACCCAAATGTAAAATCTACTATTATTAGCAGGGATTGGAATACCCCTTTTGACCCTGCCTGTTGATTGGTGAACATCTCAAATGCAGATACTTAAATCTTTGAGAAGCCTATTGGCATATTTCTGGAGTGGTGTCAGTGTGAGAGATGTACATAAGACTTCTAGAGGAATGTGTGACAGGCTGCTTCCTTTGGAGGGGGAGTAACCCAACCACTTTGCTAGGGACTTGGGGCGCTTTTAAACGAGACAAGAAATGCAGCTGATCCTTTGATCAGCCGCATTTCTTGGCGCTCGTTTAAACATTGCAGCCGGATCTTCTCCCGCGTCAGACCGGGCAGGTGATCCTGCCCCCTCTGACGTGGATCCCCGAAGTGACGGCTTTACGCCGCACTTCCGGGTTCTTTGCCCAGTGCGCATGCGCAGAAGGGGGCGCATGCGCAGAAGGGGGCGCATGCGCACAAAGACTCAACGCCATGTCTGATGCTCTTCTGATCATCAGACACGGCGTACAGAGGAAGGCGGGGGGGATATGCCGGCACTTAACGATCCTGCTTGTGAGCAGGATCGTATAAAAGCGCCCTTATTGTCCCCAGCTAGGTGCAATGAAGTGAAGCTGATGGCCAACTGGAAAGACAGTTTTATAAGGCTGAGCCAGTAGGGCTATAAGCGAGGTTTAGAGTACAGTGCAAGTAAAGACTACGTTCTTCCAGGTCAGAAATGATTACGCCATAGGAATGGCTTGAAGTTCCTTCAGTTGATGGAAAGGTTGTGTGTCTGTAGGGGGGTGGGTTTGTGGGTACAGTGGGTGTGGCTTCTGTTGTAACATATGCAAATTGATTTGGGTGGAAAACACTGTATGGCTCTGTGTGTGTGTGTGTGTGTGTGTGTGTGTGTGTGTCTGCAAGGGGGATGGGTTTGTGTGTGTACTGTAACACATACCGACTTTTGTTCTCACATAAAATGAAAATCAATTGGGATCCCTTTACTCCCATAATAATAGTACCCAGGGTACAAATGTACCCCATATGGGTACTGCTATTTATGAGTAAGCTGAAAAGCTTCATACCTGCCAAGATTTAATTTAAGGCTGCGTGTTTTCATGTTTTTTTCTGCTTGAGTATTTCTATTGTGTTTGGGGTACAAATGTACCCCAGAGCCTCTTTTGTTCACAGGAAAGAAACAGTTAATGAAATTTCACTGTCCTTTGGGTATGGCTCCTGGGAGCAGGTGACAATGTCCTAAAAGAGCCAAGCTGGAGAGCCACTAACTTGTGAGTTATTGCAGTAGATATGTGTCTGGGGTACAAAACTACCCCAAAGGGGTAGGCATAATTAAAGATAAAGTAAATCTGAGATTGATTTGAAAAGACACTTGTTCTGTCAGTGTCATGCACCTTAAGAAATCCAGAGAGAGTGTGGTTGCCATGTAGAAACAGAGGCCCAGCAGGTGAAGGGCAGCCCTGGTGAGGCTGAACTTGCATGCAACTAATTAGCTACTTCCTTAGACTCCAATCATTTTCTCAAGGAAATCACTAGCAAAATTCCCATTGACTGAAGTGATGCAGGCCCTTGGATATCACTGCTATTTACAAGTAAGCTGAAAAGTTTCATACCTGCCAAGATTGAATTTAAGGCATCATGTTTTCCTGTTTTTTCTGCTGGAGTATTTAATGACACAACTAGCACCTAAAACAGAGCAAGGAGCTGCATTTCATTGACAAGCTTAGGTGTCAGTGAAGTCATCAAGCAGTGTAGGGGAAACAGAACTCAGAATGTGTTTGCATTTCAGTTTTGGCAGGTGAGTGATGGCAGGTAAGGGATTTTAACCTTTTTCTACATAAAGTATTCATAGTTTTGATTTATTTTTTAAATGGCTAAATATATGCTCTGCTAATGGCCATTTTTAAACAGGCATGGCTGGGGGGAGGGTTTTTCTGTGCTGCATGGAGCACCCACACATGTCCAGTGAGTGTTGGTGGTGGGAAATCAACGGGCCAGGGATGGGAGTGCAATGTGTATGCTATGCACCCCCCGACACGCTTGGTTTGGCCTGCCCCTGCATGGAGCATCCTGAATTTTTTTCCGATGGTCCATGTGTGGGCATGAGTGGGCAGTGTGTGGGTTGTGGAAGCACCCCCCACCTTCAGATGGGCACGTGGGTGGGTGGGGGATGGGTAGACATTCATGGGTGCATCTTGTCTAAAAGTAACCAATGATTGGAGATCTTATTTTGGCACTGAGTTACTATTGAATGTGACTATATAAAGCTATAAGGTGCTATAAAGTAAAAAAAAAAGATCTCTGCCTCAAAGTGCTTGACTGTTCATAGGATTCTGCAATACAAATGCTATATTTTGTCTGTTTATCAATGAGTGAAAACAGACATGACGCTAACTCCACTTTAACTTGGCTTTAACATTTCTTGTATGTTGTAGGGTTGAATAGGGCACCAATACAGCCCTGCAACATGAATTAAAATGTTAAAACGGTGTTAAAGTAGAGTTAGCATCATGTCTGTTCTCACCCAATGACTTTGGGAGGAAGTGCAGATGAGCCCTGATGTACTAAGGAGAACTCTGATTAATTTAGCCAGGATTCCTCCAGTCATTGGAGAAGCTAACCACAGAGCGGAAGCTTCTACTCTCTTCTACATTACACAGTGCAAACATGCTCCACCCCACAGTCATGGAGATTAGTTCACTGGCTGCTTTATGATAAGGATGAGACGATGACTTCCATCATCACATCAGCTCTATCTTGGGAGTGTCTAACAATCCTGAATGCATAAGGGCTTGCGGGACCTTTCAGAGTGTGCCTACATGAAAGCAAAAGGTTAATTTGAACTCAAGTTGAAGTCCTAGTGTAGACAGTCTTAACTTGAGTTAAGTTGAATTAGCCTTTCTGTTTTAATTTGAGTTAACTCAAACATAAAAGCATACACTTTGCCTCATATAGACCATCCTTAGAGATCTCATCCTTTTATTTCAATTTAAGACCAGCCAGAATCCTGTCCGGAAATTCTGTTTGTTACAGAACACTTAATATTTCTTCTTTTGGCATCTTCATTCTAGAAGTCTAGCCCACAGAAGTATTATTGGGGGGCAGGTGGAAGCTCTCATTTGGTGAAACTTCCATCTGCAAATAAAATGCAGGAATACCTGGAAGCTGGAGTCCTCCTATCAACATCTAAGTTCTGGGAACATCTTGCACATTCTATTGGCCTAGTCATCAGGATCACATGAGATAACATCCAATGTTATGTAATGATATCACATCTAATGGCAGTCCTGTCTCGTTTGCATAGGGGAGTAGGAAATGAGACTCCGTGTTGTGTCTAGTGGAATCATTTTTGATAAATGGTTTGTAAAATATTTAAGCTGGGAATTCTCTAGATCCAGTGATTTTATTTTTCAGAGAAGTCTATTATAGCTGTGTGGTAATAAGGAAGTGTATTTTGCTTACATATTAAATTAAACACTACAAGAAGGTCAAGTGAGCTGGGTTATCTAATCTGACTGCTTGAAGTTCTTTAATTATCAAGAAATAGCTGATTCCGTAAAATGCTATTGAGCCAGTAAATTAAATAACAGAGTCATCATTTGTTTTGGCATCATTTGTTTTGTTTAGATTGTTCCACCATATTTGAGGTTGGAGTTCTAGTACTAGCAATATTCAGCTACGTTTTGGAGAACAGAGAAAATAGAAGTAAAAGGTACCACCGCTTTTCCTTTGTTTTCCCCAAACCATAACTTTTTAGCACACATTTTTAGATGGTACTTAAATGTTTTCTCTGCTGTTTCTTTACAGAAAACTTCCAGTTGAGTTTTATTTATTTATTTATTTATTTATCAAATTTCTACCCCGCCCCTCCTAAAACAGCTCGGGGCAGCTTACAATAAAAAGTAATCACATATATAAAACATTTAAAACAATTAAAACATTTCAAAATACAATATTCCAAGTATTAAAACAGGGCTGGGGGTCACCATAAAACAATAAATAGGGTAAGGGAGATAAAAACCCTCTACCCCCCCTCCCCCCCTCCCCAAAGGCCTGGGCGAACAGCCAGGTTTTACAACTTCATTAGAATGTCAAAAGGCTTGGGGCCAGGTGAGTTTCCTCCGGGAGGGAGTTCCAAAGGCGCGACTCACCCACCGAGAATGCCCTCTCCATTGTGGCCCCCCGCACCTCCAAGAAGGCACCCCCGGCCGACTGAAGGAGCTGCTCTGGGGCGTGGAGGGCGAGGCGGTCCCTGAGGTACGAGGGGCCCAGACCGTGAAGGGCCTTATAGATCAACACCAAAACCTTGAACCTGGCTCAGCATGCTATTGGCAACCAGGGCAGAGTCCGGAGCAAAGGTGTTATGTGCTCCCAACGACCGGTCCCCGAAAGGAGCTGGGCCGCCACATTCTGTACTAGCTGCAGCCTCTGAACCAGGAACAAGGGAAGCCCCATGTAGAGCGTGTTGCAGTAGTCCAACCTCGAGGTGACGAAGGCATGGATGAGGGAGGCCAGGTCTGGGCCGGAGGTGTACGGATGCAGCCTCCGCACCAGATGCAACTGGTGTAAGGCAGCCTTTGCGACTGCCTCCACCTGCCACTCCAGGTGGAGACCTGCATCCAGTATTACCCCCAGACTCCGGACCTGCTGAGCTATGGGAGGGCAAACCCCCCCAATCAGGGGGGCCACTACCTCCCTCGCTCTCCCCACCAACATCACCTCTGTCTTATCGGGGTTGACCTTCAGTCTGCTCTGCTGCATCCATTCCACCACAACCTCCAGACACTTGGATAGCAACAAGATGGCAGGGTCTGGGTCAGTTGAAAAAGAGAGGTACAGCTGAGTATCATCAGCATATTAGTGACATCACACCCCGAACTCTCTCACGACCTCCCCCAAGGGCTGCATATATACATTAAATAACAGTGGAGACAGGATGGAACCCTGCGGAACGCTGCATGATAAAGCACGGGGGCAAGATATCTCATCCCCCAACACCACCCGCTGGCTTCTCCCCAAGAGGAATGAACGGAACCATTCAAGAACAGTCCCATTCAGACCCCCCAGGTCACGCAGCCGTCTCAACAGCAGCCCATGGTCCATGGTGTCAAAAGCGGCCGAGAGATCTAGCAGGATGAGAAATGTTGAACATCCTGCGTCCATCTCCTGGCGGAGATCGTCCCCCAAGGCCAACAACGCCGTCTCAGTGCCATAGCCGGGGCAGAACCCAGGTTGAAAAGGGTCCAGGAAACCAATGCTATTTAGATGCCCCTGGAGCTGGACTTCAATCCTGTGTGTAGTTAGCTTCTCCAGAACTGAAGTGTTGGCTGCAACTACAGCAAAAGGAAATGAGAGGACGTTTGATCTACAAAGTTGTTGGCACTATGCTCCTGCAAACTAGGCTGTTTCTGATAGGCAGTAGGGCTGTGCACAGGGTCTATTATTTGTATGCTTAGTATTTTTATGAGATGCTTTGGTGTAGGAATGAAGCAGGGGCATAACTAGGTTGAAATGGGCCCTGATCCAGAAGATGAAATGAGGTCACCCCAACCCACACTCCCAGTGGGAGGGGATGTAGCAGCACCAGGGAGTGTGGGCCCAAGGACAGCTGTTCCACCTGACCCTATTATAGCTATGCCCTTGGCCTACAGCACATTTCTGCTTGTGACATACTTATAAATATGGAAAAACATGGTCATTAGAACTATTACTAAGTCTATTACCAATTTTAAAAGGATTGAAAAAACATTTTAGATTCTCACTCTCACACCATGACGAGAGCTGAAACAAGTACCAACAAAAATGGGTTTACCCAATGAATTTCCAAATTTCATTGTATCCAATGTCATGGAATGTTGATTTCAGATATGTATTTTTTTTCCATCCTGATTTTTCAGTTTTCCATCCCAATATAATGTTCAGTAATGGGAAAATAAAAAAATTGGTACCAGAAATTGCTGATTTTTCCCCAGGTACCTGGGCACATGGAAATGTTTCCAGATAGGATATTATATGCTGTTGGTATTCTTTCCNAAGTAAAAAAAAAAGATCTCTGCCTCAAAGTGCTTGACTGTTCATAGGATTCTGCAATACAAATGCTATATTTTGTCTGTTTATCAATGAGTGAAAACAGACATGACGCTAACTCCACTTTAACTTGGCTTTAACATTTCTTGTATGTTGTAGGGTTGAATAGGGCACCAATACAGCCCTGCAACATGAATTAAAATGTTAAAACGGTGTTAAAGTAGAGTTAGCATCATGTCTGTTCTCACCCAATGACTTTGGGAGGAAGTGCAGATGAGCCCTGATGTACTAAGGAGAACTCTGATTAATTTAGCCAGGATTCCTCCAGTCATTGGAGAAGCTAACCACAGAGCGGAAGCTTCTACTCTCTTCTACATTACACAGTGCAAACATGCTCCACCCCACAGTCATGGAGATTAGTTCACTGGCTGCTTTATGATAAGGATGAGACGATGACTTCCATCATCACATCAGCTCTATCTTGGGAGTGTCTAACAATCCTGAATGCATAAGGGCTTGCGGGACCTTTCAGAGTGTGCCTACATGAAAGCAAAAGGTTAATTTGAACTCAAGTTGAAGTCCTAGTGTAGACAGTCTTAACTTGAGTTAAGTTGAATTAGCCTTTCTGTTTTAATTTGAGTTAACTCAAACATAAAAGCATACACTTTGCCTCATATAGACCATCCTTAGAGATCTCATCCTTTTATTTCAATTTAAGACCAGCCAGAATCCTGTCCGGAAATTCTGTTTGTTACAGAACACTTAATATTTCTTCTTTTGGCATCTTCATTCTAGAAGTCTAGCCCACAGAAGTATTATTGGGGGGCAGGTGGAAGCTCTCATTTGGTGAAACTTCCATCTGCAAATAAAATGCAGGAATACCTGGAAGCTGGAGTCCTCCTATCAACATCTAAGTTCTGGGAACATCTTGCACATTCTATTGGCCTAGTCATCAGGATCACATGAGATAACATCCAATGTTATGTAATGATATCACATCTAATGGCAGTCCTGTCTCGTTTGCATAGGGGAGTAGGAAATGAGACTCCGTGTTGTGTCTAGTGGAATCATTTTTGATAAATGGTTTGTAAAATATTTAAGCTGGGAATTCTCTAGATCCAGTGATTTTATTTTTCAGAGAAGTCTATTATAGCTGTGTGGTAATAAGGAAGTGTATTTTGCTTACATATTAAATTAAACACTACAAGAAGGTCAAGTGAGCTGGGTTATCTAATCTGACTGCTTGAAGTTCTTTAATTATCAAGAAATAGCTGATTCCGTAAAATGCTATTGAGCCAGTAAATTAAATAACAGAGTCATCATTTGTTTTGGCATCATTTGTTTTGTTTAGATTGTTCCACCATATTTGAGGTTGGAGTTCTAGTACTAGCAATATTCAGCTACGTTTTGGAGAACAGAGAAAATAGAAGTAAAAGGTACCACCGCTTTTCCTTTGTTTTCCCCAAACCATAACTTTTTAGCACACATTTTTAGATGGTACTTAAATGTTTTCTCTGCTGTTTCTTTACAGAAAACTTCCAGTTGAGTTTTATTTATTTATTTATTTATTTATCAAATTTCTACCCCGCCCCTCCTAAAACAGCTCGGGGCAGCTTACAATAAAAAGTAATCACATATATAAAACATTTAAAACAATTAAAACATTTCAAAATACAATATTCCAAGTATTAAAACAGGGCTGGGGGTCACCATAAAACAATAAATAGGGTAAGGGAGATAAAAACCCTCTACCCCCCCTCCCCCCCTCCCCAAAGGCCTGGGCGAACAGCCAGGTTTTACAACTTCATTAGAATGTCAAAAGGCTTGGGGCCAGGTGAGTTTCCTCCGGGAGGGAGTTCCAAAGGCGCGACTCACCCACCGAGAATGCCCTCTCCATTGTGGCCCCCCGCACCTCCAAGAAGGCACCCCCGGCCGACTGAAGGAGCTGCTCTGGGGCGTGGAGGGCGAGGCGGTCCCTGAGGTACGAGGGGCCCAGACCGTGAAGGGCCTTATAGATCAACACCAAAACCTTGAACCTGGCTCAGCATGCTATTGGCAACCAGGGCAGAGTCCGGAGCAAAGGTGTTATGTGCTCCCAACGACCGGTCCCCGAAAGGAGCTGGGCCGCCACATTCTGTACTAGCTGCAGCCTCTGAACCAGGAACAAGGGAAGCCCCATGTAGAGCGTGTTGCAGTAGTCCAACCTCGAGGTGACGAAGGCATGGATGAGGGAGGCCAGGTCTGGGCCGGAGGTGTACGGATGCAGCCTCCGCACCAGATGCAACTGGTGTAAGGCAGCCTTTGCGACTGCCTCCACCTGCCACTCCAGGTGGAGACCTGCATCCAGTATTACCCCCAGACTCCGGACCTGCTGAGCTATGGGAGGGCAAACCCCCCCAATCAGGGGGGCCACTACCTCCCTCGCTCTCCCCACCAACATCACCTCTGTCTTATCGGGGTTGACCTTCAGTCTGCTCTGCTGCATCCATTCCACCACAACCTCCAGACACTTGGATAGCAACAAGATGGCAGGGTCTGGGTCAGTTGAAAAAGAGAGGTACAGCTGAGTATCATCAGCATATTAGTGACATCACACCCCGAACTCTCTCACGACCTCCCCCAAGGGCTGCATATATACATTAAATAACAGTGGAGACAGGATGGAACCCTGCGGAACGCTGCATGATAAAGCACGGGGGCAAGATATCTCATCCCCCAACACCACCCGCTGGCTTCTCCCCAAGAGGAATGAACGGAACCATTCAAGAACAGTCCCATTCAGACCCCCCAGGTCACGCAGCCGTCTCAACAGCAGCCCATGGTCCATGGTGTCAAAAGCGGCCGAGAGATCTAGCAGGATGAGAAATGTTGAACATCCTGCGTCCATCTCCTGGCGGAGATCGTCCCCCAAGGCCAACAACGCCGTCTCAGTGCCATAGCCGGGGCAGAACCCAGGTTGAAAAGGGTCCAGGAAACCAATGCTATTTAGATGCCCCTGGAGCTGGACTTCAATCCTGTGTGTAGTTAGCTTCTCCAGAACTGAAGTGTTGGCTGCAACTACAGCAAAAGGAAATGAGAGGACGTTTGATCTACAAAGTTGTTGGCACTATGCTCCTGCAAACTAGGCTGTTTCTGATAGGCAGTAGGGCTGTGCACAGGGTCTATTATTTGTATGCTTAGTATTTTTATGAGATGCTTTGGTGTAGGAATGAAGCAGGGGCATAACTAGGTTGAAATGGGCCCTGATCCAGAAGATGAAATGAGGTCACCCCAACCCACACTCCCAGTGGGAGGGGATGTAGCAGCACCAGGGAGTGTGGGCCCAAGGACAGCTGTTCCACCTGACCCTATTATAGCTATGCCCTTGGCCTACAGCACATTTCTGCTTGTGACATACTTATAAATATGGAAAAACATGGTCATTAGAACTATTACTAAGTCTATTACCAATTTTAAAAGGATTGAAAAAACATTTTAGATTCTCACTCTCACACCATGACGAGAGCTGAAACAAGTACCAACAAAAATGGGTTTACCCAATGAATTTCCAAATTTCATTGTATCCAATGTCATGGAATGTTGATTTCAGATATGTATTTTTTTTCCATCCTGATTTTTCAGTTTTCCATCCCAATATAATGTTCAGTAATGGGAAAATAAAAAAATTGGTACCAGAAATTGCTGATTTTTCCCCAGGTACCTGGGCACATGGAAATGTTTCCAGATAGGATATTATATGCTGTTGGTATTCTTTCCCAGAATCTTAGCCCCCATGTAATCAGCAGGTGGAGTAACAGCAGGTGGAGTAACACAGTGCATGCAGCAGCGCAGGGAGGCGCCTTTAAATTGAAGCGGCTCCCCTCTCCTCCTCTGCCGCTGCTGTTGAGGGAATTTTGGGACAGGCTGAATCCTGCCCCCAGATGCCCTACTGCCATGACTTGGAAGAAATAGGGGGCTGTCACCCACCCCCAGGCACGGGGCCCTGACTAGCGTGGGGCCATGTGCGACAGCACATGTTGCACATGCCTAGGGCCAGCCCTGTGAGGGTGTAGGGTGTCATACTTCAAAGAGGCAGGGTGAAGAGGCTCTCCTGTCCCTTTTCTGATATTGACCCACCCCTTGCATGGTGTCAGGATGCCATAGAGCTCTGAAAGGCATGTGCCCATGTCAGAGAGAGGAGGAAATACCCTTTCTCCTCCTTGCTTTCCATCGGGCCCCTCCCTTCCTGGGTGAAAACATCTGCAAAGCTTGGCAATCCTCCTGGCAGGGATGATGGAAGAAGGCAATTGCCCACCTGGAATCCAACTCCTGATTGGGGGAAATTGCAGCTGTCAACCGCTTCGCACAGCAGCATTTGAGAAGGATTCTTCCCCCTATGAAGGAAGATGGCTCTTGAAAGGGACCACTACGCAGGATGCTACTTTTCTGGGAGGCCCTTGCTGTTGCTTCAGTGCCAGAACGGCTGAAAACTGGGGTGGGAATCATAGAATTGTAGGGTCTGAATGGGACCTTAAGGGCCATGTAGTCCAACCTCCTGCTGCATGGCAGGATATCCTTGTCTACCCATAAATGCCTTGCCTCTGTATACTACTTGGGAACCCTTACCCCTCTCAATGGTCTCACCTCATAACTATCAATCTAACAAAGGAATGGTTGCTATAAGATCCCAGACACCTGTACCCAAAACCGATTGCCTTTGAGTCTCATATATGGAATATGGAGTGAATTTGAGTGCTGACTCCCAGGGTGAGAAAATAACACGCCATACTGCATTCTGCTCCTGGACTTTGGGCAACCTAATGAAGATCAGCAACGTATTTAGTAGGGGCAGAGCTACATGCAGAAAAAAGCCTTTTGTGTTACCTCTGAGCTTGATGAAGCTGTTTTAATCTGGAAAAGCTTCGAGACTCATCCTGGACCAAAGCCCTCCCACCCAGACCAATTCAGGCCAACACAGGCCTACATTTATGGTAGGCTTGCCCAGCCGCACTGCAAGGCGAGGTCAGTGGTCCCCCATGATTGGTCCCCCATGATCATCCCGGCCCCACCAAACAGCTGATTGTGGGGTCTTGGAGGAACGTGCCCACCTGAGTCCTACTGAACTCTGGGCCCCTCCTCAGGTGTTTGGTGCATGAAGCCAGTCGCCAAACAGCTAATGAGGGACGTGCCAGTCGGCCTACAGTGCCCAGGCAGTGGGAAAGCTGGAAGGGGGGAGGGGATGCTGCATCTTAACTTTCAAAGTGACTAGGCCAGTCCCTGTTGCTTTCACTTTGAAAGGCCTCCTCCCCTCCCTCCAGCACCTCCCAGCTGGGAGGCACTGAACGGGGGAAAGCAGTGCCCAAACTTTCAAAATGACAGGGAGCTGGGCCTGCAGCAGTGGCCTGGGCCAGCTCCCGTCACTTTGAATGGCCCACTGGCGCTTCTTGTTTGGCTGCATGCACCAAACATCTGTTGTGGGGACAGGAGCACCCCCATCAAGTGTTTGGCGGCTGGGTGAGCCAAACAGCTGGGGAGGTGCAAGAGCACCCCCATCAGTTCTTTTGTGGTAACTCTTCCTGGGGCAATCCTGCTGCACTGTGTTGGTCCTGGAGCCCTGTCCCATGTGAATAGTTCCTCAGGACGCCCCCAGGAGTGGAGGGACTTCTGTCAGCATCATCCTTGAATTGAAGACTTGAGAAAGAGAAGAGGCAGCAATGTGATTCGGCAGCAAAGGCACCAGTTTAAAACTCAGTTCATTAAAGCAGGCCAGCTTGGAGTGAGTTAGCCCTATCACAGGTAGCCAATTATGATATCCATTAGTAACAGGAATAGTCATTAACCCTTTCTATTTCGTTTCTAGAAATACAGTCAATCATGAGCACCCTGGGCTGGACTTAAACTAGGGATCTAGCCATGAAAGTGATCAAAATGGAAGCAGGCCAAGATAGATTTCCTTCCCCCTAATTAATTTTTTAAGTAAATGGAGACTATATTCACAGGTATTGCTTCTGCTGTGATTCTCTCAGACCCAGCAACTGGAATTCATTGGCTTCTAACAGAGATGCTTGGGGGAGGGGGAGGAATAGAAACATTTCTAGGATTTTGTCCTCCCTGTAGTTCATTGCCATGATTGACTCAGCCTGCCATTACTCTCACTTTACATGGTCACACTGCAATTTTTAAAAAAGAAGTTAATCAAATATAGGGCTATGTAGTACCTTTTATAGAACCTAGATGGCTAATTTGTTATGCCAGGATGGGAATCATGCCCTCAACAAACATATTTAATGCACATACAAGTTCCTTTGGCTGCCTGCACTCTTGGCCCATCTGTTTCGATGGCACAGTGCCTGCTCCTTGAAGCATAGGATCCAAGTAATGATGGGCTTAATTTCACAATGTATGTGACACCGAAAAATACCATCACTTCTTCATGAGGTGCCTTCCTTGAGACTATAATATGGCTGTACTGAATAGTACTTCCAAGTACTCGTCAGGCCAAATACACAAGTTCTGAGTAATCAGTCCAAATACCCGGAGGCACTTCGGCACTCTTTCAGAAGTTTTGGAATTTGGACTCAGAATTCTGGGCCTCGGTAACTTTGGAAACTTTGGAATGTTGTTGCAAAGTTCTTGAACCCACAGTCAAGTCACTACCCAGATAATCAGGCTAGCAAGAGTGGGACAATCGCTCCAGAAGAAAACCTTACAAAAGTGCAAATGCATGCAGAAATCCAAAAAAATCCAACAGCAGTGTACCCACAGCATGGCCCACCATCAGCAGTGAGTGCACACACTTTAATCATCATTATGCCAACCAAACAGTGCACAAAAATGCAGGCTAGCAAAGGACATTGGCTCAAGAAGAATACAACAACCTCACAAAACAGTCTGCAACTGCATGGAGTACTAAATCCCACCAAAAGCCAGCAAGCCCAGGCAACAGCAGTCACAAAATTAAGAAACCAGACATTCACACACCCCTTCAGGGGCACCCTCTTAGCATGGCATTGGTACTGTGGCACTGGTAACTTGAACAGATCAGGCAAAGGGAAGTGGAGCCAGGCAAAGAGATCCCAGTCTGGCCTCATGCTGCCAAGCAGCTGGCAGAACAGTAGAAGTTACACTTTACAGTTAGGCTCTGTTGTGCCATGCCACAGCCTAGACAACACACACAACCCAGCAAAACAGTCTTCAAGTGCATGGAGAAATAAATCCCAAAAGCCAGCATGTCCAGGCCCCAGCAATCACAAAATTAAGAAACCAGTAGGGATGTGCAAACAGAACGGAGTTTGAATGTTCGGCCGTTTGGCCATTCGGACTGAAAACTTAGTTCGGGTTCGTGGGTTCAGTCCCACGGAGTTTGAAACACCCCCCAGAACGCTCTGAAAATTAGGTTGCCTGGAGACTTGGGCTACTCCATGTACCCGCAGGGGTGCTCATGGAGCCATGGCAGGCTGTCTGAGATGCAGCAGCAGCAGTAGCAGAGACCGGGAAGTGCCCAGGCAGGTAGGCTTGGCACTTGGCCCCTGGGGGTGCCCAGAGGGGCGTTACTGGCCATCTGAGACCCAGCGGCAGCAGCAGCAGAGGCCATGAAGGCTTGGGGCTTGGTGTCTGGCACCCACAGTTGGCCGGGCATTGCATCTCCAGGGGTAGCTTGGGGAATCCCAGCAGCGGAAGGTTCACCTTGACAGACAGCAACTGCTCCACCAACTTGGCCCCCAGCCTCAGGTGGTGTGGTGAGCGAATATCCCCTGCCATGGAGAACACCTGTTCCCTGGGGACACTGGTTGTTGGGCAGGACAGCAGATCCTTGGCCACTTTGGACAGGACCAGCCACATGTTACTCTTGCCAGCCCAATAGGCAAAGGGATCACTGCTGCGGTCTATGTAGGGCTACTCCTCCAGCTAACTCTCCACTGCTGCTGAGGCGCTGTTGTACTCCTGCACATAACAGTCTCATGGCACCACCTCCACTGCTGCCCTCAGGGGCAGGGGCTCGGTGGTTGATCACTGCCATGGAGCTATTCGTCTTGCCTTGCATAAAGTACTCTGGATTTTTGGCAAGTGCTCTGTGCGTGGCCATGAGTGAGTGCTCTGTGGTATGGCACCTATGCGTTATACAGTATGGCCAGTATGGCACCCCTACTTAGCCAGGCATTTCAGGCTGGTATCGGTGGAGCAGTGACAGAGACCTGGTCTGGGCTTGGTGGCTGGCACCCCTAGGGGGCCGGTCATTGCCAGCTGACTTGCATCAGTGCAGTAGCAGCAGAGGCCCAGACAGGACTTGGTGGCTGGCACCCCTACTTGGCTGGGCATTGCAGGCTGGCAGGTCTCCAGTTCTGCTTGCTCTATGCTGGGTTCTCCAGTTCTAGTCACCATCCCAGAAGGAGTGACAGGGCTACAGTAGTGCCTGCCAGTGCCCAAAGTGGGTTTGCATGTGTTGTCATGGCCTGCAGGCAGAGACAGGCAACTGGCAGCCTTTGGGTGGGCAGAAGCCTTTGGGTGGGCAGAAGCATTGCTCATTTGTAGGACAGGACAGAAGTCAACAGACCACAGTTCTAATTCCTGGTTTGGCAGTCCTTTGACCTCTCTGCATTTCAGCTTTCCCAGTTCTAAACCAGAGGGCTACCATTCTGGGTGCTCACAGGAGAAAGACCCTGTATGGGAACTAGGCTTGGGGCATGCAGTTCCAATTGCTGTTGCATATCCAGCCTGTTTTCAGGGTAAAGAGGATTCTTAAATGCTTCCCCTTCTTCAGAAGAACTTAGGCTTGGTGTTTGGCCCTGGGGGTGCCCATCCGATTCCCATTGGGGCATGACTGACCGTTTGAGACCCATCGATGCCTGCCAGCCTGGATTTATGCTGCACAGCAGAGGTTACATTCAGCGGCAGCATCAGAAATTGGATTGCCAGGGCACAGTACCAATGGCACAGCAGATGCAGCAGCAGCAGCAGCAGACATTGAATTGTTGGGGCACTGGCCCCATGGCACAGCAGAAGCAGCATTCAGCAGCAGTAGCAGACATTGGATTGCCCAGTCTCAGAACCCGTGGCACAGCAGAGGCGGCATTCAGAAGCAGTAGCAGACATTGGTTTGCCCGGTCACAGAACCCATGGAACAGTGGAGGCAGCAGCAGCAGCAGCAGCAGCAGCAGCAGCAGCAGCGGCAGCAGTGGCACAGCAGAGACAGCATCAGTGGCAGCAGTAGCAGACATTGGATTTCCCAGTCACAGAACCCATGGCATAGTGGAGGTGGCATTGGAAGCAGCAGCAGATATTGGATTTCCCGGCAAGAGAACCCATGGCACAGCAGAGGCAGACATTGGATTGCCTGGGCACCAAACCCATGGCACAGCAGAGACAGCATTGGCAGCAACAGCAGCAGACATTGGATGGCCAGGGCACAGTAGCAGACATTGGATTGCCTGTTAACAGAACCCATGGCAGAGTAGAGGCAGCATCAGAAGCCGCAGCAGACATTGGGTTGTCCAGGCACTGAACCCATGGCACAGCAGAGGCAGCATTGGCAGCAGCAATGCACATTGGATGGCCAGGGCACAGTAGCAGACATTGGATTGCATTTCATCCAATTGATCCTATATAATTTTTCTTAAAACAGGTGAAGATTTAGAATGCATTCAGGCTACAGGATCATTGTGGACAGTCTCTGTGTAACATTTGATTAAGCAGATCTTTCCAGACTAATCAGTAAAATGGCTTCCTGTTTTAAATAATTCTCATTTTTCTGATTTCTGTACACTTCCCAATTCAGCTTGAATGTTAATTATCTAGCTGTTCAAGGAATCAATTCTGATCTGAGATTCTAATCTGTGATTGCCATGGCACAGCAGAGGTGTCAGTCAGTGGTGGCAGACATTGGCCAGCCAGAGCTTGGTGGGGCACCCCTACTTGGCCAGGTGTTGCAGGCTGGCATTGTACTTGACTGATCTCAAGAAGCTCTACTGCAAATTGGTCAAGCCTTGCCTAGTGGTGAATCTCGTGGACATCCAGCTTCTGCCCACCGGCGCACTCATCCGAGCTATGCCCATCTACAAGAGTGAGGAGCAATTGACTGACATGCAGCAGCAGCAGCAGCAGCAGCAGCAGCAGCAGACATTCGATTGCCAAGGCACAGAACCCATGGCACAGCAGAGGTGGCCTCAGCAGAGGCAGGAGCAGAGGACATTTGATTGCTGGGGAACAGTACCCATGGCACAGCAGTGGCAGCCTCAGAAGCAGCAGACATTCGATTGCTGTGGCACAGAGCCTGTGGCATGGCAGAGGCGGCATTCAGCAGCAGAAGTGGACATTCGACTGATGGGGCATGGTACCCATGGCACAGCAGAGGCAGCAAAGGCAGCAGCAGTGGACATTTGATTGCTGGGGCACAGTACCTGTGGCACAACAGTGGCAGTTTCATCAGCAGCAGAAATTAGATTGCCTGGCCACAGTACCTATGGGACAGTAGCGGCAGCAGCAGTGGACACTGGATTGCCAGGGCACAGTAACTGTGGCTGGCATCCATCCTTGGCTGGACATTGCAGGCTGGCTGGCATCAGTGGAGCAGTGGCAGAGGCCCAGTCTGGCACCCCTACTTGGCTGGACATTTCAGGCTGGCTGGAATCGGTGGAGCAGTGACAGAGGCCTGACCAGGGCTTGGTGGTTGGCACCCCTACTTGGCTGGGCATTGCAGGCTGGCATCCTACTCACTGGATCTCAACAAGCTCTTCTGCAAATTGGTCAAGCTTTGCCCAGTGGTGAATCATGTGGCCACCCAGTAGCAGACACTGGATTGTTGGGGCACAGTACCCATGGCACAGCAGAGGCAGCATTGGCAGCAGCAGCAGTGGCAGACATTGGATTGCCGAGTCACAGAACCCGTGTCACAGGAGAGGCTGCATTGGCAGCAGCGACAGACATTGGATTTCCTGGTAGCAGAACCCATGGCACAGCAGAGGTGGCATTGGTAGCAGCAGTTGACATTGGATTGCCCGGTAGCAGAACCCATAGCACAGCAGTGGCAGCAGCAGTGGACATTTGAGTGCCCAGTCACAGAAACCGTGGCACAACCAAGGCTGCATTGGCAGCAGCGGCAGACATTGGATTGCCCAGTAGCAGAACCCATGGCACAGCAGAGATGGCATAGGCAGCAGCAGCAGACATTTGAGTGCCCAGTCACAGAACCTGTGGTACAGCAGAGGCTGCATTGGTAGCAGCAGCAGCAGCAGCAGCAGCAGCAGCAGCAGCAGCAGACGACGACATTAGATTGCCCGGTAGCAGAATCCATGGCACAGCAGCGGCAGCAGCAGCAGCAGCAGACATTTGAGTGCCCAGTCACAGAACCCATGGCACAGCAGAGGCAGCATCAGTGGCATCAGTGGCAGACATTGGATTGCCCGGTCTCAGAATCCATGGCACTCGTGGCATTGGCACCAGCAGGTATTGAATTGCCAGGGTACAGTACCCGTGGCACAGCAGAGGTGGCATCAGCAGCAGCAGCATACATTGGATGGTCAGGGCACAGAGCCTGTGGCACTGTAGAGGTGGCAGCGGCAGCAGCAGCAGCAGCAGCAGCAGCAGCAGCAGAAATTGGATTGCCAGGGCACAGAACCCGTTGAACAGCAGAGACAGCAGCAGCAGGATTTGCCTCTGCGCAGCACCCATGGAGCCAGGATGGTAGGATTTTCCAGGGAAGAGCTCCCATACAGCAGCAGATGGCAGCAGTAGGATTGCGTGGGCACATTTGGATTTGCCAGGGCAGAGCACCCATGGACCAGTAGACAGCAGCAGCAGGATTACCAGGCCAGTGGGGCACATCACCCAGGGTTGCCAGGGCAAGCAGATAGGCACCTTGGCATGAGAGGCAGGCAGGCTGGGGCAAGGCTTCAGCGTTGCCCACAGGGCAGGCAGACAGGCACTTTGACATGATCAGAAGGCAGGCTGAGGCAGGGTTTGAGGTTGGAAACCAGGACGGGCAGACAGGCAGTGTGGCATGAGCATTGGAAGGCAGGCTGAGGCAGGTTTTGAGGTTAGCAACCTGGGTGGGAAGACAGGGCATGTGGGATGAGCATCAGAAGGCAGGCTAAGGCAGCCTTTGATCTTGGCAACTTGGGCGGGCAGACAGGCACCATGGCATGAGCAGTGGAAGGCAGGCTGAGGCAGGGTTTGATCATGGCAAACAGGGTGGGCAGACAGGCATCTTGGCATGAGCGATGGAAGGAAGGCTGAGGCAGGGTTTGAGCTTGGCAACCAGGGCGGGCAGACAGACATCATGGCATGAGAAGCAGTAGGGAAGACAGTCTGGGACCTTGACAGGGCACTCAGATAGGCTGGCAAAGACTGTGCAGTGAGAGAGAGAGCCAGTCAGATAGGCGGACCGAGATCATCTAGTCAGAGGCCAGCTGGCAGGCTTATAGCTTCCCAATGCCGCCCAGCATCATGAGGTCAGTCAGATAGGCTGTCAAGAGAGAGAGAGAGAGAGAGAGAGAGGGCGGGCAGGCGCTGGGCATTGGGAGGAAGGGACAGCACCTCAGCAGCCCAGATTGAGGAGGAGCCTGGTCCCAAGACTGCCCCTGGCATGGGATGGCGTGTACCACTGCACCATCAATCAATGTCCAGGGGCAACTCAGGGAATCCCAGCAGTGGTAGGTTGACCTTAATGAAAAGCAACTGCTCCACCAACTTGGCCCCCATTCTCAGGTGGTGCAGCGAGCAAATGTCCCCCGCCATGGAGAACACCTGCTTGCTGGGGACACTTGTTGGTGGGAAGGACTAGAGACCCTTGACCACTTTGAACAGGGCCGGCCACACATTGGTCTTGTTGGCCCAGTAGACCAAGGGATCGCTGCTGGGTTCTATGCACAGCTGCTCCTCCAGGTAGCTCTCCACTGCTGCTGAGGCGCTGTCATACTCCCTCATGTAACTCTGCTTTGGCACCACCTCCTCCACTGCCCTCAGTCACACTGCCTGCCCTGCTATGTGTGGGCCCATGCCCGATGAGCTACTGCTGGCAACAGGGGTGCTGGTGTTGCTCAGCCTGCTTCTGGTGCTGCTACTGCTAGGGCTGGGGGAAGGGATAGACCCCTGCCAGCTGAAAGTTGTGGCTGCTCCCACTCCCATCATCGCCTGTGGTGTCCTGCTTCAGCTGCCACTGTGCACTCTCCAGAGCCTGCTCTACCTGCCGGACCCTCTCCACCAGCTCACCCTTCCAGTGCCCATAGAGCCTTCCAGTGCCCATAGAGTGTCTACCATGCCACGCTGTCCTTGACCCTCGGATCCAGCATGGTTGCCAACACATATTCCTCCTGCTTCAGGAGCTCATCAAAGTGCGCCTTCCGCCCTGCCTTCAGCTGCTGTACCAGGTCAGCTACCTAAGTCACCAGCTTCTTGCCCTGAGGGCCACAATCCTGCCCCTGGAGAATTTCATCCAACCTCCTGAGGAGACTCTGAACCAGTGGGATCACCTGGCTGATGGTGGCCATGGAGGAGCTGATGGTCTCCGTCACGGCCAGGAACGGTATCAGAACAAAGACCGTGTGAGCCAGGATCTCACATTCCATTCCATTGTACCCTGAAGGTGCCCCGCTGTCCATCACCAGTTGCACCTGATGCAAGGTGGCTTTCTGCTCGAGAAGTCACTCGAGCATCAGGAACGTGGAATTCCACGGGGTGGACACATCCTGCACCAGCTGGTGCACTGGGGAGCCTTGCTCTGACTGCTTCACCCGGAGGAGGTTGGCAGTCGCTGCCCTTCACACTCCGGTTAAAGAAACCAGACAGCTTCCTCCCCTGCTCGATCAGGGAGCTAAGGGTGCCTGCCCCAATCGTCTTCTTCCCCAAACCCAGAGCGTCCCTGACCACCAGGTGAAGAGTGTGTGCAGCGCAAGGGATGCTGGTGAAGCCCCTCTCATGGACTTCCCTCAATACGTTGGCTGCATTGTCAGTCACCACAAATCCCTTGGTGAAGGGCGCACCTGGCATGACCCACTCCCTCACTATGGCGGTCAGGGCTGCCTCGATGTTCTGAGAAATGTGGGGGCCATCCATGACTTCCGCCTGAAGCAGGGTCCACCTATACTCTGCTTTGGGACCCCTCCTGCCACTCCCAAATTCTGCCTCTGGGTCCTGCCACCAGTGCGCCGTCACTGCCAGGTAGACATGCTGCGCATTTCTGCTCGACCACAGGTCGGTGGTGAAGTGGACGGTGGCACCCCCAGCCCCTGCCAGCTGCTCGCTTACCTGCTCCTTTAAAGTCTGGTACAAGACTGGCACCACCTGCCGACTCAGGGTAGTGTGCGAGGGCAGCTTAAACTGGGGAACCAGGAAGTCAATCAGGCACCTAAACCCCATGTCCCAAGAAGGGCTGCCCATCGAGCACAATCATTTCCCCCAACGTAAGTGTGGCTTTTAATTGTAAGCCACACCGCCCTCCACGTCCTGCAGCTACCAATGGACTTGAAAGTTGCCCCCACCCCAGCTACTCCATGGTGCACTGACGCTGCTGCTGCTGCTCTCCCCTAGCAGCGATACTGCTCCTGCTGCTAGAGGCAGCTGTTGGCGCAGGACACTTGCCCAATGATGGAGGCGGATGACTGGCCACTGCAGTTGGGAACCCGCTGGCATCCACTGCCCCTGCCTGCCCTCTTAGCAGCACAGCACTGTGGCATGCCTTCAGGTGCCTCTCTGCCACATTCTTCGTTGCCCGCCTTATGGGCAGCAGACTGGCCAGTCTTGTTTCCCTTCTCCATTTCTCCCACCCAAAGAATGTACAGGAAGATTTTATATATTTTTTGTTTATTTATTCAAATTTGCAATCTAATATTATATATGTATGGAACATTATCTAATATCTACAAAGGCCTAGTCCTAGAAACACACTATAAAATATTAAAACTGAATCACTTCACTGGTATCTATCTATCTATCTATCTATCTATCTATCTAATCTACAGGGATGGGGGTGGGATACAGACAGCTCACAACAAACAACACAGGGAGGGGTACAAAACTGAAATGAAACCTAAATCAATCTAATCCTACTCTAAATAAATCCCAAAACAGGGGAAGGGAATCAGGGATGGAATATATACAGGGAGGAGGGAAGGATTCAGCGGAGGAGAGGGAGAAAGAACACAGGGAGGGGTAAAAAATAAAAATAACACCTAAATCTAGCTAATCTAATCTAAATAAATGAAACTATGAGGTAAATGTGTGGAAATGGGTGAAATAGAAGGAGGATGGCAATGGCTTGGGACGAACACAAACTGCTGGGTGTGATTTCAGATGTGACGGGCACCCGGTTCACCACAGTGGATTCCCGGTGGGGGTGAACCGAACAACCACCCCCTGGGGCAAATAAAAGCCCTGAACAGACGTGACGGGACTGGGACCACGGCAGGGAATCGAGCCGGCAGATCACGGGCTGGGGCAGCGCAACAGACATGACACCAATTCCCGGCCACGGTCAAAACACCCAGAAACCACCGGGCAGGGGCGGGACACAGACATGGCCGCCTGAGGGCAAATGAAGCCAAAAGACACACAAGGGATCACCCACACAAGGGAAACAGGAAGGGAGGGGGGAGAGGGAGAAGAGCCGGACAGGTACCACACACAACAGTGGGGCCACAGTGGAACACACAGCACAAGCACACTCCCGGGCACGCGCGCGCACACACACACACACACACACAGAGAAGGGAAAGGAAGGGAAGGGGGATACGGGCGCCCGGACAACACACAAGGCACAACGGGCACTGGGGGGCGGAACAGGGAAGGGGGGGAAACTACAAAGGGGCAGGGCAGGACACAGGCAATGGAAACCACAACTCCCACAGCAGAACTGTCCACATGGGCACCCCCACAGCAACAGAAGCAGCCCCAGAATGGGGGGCCCCAGGAGCTTGGGACCAAGGCACAGCGGGGGCCCGCATTGCACAGCGAGCCAGCCGGGAACAGTCCAGGAGGCACACGTAGACCCCACACCCGGAGAGGGGCCGATGGAGGGCAGGCAAGAGCTGGTGCAGCGCTGCAGGTCCAAGGACGCAACCCCCCCAGAGGAAGGAGCGAGGGGCAGTCTGGGGGCCCCAGAACCCCGAGGTCACACAGGCACCCAAGGGGAGGGGGAAGCAGGTGGCAGCGCTGGTGGGTGGGGACAGTCTACTGGACACAGGCGGGTCGGCAAGGCCATTCAGAGCACCGGACTCAGGCACCAGGGAAGGCAACCACAGAGGGGAACCCCGGGTGTGGAAGCAGACTGGAGGGTTGGGCCTGGAGGGGGCCCGGAGTCACAGGCAGGGGCAGCAGCACCTCGGGAAGCACAGCAGCACAGCAGAGATATCAGGGAGGGAGCAGCCAGTGGAGACCAGCCCCCTGGGCAGGGGTGGGAGCCCACACGGGGGTAGGCAACCAGGGGGCCGGGAGGCACACTGGGACTCACAGCCAGCTGCTGGGGGCCACCATGGGCCATGGGGCCGTGTGCCCTGCCTGGTGAACCAGGTGGGGTCAATGGATCATGCCCAGGTGGTACCCCAACAAGGACATGTGGTGGACGAGCAGGTAGGAGGCCTCGAAGGGATCCTGCATGGACAGTCCCAACTGCACATCTGAATGGGATCACATGCCCGACAGCGCCGACAGCTCCGCCGCGGTAGGCTCCGACACACAGCAGTCAGCAGCAGGGGGTCATGGAAGCTGTCCCAGCTCCAACAGCTGGTGGTACACCACCCCACAGGAGCGCTGGTACCCACGGGCCCCATGAACACAGCCAAAGTAGGACACGGCCAAGGCAGGGCCCCCCTCCACAAGGCAGATCGTGTAGGTGGCCAGGCTGCACACAGACAGCGCAGACACAGTCTCAGCCGTGGACCAGGTCACATGAGAGCACCTCATCTCCAGGATGCGCTCATCGGGGAAGGGAACCAGCCCCAGAGTCTCCGCATGCAGCCAGCAATCACGAGCAGTCGCCTCATAGCCGAAGTAGCGAAGGCCAGAGCTCAGGCTTGAATAAGCACCCAAATGGCTGGCCGGGCAGTCCAGGAGCAGTTGCATGGCCGGGGTATGCCACAGGTCACACAGGGACATGGTCTCGCGGAAGGTCCAGCTATGGGGGGCTCCATGGGGCCTGGGAAGCGGGAGCCCGGTGGATGCACAACCAGTCATGGTCCAACTAGACAGGAAGAATAATACCATGGACAGGGGGGCACACATATCCTCCAGGGCCGGGGGGGGGCTCCGAGGAGTCCCAAGGATAGGACAGGAGGCCACGGGCCGCAACATTGTAGCACAACGGAGCGAGGTGTGGGGTGCGGACACAGCACAGCTGCAGACAACAATTGCACACACAAATGGCTAATCAGGCCGGCAAGGACACGGTGTTGCAAATAGGGAGGGAGGGGGGCAGTGATGGCTGATGGCATGCAGCTGCACAAGGAGCGCACAGCCCCGTGCGGCCATGCAGGTGCGAGGCCCCATGCGCCGGCAGCAGGTGCACTCAACCGCATGCCCATGGACACCAGCACCGCATTGGGGGGCCCGCCTGGCTGGGGACTGGGCCCCGGCCTACCTGGCCATCAGAGGGCCATCATAAACGTCCCCAAACCCCTGGGGCCCCCACCACCATGGAGCGGGACAGGGCAGCCGCCTACTGGATGTACCTCACGCTCGCAGCCGAGTGGTACTGCGACTACACCGAGTAGCTGTGCCTCCTTACTGTGGAGCTGCACCTGGGCGCCCGTCTGTGGGTTACCCTGGCCTAGAGGGCTGCAAGGACCCACAGGGCCCACCATGGCCGCAGGAGAGCCCTTGCCCGGCTCAGGGCGCAGAGACTCTCCGGGGCAGGCTGTGAGTCGGGACCGAACCCAGCCTGCGGTGCTCCGCGAGTCAGTCGGGCACCTCCAGTGGGGGAGGGAGACCATGCACCAGGCATCCCTGCTCGCTATGCCCATTGACAGGCGGATATGGGTCTCTGAGCGGGCACAGGGTTGGGCGGCCAGGGTGCTGGCCCAGTGGAATGAGGCAGCCTGGAGGGCCCACCTTAGGATGGACAAGTTCACCCTGCTCCGGCTCGCTGAGCTCCTTACACCCTGGCTGGAGCCACAGCACACCCCCATGAGGACCCCCATCCCCATGGTCCAGCAGATGGCAATAGGGGTCTGGGCCCTAGCAACGCCCAACTCCTGCTGGTCCGTCTCCCAGCACTTCGGGGTAGGCCTGAGCACTGTCGCCTGTATCTTCCGGGATGTGTGCAAGGCTGTGGAGGGCATGTTCCTGGACAGAATGATCCAGCTGGTGGACAAGGGGGCTGTGATGGCAGGATTCGCGGCCGGAGGCTTCCCCAACTGCATGGGAGCCGTGGACGGCACCCACATAGAGATCCTCCGCCCTTCCACAGGGGAGGCTGCAGAGTATGTGAACAGGCACGGGTATCACTCCCTGCAGCTGCAGGCGGTTGTGGATCACCGGGGCCGGTTCATAGACATCTTCAGGGGCAACTCCGGCCACAGTCACGACGCCCGGATCATGACCATCTCCCCTTTCTATGCCCGGATGTTCTGGGGGGACTTCACTGACATGGGGATGACCTGGATCGAGGGGGTACTAATGCCCCCCTGTATCCTGGGCAACCCTGCCTACCCCCTCACCTGGTGGCTACTGAAGTTCTACCCGGTCGCACGCACCCCTGCGGAGGTGCTATACAATACCCGCCTGTGCTCCAGCAGGACCGTAGTGGAGCGAGCCTTCAGGGCCCTCAAGCAGAGCTGGAGGAGCCTTGCTGGCCGGCTGGACTACACCGTGGAGACCTCTGCCCTGGTGATTGGTGCCTGCTGTGTGCTCCATAATGTGTGCGAGACCAAGGGGGCAGCCCTGGAATACCCCGAACCCAACCGGGCCCCCGGCCCGGTGCCCCTGTACGTGAACGCCGAGAACCCCAGGGAGTACCGTTATGCCAAGAGCATCCAGGATGCCCTGGTGAGGCATATCAGTCGGGAGGCCGAGGTGTGAGTGCTGCCCCTCCCCGGCCTCCCCCCAGGGGTTTCCTGGGCCAGCCCCTGAACAGGTGGGGGTCACCCCCCTTGTTACCCACATATGGGCCCAGGAGGCAATATGGTGCAAACACAATTTATTTCACCCACGTGTACATGTTCACCAACCCCTCTCCCTCCACCCCAGTTGTGCCCCACCCCTATAGTGCCCTCTCTCCCACCGCCCTCCCCCTCCCACCCTGTCCCCCCCATCCCCCACGTTTCCTGGGATGGCCCCATGAGAGCCCAGTGTTGCCCCTGTGAGCTCCCCTCCTCCCTGCTGTTCATGTTCCCAGCAGTGTCCTGCGCTGTCTCCTGGTCCTGCAGGTGGGGCGGTGGTTGGGGGGAGTGCTTCCACCTGCCTGCTGTGCTCCCGACCTGCCTGCTGTGCTCCTGGTGCTCCCGCCTGCACTCCAGGCGCACCTCGGCCTGGAGTTTCATGTCCCACGCCTCCGCCCACTCCAGGGACCGCTCAATGGCCGCCTCCATCCAGTCCACGGCTGCTATCATCCTCTTCCCCCTGTTCCGCCGAGGTCCGGACGATATCCTCCGCCTGGTCCTCCCTCTGCCGGCGGACCCATGCCCGGTGCTCCCTCATGCACTGTGCTGGGGGCACGGGTCCTGGAGACGCTGGCTGCCGGGGTTGCCCTGTGGGTACAGGACAGTGAGTCCGATGCCGCCCTGGGCACCTGCCCCCGGTCTGGGATGGGGCAGGGACCCTGAGGCCCCTGGGTGTGTTGCGTGACCCCTTCCCACCCATCCCTCCTCAGTCCCTCCCACCCCCTCTGACTGTCCGTGGACCCCCTCTCTGAACCACGGAGGGCCCTCCCACCTGGACCACATGCCTCACCTGGTTCCTCCGCCTGCTGGCCGGGTGCCTCGGCACCTGCCTGCTCACCCACCTGTGTCTTGTGCCGGGGTGTTCCGTGCCCTGTGGGTGAAGAGGGGGGGTTGTTGGTGTAGGGTTGCGCGGTTGGGTGACCGTGGCCCTGGCCCCCTTCCCGCCTTGCCTTTGGAGGGCTGGGGCTGGCCTGTCCATCCCCCCTTCAGTCCCTGCCCCCTGTGGGCCCAGTACCTTTCCCCTCCGGGTCGCCAGCTTACCCTCAATGTCAGTCTCGGATCCTTCCGAGGCCGTCCCCTCGGTGTGGAAGTGCTCCCCCATGGACCACTGGATGAGGGTGATGAGGGTGCTGGCCTTGGACTCCGCTTGTCCGACCTGGGGGTGGGTGCTCTCTGGGCTGCTTTTCGGGGGGGGGGGGCTGCAGGTGTCGGAGGTCCCGGGGCATTCCTCCTGGGGGTCTGGGGTCCTGGAGCTTGTGTCTACCAGGGGGGTGGCGAGGGGCAGGGGTACCTTGGCCCTTACCTTGCCCTGGACCACTGCGCTCCCCATGAGCCATGGGGCGACTATCAACCCCTTCATGTGGAGTATTCGGTCCAGGGCATCATAGAAGGGGGTGGTCCGGAATCTGTGTTCAGACCACCTATTGTTGTCCCGGATGGCCTTGTACCCCCTCTTCAGCTCCTTGACCTTGGAGCGGCACTGTGCCATGATGCGATGGTGCCCTGTTGCCTCCATGTCCCCCACTATGGCCTGGTAGACATGCTTGTTGTGCTAGTTGAGCGCAAGCTCCAGCTGGTACTTCAGGGTCCCCCAGATCCGTATGAAGTCCTGGGTCTTCTGTAGCCCCCACTGGTCCCCTCTGTGGTAGGGTTTCCTCCCTCGTCTCCCCTGTGAGTCCTCCTCCTCTGCCCGAGCTGGGTCGGTGTCCTCCGGGGACTCGTCCACCCGGGCCCTTTTCCATGTCTGCAGGACACAGGGGGTGGGGTGGGGTTATGTTTGGGTGCAGTTCTGGCCCCTCTCATGGGGTGCCCCCTTTCCCCTCCTCCCTGACGGGAGCCTGAGATGGCCCCCTGGCCCCCCTTGGTGCCCCTGGGCTCCCTGTTCCCCTTCCCTTGTTTCCCCTTACCCGTTTCCGGGGTGCCTCCTCCCCCGGTCCGGCTGCTGTCCTTGGGGCATCCTGTCCCGACTGCAGCGGGTGTTGTCCCTCCGCCTCCTCCATCCTCAGCATGACCTCCGCCTCCCATGCCTGCGCTCCCTCCACCGCTGCCATTGCCTGCTCCTCCTCCACCCTCGCTTTCTCTCCCACCGCTCGCTTCTGCCTCCCTCCTCGCTCCATCCCGCCACACTTCTCTGCTGCAGGTTTCCCTTTAAATCTCCCTCCGGTGGCTGCGTTGTTGCTGGTTGCCTGGCAGCGACGCTGCATGCTTTGTCCCCAGCTGGGAATATTTTTTTTACATTCCTGATGGTGATTGCCATCCAGATGTTACTTTTTGTTGTTTCCTGGTGGGAATCTCTTTGACCACGCTTTCGGAGATTGTCTGTGGGGGAGTCCCGGAAGTGTGATTGAAATTGACCCCATGTGGGTATTGACCATGGTGAACATCTGGAGGCCGCTGAACAGACGTTCAGGGCGCTTTGGCCCTGCCGCAGGATTCAGCGTGGTTCACTGTGGTTGAGCATGATCTCGTAACATCTGAAAATACCCTGAGAGAGGGAGACTTCTGAAAACGCCTGCTGACAGAATCAGTGGCTAGCTCAGAAGGAGTTGGAAGGGGGGAGGGCAATTACTTTTGTTACTTGCTGCGCCTGCCTTACCATAAACCCCATTGACTCCGTGCAGCCTAGCCCCTGGCCAATTGCACTGCGAAGTCAGTGGTCTATGAAAAAGAGGGATGGTGATTGGGCAGGCTGGCTGCTAGTCCAAGCCTCTCCACCCCTGGTGCCAGGAATTCTGCTCCTCAGCTACCCCCCCCCCCCCCCCGGGCCTTCCAGCCCAGTTAATTACTGCCTGAACTCATCCAAACCTGGCTGAACTGTTCGGGGGTTCTGGCGTTCGGTTCAGCTGTTCGGTTCGGCCATCTGAATGGGCCGAGTTCAGGCCGAACTCCGAATGTCCGAACTGCGTTCGCACATCCCTATAGACTAATCCAAGGAGGATAGGTTGATCAATAGGTGTCAGCCAAGATGGTCATATAATGCAGCCTCAAGCCTGGCTTGCAAGTTCTGAACCTCTAACAATTCCTAGGAGTGAACAAGACTGATTAGAGAATCTCCAGAAGTGTCCTTTTCCTTGTATGCTTCCTCTGAAGTATTTGCCACTGGCTGTTGTTGGAACAGGCCCTTGGTCTGACCTACTATGATAGTTCTTATGTTCATTTTTCATGTTAAGTAATAAATATAGGGAACAACTCCCAGTCTGCTAGATTTGATTAAAATAAAATGTCTATGTATCCACTGCATGGACAAGAGACCAGCAATATATCTTGTCTCTGAGCCTACCAATTTATGGTGAGTAAAATTCTGAATGTACCAATATTTAACACGTTTCCTTAAGATGAATTAATTGAAGACTTGAGAAAGAGAAACCGATGGGAGGGAAAGAATGACCATGGATGAGAAATAAAAAACCCAGGCAGTATATTAGGTAAATATAAATCAGTGATATAGCAATAGGTTAGTATTTCCACCTTCTCACTGCTCTTTAATGAGTCTATGAAAATTGATAACATGTTAATGTAATTTTGATTGCCTTATTTTTGAGGTCAGCCTAATAAGCCTATTGATGATGCCAAATGACTCTTCTTGCAGGGAGTGAATATAATTAAAAGCACTAGCGCTTTGTGTTTTTGATTAAGGGAGTTGGAAAGAGTTTATGCTGTACTTAGAAAAACTGAGTTTCATGGATATAAACTTTGGGCTTCAGTTATGTTTTTGCTTAACCTCTTCCTTCCTAGCAAAGAAAATCTGTGGCTTGATAGCTGTGGAAGAGATGAGCTTAATCCATAGGACCGTCTCAATGCTCTTCCTAAGAAGTGTGCCATATATGCTGGTTATGTCCATGGCAAATGTCCTATAGAGAGATACTAAGACCCTTTTTACACAGACACTCTAACACCGATAAAATTGGTGTTACATTTTGTTATACATGGTACAGGGCGACACTGCAGCCCTGCAACATGGGCCCTTTTCACACAAGATGCCTCCACCCAGTTTTGCTGGGTAGAGATGGGTGGAGGCGTCTGTATAAACACCACTTGCGGTGGGTGGGGTGCATTTCGCTGGGTGGAGGTGTCTGTGTAAACTAACACCATGGGCGGTGGGTGTAGGTGCGTGCATGCTCCCATGCAACACCCGTCTCCACCCACCACCCACCCATGGAGCAACGGATTCCACTGCTGATTGCTCCGTGGGTGGGTGGTGGGTGGAGATGGGTGTTGTGCGGGAGCATGCACAGACCTACATCCACTGCAAGTGGTGTTTACACAGACGCCTCCACCCATCTCTACCCAGCAAAACTGGGTGGAGGCATCTCATGTGAAAAGGGCCCATGTTGCACGGCTGCAGTGTCGTCCTGCAACATGTATAATAAAATATAACATCCATTTTATTGGTGTTAGAGTGTCTGTGTAAAAAGGGCCTAATAGTGCTAGTTATTCAGAGACTGCACACCTCGTGTAGTTAGGCAGTAAAGTGTTGCATTTTAATTACTATGTTGTCCTCATCAATCCTCTGTAAGATAAATGGAGTGATGATGAAAAATGGATGCTTAGGCTATTTAAGGGCAGACTATACAAAACCTTGGTATGGTCTCCTCTTCTGTAAAATTCTGAGGCATGTGTGCCCAAAGAGAGGCACTCAAAGAGACACGAAGTCTTGGCAATGAGATGCTTCAGACAATTGAGAGTGGCATTATTGAACACCATGTGGAGTGAGGTAGCTGGGAGTGAGGTTAAGGTAGGTAGGATCAGAGAAGTGTTTGGGATAGTACAGTCATGTAAGAGGATGGAGGAAGGGAATCCTATTAGTTATTTGAGACTGATGTTCCCAAGCATACAACAAAAGGAAACAGTGACTAGATTTTTTCACTCTGGCAGGCCACTTTGAAAATTAGTACAAGCTCAATGGGATGGGGGCTCTTAAGGGGTGGTCTGAAATGTGGGAAGGGATGGGAGCAAGGGTGATACTTTAATCAACAACCAGTTCTGTAAGAGCCGAGTACCATACTTCCCACTCCCTCCTCTTCTTATGTGTATTCTGGTAGAGGTTTAGCAAACAGTTCTGCCAAACTGGTAGGATATCACCACTGGAGGGGAGGGTCCAGATCATGGATCTATGCCATGAATCTCTCTCATGCCTTTGAGTGCATGCCCTCCATTGTCTCTCCTTTTCCCTGAGCTCAGTCTTCCATTGTTTGAGAATACGGTGCATGGAGTGCAGTTTACACACTCCTGGTATGGGAGAACAGCATAGACATGGAGAGTGCTTTGAACTGGTAAGTCTGGAAAAATTGACCCCAAGATCACACCTGGAAAAAGAAAGAAGAAGCATTTGTCCTTAGTCCTGTCTGCAATAGCTGTACACAAATCACTTTCCATGTTCAGTTTTGCCAGGAATTCAGAAATGATGGAACTGGCTCCAAATCTCAAGAGACAGACTTAAAAAATAATGAGATATTGAAAAGCAAGTAAGAGGGCTGGATATACTCTTATTTTTTAAATGAAAGGTGTGATTCTACCCAGCACCTGGGGGATTCAAAACCCACTAAATACATTAAAACTTGTGATAAATGTATTAGTTTGCAATGTGATGTGCTTGAACTAGGAGCAGGAGGCAAATAATGAACTCTGTCCCTCAAAAGGTTATGGTGCTGGGATGGAGATGACAAACTCTAGTTTACTTGTTAACCACAAGCAGGGAGATTTCTCCTTGGAGCGCACCACCTAGGAATGTACCAAGTGCACTAGATCTGTGGGGGCACAAAATACTAATAGAGTAACCTTTTGGCTGCAGCCCTGGGCTCTCAGCACCCTGTTAGATCCTGCCCCTTGCTCAAAAAGTTCTGTTCAAAGGTGGGTGGGTGGCATGCATGCCCAAGCTCTGCCCCCTAAGGTGTGCCCACTTCATACCCCTTTTACTAAGCCTTGCTTTTGCACTGGGTGAAGCTGAGGGCAATGCCAGAACTACCAACCACCCTGCCTTCCCATTAGAGCCCTTGTCTCAGAAAGCCTCGTTGTCTGTATGTTTGATGACACACTGCAGCTGTTCCAGTTCCCAGTTTCTTGGCTCCCCCTTCAAAGCAACATCTGTCTTTCTTGTTTCTCTCTCACACTCAATTTGTGCTTGTTCTTCCAATTGTTATTTTTAAAGCAACAGTGTTCAAAATGAACATGAAAATGGACAAAGATTTGCAGCTAAAATAATTAGGTCTTGGGCTGCCGGTATGGACTTGTTCATGGCCGAAATGGGTTTCTCTAAGAGTTACCTTTTACATAAACTCCCATACACGGTCACTAAGGAGGTCTTACTTAGAATGAGGGATATCGAGAAACAAAATGATTTAAGCAGGATTGCTGCATCCCCTCATTTGGAGATGTATTTTGCTTGGATTCCCAACCCAGGGCAGATGGCTAAATATCTGGTAGCTCTGAACTCCAGTAGAGCAAAACAGCTTTTCTTCCGAGCTCGTACAAACGCTTTCCCCTCACAGGTCCTGGAGGGACGCTTTAAGGGTATCCCATTTGTGCAGCGTCTTTGTCCTTTTGATAATTTGCGGGCTGAGACGGTTGGACATATTATCCTGTATTGCTGCCTGTATGACTCACTTAGAACAGAGCTCTTGGAACCCTTACTTAAATCATTTCCGGGTACATCTGAGTTAACCCTTCTTAACTTAATATTAGGATGTACTGATAGGCAGGTGATTACTTTTATGGCTACTTTTCTTCTACAAGCCTTCCATAGACGGAAGGATTTTCTCGCTTTTAAGCATGGTCAATCTTAAAAGTATAAATGATTAATAGGATTTAAAGTGTGATAGGATTGAAGTTTGTATTCTTTCTTTTTGTAATAAAGATAGGAGTAAGCTAGCTTCGGATAGTGGGGTTCTTAGTGCGTTATATATTGAATTTAGTTGTGACCAGTATGATTATGTTTGATTTATATTGCAGAATGTATGTCTTGTGTACGCCTTTTAAGGCTTGTTATATGGTTGTTTTTTTTAAATGCCATGGTCTGTGACCGCGCTACAAATAAATAAATAAAATAATAAATAATTAGGCCTGGACAATGTTTTGGTATCAGAGGTTGAGGGGGAAAGTGAAAAACAATGCAGTGGTACAGTGGTGTCTTCTCTACTCCTACAGAAAGTCTCTATCAATAGGTAACCATTAGAGCCAGAGAGAGGAGCATGTTCAGTGCAAAATCATTTGTCCCCACAGGCCACCTGGAATCCCTGATTCCCTAACTGACATGGAGAAATTGAGGCATCCACCAGAGCCTGTAGACTTTGGGACAAAACCCAGAGTTTCCAGGCAAAACTCAGAGAGATGGCAACCCTAACTATGAACATTTGTATTGTATTTGTAAATTGTATTTACAGAGCATCCCCTAGCAAAGAACTCAAGGAACTCAACAAAAATAACAGCCCAAATATATAAAGACAATTAAAATACACAATTATATAATTAAAAACCACAAGAAAGTGCTGAAATGATGCTATGTATTGACTTCTATGTTGTTCAGTCAGGCCTTGCAGCATTAGGCTGGGATCCTCCCCTTTGTCCCAGCCTCTTTTTAGTGGATGAAAGGGGCAGAGGGACATAAGGTGGATCTAGAAATTCCAGCTGCAGATGTAAGGAGTTGCCTAACTGAGACTGCTTTCAGCCGAGCAGTTACTGGCTTGAAGGAAACAATTCCTGAAAAGCCGCACAGGGTGCATTTAGACGCACCGGAAGTAGCCGGCCACCATAGGAATCGCGGCTCATATGGTCTCTTTGAAGCCTCTTTATCAGGGTTTTCCAAATACGGCTTCAAAGAGACTGCATGAGCCGCGATTCCTATGGCAGTCAGCTACTTTCAGTGCATCTAAACGCACCCTGCATGACTTTTCAGGAAGCACATCCTTCAAGCCGGTAAGTAGAGTCACTCATCTAAAAGCAGTCTGAGTCAGACCAATAGTCCAGCATTGTCACAACCTGATACAGCAGCAAGGGTTCAAATCTGGGCCTTCAGCAGAGTCCTCACCTAGGCATGTTACATGAGACCCTCTGGGATCCCTGGCTGAGGCTAGGTGGCCAGGCCACCTGGGTATGCTACCAGTGATTGAACTTGAGACCTTTTACGCAAAGCATGCGCGATACCATCTGAGCTACATGTAGGAGGGTTTGTCTGGTGCAAACACCATAGAAACAGTTCTCTGGGGAACCCATTTGGGTGGAGAGGGATCGGATGTGCTATGTTGGAGCAAGTTGCAGGGTTACAATGCAGTGCTGCCTCAGTTATGGGCAACATACCCTACCTGAACTGAACTTCTGGACTGCCACCTGTGTCTGTGCACCAGCTCATAAATGGGCAGGTAAAAACAACTTAGGTCTTTACCTGCCCTAGCTTCATAGACTATGCCATGACCTTGAAGAAGCATGACTCCATGGGCGTCGTTAGACGTGACAGCGATCGAGTGCTTAAGTTATTAACCACGTGGTTGTGCACTTTGTCTAAGCACTGTCACTATTTTTGGCCAGTGGTCTGCCCCCGTTAGCCTCCCATTAACTCCTTGTTCGTTGCACAGATGTCTCAGGTATGGCAATTGAGTGTTTCCCCTGTCCCCGTGGCAAATGTGTCTAAAGACATCCAGTGGTGTGTTCACAGTCATTTCCAGTTTGTCTGCCCTGGCCCCTGATCCTGCATTCTGCGCTGCTGCTAAACAGCTTATTCCTTGCTGCCCACCATCTGTGCACTCTCCCAGTGCTCTGATTTTTCCGATTCCTCCCTCTCCCAGAGAACTGGGAGAGGGAGGAATTAGCAGTGAAAAATCAGTTGTTTGGCTGTAGTGTGGAATGGAGGATCAAGCTGACTTGACCGCTGTCCCGCCTGGACTACAAGTCCCATAATTCCAAATGAGTGCTTCTCCCAGAAGAGTTTCCAGTGCGAGCAGCAGGCAGAATCCCGATTAGCCCCTGGACATGGAAAACAGTTGCATGGGCTAATTGGGGGCAACTGTGGGTCAGAGAATGGTGTCAACACAATTCTCCCACCCCTTGCCCTTGTGTCTAAAGACACCCAGGATCTCATTCACTTTACAGTTATTATTTTGCCATGTGGTTCTACTCTCTGTTCACGGGAGACTGATCTGGAAAATTGCAGGGGCTTTCCCTCCTCTGTTGGAAGGATCCAGTCTTGCCAGTGGAATGGTGGTGCACATATGGCAAGGGTAAGACATTCAGCGTGCTGGCTAGTTTTTGGGTGAAGGCATGTTTAGTCTTTCCATGTAAGAGGAAATGAGTTGGGTCAGCCAACTAAGCTAAATGGTAGTTTGAAGGTTAAAGGAAATTTCAAATCTTTCCTGGGTGCGTATATAGTATGGTCTGCTTTATTGTTGAAGTAAGTTTGGCGAAGAGTCAAAAACAACCCCTGTGGCTATAGGCCAAGCGTGACGGGAGTTCAAAAGGGAGATGGCTTGTTTTTGCAGATTGACAGGTATTTCAATTTTTTGCAGCATGATTTCATTACTCACAGTTACCCAGATTTATTTTGTCCTGCTGGAGGCACTTATTGGGCACCAGGGTAGATTTAATTTTAATAGAGGCTTAGACCTGGCTGTAGTTATAGCTCTATTAGTCTAGGGTGGAGAAGGGAATCAAACTGGAATTGCTGATTTGCCTCATGGCTTATCAGGAGGGAAATAAATTTGCAGCAATAAAAATTGGTTCTTGACATTCTCTTATGCAGGGAAGGCAAAGGTGGTGATTAAATAGGGGTTAAGCATAAAAATTTCACTGCCCAATGGAGAGGAGAAAGGGCAGAACTGGACACTTCTCAATTTCCACTGGGTGTTGGAAAGTTCAGGTGAGGGGTTCATAACGGGCTCTGGGTGGCCATAAAGATCATCTTCATTCTGCATTTAATTGCTACAAAATGTGGTATCAATTTAAGTAATTTAAGACCATCTCTGATTAGTTTAGGAATGAGGTTATGAAGACATCCATGATTACCTGTGGCACACTGATTGAATTTTTGAGACATCAGTGTTAAATACAGTTGCATGTTATGGCAGAACAGACTTTAATTTTCACACACAGGTTTGAGAGTTATAAAGAAGCCAGTTGAATCAGTCTCTCCTGCCCCCCCCCCTCCCCAAATTTCCTTTTTCTTTTTTTGTACTTTGATTTTTGCTGCAAGGAGGATGGACTGCCATGTTCATGAACTTAGCCATGAACTTACCCTGCCACTCAATCACAGAGGGAAGATATTGTTCTTATTTCATGAGTAACTATAAACCTATGTTCGCCACTATGACAGAATAGCCTGTTGTGTAGGGAAAAGAAGAATAGAAGCTCTTTACATGTAGCCTCTACCTGCAGCAATGGAAAGATGAGAGAAGGAAGTGATAACAGGCCAGCTGCCTCAATAGGGAAGTGAGGGAGACCAACTGCCAGCTGTTGGAAGAAGTACCTGGCTAATGGAAAGGAAGATGGGGGGCATACCTTGCTGATAAGAGGATGATCGTACCTTGCTGAGAGAGTGGATGGTCATGGGTGGTGTTTAGCTGGGGACTGGGGGAAGGGGCTAACCCCCCCCCAAAAAAACCCCTCCCCAGTCTGTTGCACTGGAGTCCTATAGAACTGCCTTTCAGTTGCATCTGGCTGCCACTAGAGTCCATTGTGGACCCTGCAGAACAGAGGCGTGGCCGGGCAGCAGGTCTGTCTCCTCTTGCTTTCCCTTCCCACACCCAGCAGGGGGAGCAGTTGCTCCAGGATCCATTGTGGAGTTGCCCCATAGCAGCAGAGGGAACAGAGATGGCAGAGAGAGAAAATTGGGGACTCCACCCAGCAGCCCCTATCACCAGATCCACAAATACCTCAAACCATTCCCCACACCAGCTCCCTAACAATTCCCCAGATCCCCCTCCTCCCAGCCACCATGACTATCCATGCCAACCTGGCTCCTGGCACTTACCCCAAGCCATCCATAATCTCAGACACAAACTTCCACACCTTCTAGTCAGCCGTGTCTCTGCCCATGCACACAGCTTCTCCTTTTAGCCCCTTACTTCTTCACACACCCCAAGCAATCCCTGCTGTTTGATACTAGCTCCCGACCCCATCTTTCTGGTCACCCTAGCCGTTCCCTCCTCCTAGTCAACCCTACACCCACCTAGGTCTTCCCTCCATCTAGCTATTTTCCTACTTCCACACACCAAGTCAAGACACCCTCTCTACTTCCACATACACACCCCACACTTCATATTCATCCCCCTGCCCCAGCACATACACTAATTCCCCACACTTTTAGCACCAAAATTGTTACGGGGCACAAGAGATTGGGTTACTATGGTCACAGATAATGGGGTGTGGGGTGACCATGGGGTAAAATCTCCCTTCAGCCTCTCACAAATGTAACAATCAAACTACGTCTATGACAGAGCTTCTCCACCTGGTGCTCGGGAGCACCAGAGTACTCGGGGAATGTTTGAAAGTGCTCCCCAAGCCAGCTGCTCAGTAGTGCTTGGGAGCACTTCCACACATATGAGGCACTGAATTGAATTCAACTGAATTGCAGAGGGGAGACTTAATCGATGCTAATTTATGCAAATAATTTATGCAAATTATGCAGTGCTCCCTACAGCATACGTCACTCCAGTGTTTGTGACTGAAAAAAAGGTTGAGAACCTCTGGTCTATGAGGATGCTGGGATAAAGGGAACTGCAAATAAGCCTGATGGATGTAGCTCTAGCAGAAGTTGTGCTGCCCAGGAAAATGTATCAGGAAAGACAGAGATACAGCAAACTGCATTTTACTGAAGCGTATGTTTTTACAAACTTCTCTATTTCCTTCCTATTTGCTACATGGCAGGTTCCTGTTCCTCCTTGGTTTCACAGTCAAGGAAGAATGTTCTTATATATGGGAATCTTGTACAAAGTCTTTGGTGCTGTTCAGGCCCTGAAGCTGGGATCTGCATGCGGCAGTAACAGCACGGATCATGACAACCGCGACATGGCTTTGCCATAAGCAATCGTATAGTGCAGAAATGGGTGTGGTCTGTACAATGCAGTAGCAAGGCTTTTGGGGGTCCCAGATAAAATACCAACTAGGTCCCCCTTATGTAAATAATAGAAAAGCAGAGCGAAGTCATACCATGTCCAATTTTAATACTAAACCCTTTATGTTTTAGGAGTTTGGATGCTTATATAGTTAGCAATGGCAAAGGATACAGAAACTGGTAATTTAACTTTTTGTTGTTACATGTGATAGGTCATTTTTATTTACCATTGGATTTATTTAAATTTGTTTTTATTTTAAAACAACTCTCCATGCCATGAAAATCCAAGTCCTTTACCCCAGAGTGCTCAACTGAAATAAATGTCAAGTCAGAAAGTCTTTGTTGGGATGCTGTCATTCTTGGGTACTACTTTATTAGAGTCACAGAATGGTAGGGTTGGAAGCATCTACAATGGTCCTCTAGTCCAGCCTCCTGCTCCAAAGCAGGATATTGTATGTCTACAGCATTGCACAGATGCTTGTCCAACCATGTTTTGAAAACATCCAAGAAAGAAGAATTCACAATCGCCTTGAGCAACTTATTCCATTGCCCAGTGCCCATTGGTTCTTCAGTTAGGCAGTTTCCCTAATATTTTACTAAAATCTACATTGCTGCAATTTCAGCCCATTCCTTCCTGTTCTCCTTTCTGTAACATCTTTTTTGTGGCATCCTTTTAGATATTTTAAAACCGCTATCATGCCCCTCCTTAGTCTTCTTTTCTGTAGACTAAACATACCCAATCCTTTCAGTTTTTCCTCATATGGCTTGTTTTCCAGCCCCTTTATCATTCTATAAGGACTGGATAAATTCTTTGGGGATAGGTCCATAAATGACTGTCAGTTAACTTGGTCAGGGGATGGGAGTGAACAACAGGAAAGAAATCACTAAATTAGGACTGTTGTTCACTTCTCTGAAGCAACTGAAGCTGCCGACTATCGGTGACAGGATGCTGGGTTAGACAGACCATTGGTCTGACCCCAGTATGGCACTTCTTATGTTCTTAAACAAACAAAGCAAACAGCTTGCAGGCTTTTTCAGCTTAGAGATGCAGCATGGACTGGAAATTAGTTACATTTCCATTAGAATTGTCAGTCCAGAATATCATGTTGTGGTTGACCAAAACAAAATGAAACACTTTGATATTCCTGAAGTATTTTGTGTCCTTTTAGGTCTGACATTAAAACCTACTGCTCTGTGATCCTTCATGATGCCTCAATAGGGTTAAAGTTCCTTGCTGTGGTAGTTCATTCACTATGAACCCCAAAAGATTGGGGTGGGCAATGTTCCCAAGCACAAGAGCTCCAATTCCCCCCCCCCCCCCCCCCNCTCCACAAGGGCGGAGTTACAGCCCCTCAGCCCCACCTGTTCTGGGTTTCCTCCCCCCCCCCCCCCCCCTGCCGCTTTCACAAAGAGCCACAAGGCACTTTCCTTTCATCATGGTTTCCCTAGTCTCAGGGATAGAGCAACATGGCTTCCCCCAATCCTGCCCCCTCCCACATCAAAACTCTGGCTCCCAGGCAATCTGGCAGGTTTAGGCAGCAGTAATAGCAGCAGCTCAGAGCCCAGCAGAAGTGGAAATGGAAACTCAGCATCTCTTGCTTCTGAGGGTGCTGCATGAATCTGCCTCCAGGTAGCCACTTCTGGTAGCCTGTTTTCATCAGGGCAGAGCATAGGGATCCCTCCTTCCTCCCAGAAGGGCCCCAAACATGACCATCTCTACAAACCTACGAAGGTGGCCCCTGGTGACCCCCAGGGCCCTGCATTTTGTCTTTGCCTTGGGCTCACAAATTCTAGGTTGGCTCTGGTGGTACAGGACAGGTGTAATGGGGGATGGGTCAGAATGGAGAAGGTATCTATGAAGGGGCTCAAGAGAACACTAGGCAGAGCTAGAGATAATCAGAGGGGTTACAAGAAGCAGGGAAAGGGGAATCTCTCAGAAACTCTCCAAGCTCGGGAAGAGTGATGCTCATCAAGCTGGAGGAGAGCAAAGCTCATCACAGAGGTTGAAACAGGTAAGGGAGGCTGCAACTAGAATACAGGACAATAGGATCAGGCTAAAGCAAGAGCAGGCTTAGGAGGTAGATGCATAGAGCACAGACCAAGGGGACAGAGGCAGAGGTAGCTAGGGCCAAAGGAAGCAAGAGACAGGAAGCAGGGGTTGAGGCATTGAGGAACCAGAACTTAAGCCAGGGGACACGAGAGGCAGGGAGTGAGGTAGCCAAGAGTGGAAGACTAGGAGCAAGGAAGGCGAGGGTCACAGAAGCCAGGGAGCAAGAGAACTGTGCCACCAAGGGGCCAGAGGTGGGGAGAGCCAGGGAGCCTGGAACCAGGAAGCCAGGACCAGAGTGAGGGAGGCAGAAAAAAGGAGGAGAAAGTTGCTCCACCCAGCTTCCCATGGATACTAGGGATTGGCAGAGTGGATTCGGATTAAGCTGAAACTATCCAAAAATGGGCAGTTGCAGATTAATCTGTATATGCGATGAACATACTTATGGATCCAGATTTCCCTCCACCCCCATCTCCCAGGACCCTGCTGCAGTGGTACTTATCTGCCTTGGTGGGCTTGATTGAAGCATTGCTGCTGCTGTGGGGGCTCCAGCAGCTGCCTCGCCACAGCATATGCCCTGTTTGAGATTGTGCATGTGCAAAATGGCCATTGCTCTTTTAACCAAAATAGCAGCAACGTCATTTTGGCCACCATCATTTTGCACATACACGATCCTGAGCAAGGAGGATGCAGTGGTGATGGAGCCTATCAGAGCCCGTACAGCAGGGCAGTGCTTCAATCGAGCCCTCTGAGGCCAGTAAGTACCACTCAGGGGCCCTGGGAAAGGGGGTGGGGGTGGTGGAGGTTGGACCCACTGTCCTGGGACTAGGGATGGGACTCAGGAGTATGGATTGGTTTCCCATTGATTTTAATTCATAATTAAACCCACATATTACAGATCTGAATCTGTAATGCATCCGAATCCGAATCCTTAATTCAGTCCAAATGGCCATCCCTGGTAGCTATCAGTATGCCTTAGATACTGGCTGGTGGCCAACCAGGAAGCTGGGAAGCAGGGAGAGAACAGAGACAAGCAAGCACTGACTAGGCAGGGCAGAAGCAGGCAGGGTAAGGACTAATTAGGCCGCTTTTAGACGATCACGTTGAGCGCTCGCGCGGGGTTTCAAAAACCCTGCAAGGAGCGATTACAGGTGATGCCTCTGACAATCATGCACCTGATATGGCACCACACATTCTTTTCAAGCCGCGAATGACCTACCTAGATCAGGCTCCCCATCAGTTCGCGGCTTGAAAAGAATGCGCGGCGCCGTATCAGGTGCACGATTGCCGGCGGCGTCACGTGTAATTGCTCCTCGCGGGGTTTTTGAAACTCTGAGCGAGCGCACAGCGTGATCGTCTAAAAGCGGCCTAAGAGGGAAGGAGGCCAGTCTGAGACAGATCCAAACAGTGGTGTAGGTGGCTAGGGGCTGCAGCCAAGGGTTCAAGTTCTTTCAGCAGGTGCCCAATGGATGCAGCTCCTGAACCACCACCATATCTGCAAAAGAATTAGAAACACATACGGAGGCTAATATACAGCAACACATACCTGTTCTTGATGTATTTGATTTAGAACAATGGAATCATTTTCCGGTAGAAATATCCTTCTCCTATTTCCCTCTGTAATGCCTTTTTGTAGCTTCTGCTAATGCAACCGTACAACAAATGTACATCCAAAGTAGCAACTGCATATTGGGTGAACTTTAAAATATTAATTTGAACTGTAGCTATAGGTATTTTTAATAGTAATTTAAAATGATCTAAAATGCACATGTTGAGATAATGAAGTCTATAAATATTTGGTGGTGTACTTAATTTGTATGCATTGCTTCTACAGTTTTTTCATTTTTCACAATTTCTCCCCGCCCTCATATCTTGAGAAATTGGTAACTTCTGGTTTGGAAAAGTTATTTATTAATGCCTCCTTTGTGAATTGGGAAAAAGTTGAGTTAAAAGTGGTATTCAAATGGAGAATCTAGTCAATTTTGGATATATTTATTGGACAAAACTGTGGTGAAATAATGCTTTCTGTGCTTGAACCTGAGGGGTTGATGAAATAAATGATCAAAATTTAAGACCTGTAGCCTGGTTTTAAATGTTTTTGTGCTAAGCTATACTAGACATATAGGTGACTTTTTTTAAATTTAAAGCAAAGCACACATTCTAAAGTCCAGCGATTTCACAGTTGTGGAAATATTTCATAGCTAGTGTAAATTGACTTGAGAGGTTAAGCCAGTTTACAGTAACCAACAATTTTATCTGTAGTATTTGGGGCCATTTCAATGGAATACTGTAGGAATATTTCAAAAAGTAATTTGGTTTCTTGGCAATCTACGTTGCCTAATGTCTGGAGGAAAATAGTAAACATTAAGTAAGAACTTTGCAAACAATCCTAAGCCCCATGCAGTGTGCATGTTGGCATGTATAACGTGCACGTGAAAAACCTCTGCAGACCCCTGCTATGGTGAGTGTGCAAACTGTATGTAAACAGCACACATGTGCACATAAGCAGCACATGAATGGGTTAGGTTTAGGATCAGCTTCTTCAGATCTAAACTTGTTGTTAAATGATGGCGCATCCATCTCTCAAATTAATTTGCACCCCTCAATCATCATTTTTTGAAAATTATTTACAATTCTGGATTTTGAAATTGCCCTTGGAGAAAGTGTTAATTTTCTTATAGTAGGTAGTCCTGCTCCATTTTACATTTTTATGCCTTTCTCCCTATATTGTAGGATAAATTTAGATATGCATTTTAAAAGGATACTAACTTGCGGTAACTTACATTTTCTGGTTTCTACACCAGCCTGTGTATCAGTTTAGACTCTTAGAATCTCATCAACTTAGGGTGTTTTTAAATGAAATGCTACCATGCTTCGCTACGTTGGAGCAACTCAGCCAACCACCCGTTTGAAGGTGGTGTTGGAGAATGCGTGCTCCTGAGAGCCACTCAGCACCCCCAGGGCCACTCACGGGGCACTGCTGAGAAATCAGGAGTGCACCATGCGGGGAAAACCAAATCAACTAGGGCAGCCACCCATACCAGCAGACGGGTCTGCCAGTACCATGGAGGCTCACTGCCCCTAAATGGCTCTGCGGCCTGGCCGGCCCCCTGTTCCCCACCCCTAACCCTACCGGGAGCCTTTAAAGGATATGTGCATTCTGAGAGTGATGTGTTGTGATTCTTGTGTGTCCCGCCCAGTATGCATCTCTGTGGTTGGCTGGAACGGCCAGAGGCTGCACCAGCTTCCAGGATCATAGGCAGGGTGGGGTTGATGCCTGATGTGGCTTCTTGTTTCCATGGTTCCTGTGGCTGTGCATCATGGCAGAGGGTGTGCAGGTGGGTGGGGATTAAGGTGGGGGGTGTTGCCGGACGGGGGAGAGGGGGAATGGCTGTCTGTGTGAGTTGTTTGCAGGGCCAATCAGTGACTGTGGGAGTACGTGGAGACTGCCTGTGTGGCCACAGTGGCCACCCTGGAAGCCGCTCATTAGAATTGCTCCCTGCAGATTCCACCTGAGTCTCTGCTCCACAGCTGTGCCACTCAGCATCCACGGTCCCCACCCCCTACCCTTGCTCATTTGAAAACACCCTTGATGACATGCACTGTAATTTACACGCAGTGTACCAGAGGTACCTCAGTGTGTGTCTTTCCATTTACTTCAGTGGACATTAGATCCAAACCTATCCAGGCAGGAAGAAAGTGTAAATGAAATCAGGCTAAGACACCCTCAGGTTTACTGCGTCTACCCTCTGAATTTGGCTGTGAGACACATTTTGGGCCTTGACAGACTGAACTGTTTATTGTTACTAAAATATGTCTTCCCTTCTTGTGTTTCACGCCAACATGATAAAATCAAGAACAGTAATAAATCATGTGTAGAACCAATGAGACATCAGCATTTTATTTTATTGGGCATTGGTGATATACTATATCACTAAAAGCAGTTTTAGAGCATAGGAAACAGCTCTATTGATTTCCAAGGGTCTTGTTGCCAGAAACGATATTAAAAGTTTAATACTTTGATGTTCAGCTTCATAGTAGCAGTGTAGCCAAGATTGATCTTTCCTGGAAATGAACAAATCAAGAGTGCTGGTGTCCCCCCCTCCCCCAAATGCTGATGGGAGACAAGTTAGCTGTAAATGACCCTATCACAGACAAGTTGAATTTTGCTGCACTGATTTGAAAATTTACTCTTTGGATGCCTGAATCTGCAAAGTACCCACAAGTAGAGAGAGGAGAGCTGAAACATATCTCCATGATGAGTACTTTATCCCATGAATTTGCCTGCTCTGAAGTAGATATTCAGTCCCACTTTTGTCACAGCTGGGCCTTGAACCCATGGCCCTTGAGGGCTGGAGTGCTCTCTGGTGCCCTGCGCCATCTGCTGGACCTGAGAATGTGTTGGTTTTCCTCCTTTCTATCTCCCCCTGTGTGGTTGCTCCTTGTGTGTCACGCCCTTCCCCAGCTGTAGCTGCTTGCCCTAGCCCTGCCTCCCAGTTTCCTGATTGACCACACGAAGTATGAAAGCCTTGGTGTGGCCACAGGAAGCTGGTGGAGCAACGTCTCTTCTCCATTTGAACCCTTGTTGTGTGTATGGTAGAGTAGCGTCCAGTTCTCTGCTCGGTAGCACGGATTCCCCCTTGATTGTGTGTGCTTGGTGTGTTCCCCTGCCTCCCTGTTTCCCGCATAGCCTGTGTGTCCAATTCCCTTTGTGTGTTTCCTTACCTCCCTGTTTCTTCCATAGCTTGTGTGTCCAAACCCCTCTTGGTGTGTTCCCCTACCTCCGTTTCTCCCATAGCCTGTGTATCCAATTCCCTCGTGGTGAGCTTCCCTACCCCCCTGTTTCTCCCATAGCCTTTGTGTCCAATCCCCTCGTGGTGTGTTCCCCTACCTCTGTTTCTCCCATAGCCTGTGTGTCCAATCCCCTCGTGGTGTGTTCCCCTACCTCTGTTACTCCTATAGCCTGTGCGTCCAATCCCCTCGTGGTGTGTTCCCCTACCTCAGTTTCTTCTATAGCCTGTGTGCCCAATCGCCTCTTGGTGGGTCCCCTTGCCTCCCTGTTGCCCTCCCCCCACTATCTAGGGGTTCCCTTCCACCAAGGACTTGGTAGTTCTGTTCTGGGACCTTGTTCATGAATACCCCCAGGACCGGGGTCCTGGTAGTCCCCAGAGTTGCAGCTCTCTGCGGTCCTTCTGCAATCTCAGAGCTCTGGGTGTCAGATCCCTGTGTCCTTTCCTTCTTTGTGGTGTGGGTTCTTCCTCCTTCTATCTGACCTCAGTGATGAGTTAGACCCTCTCTGAAGCTGGATTTCCTAACTACAAGAAGAGAGTAGGCTCTTGGGTTCCAAGCTATTCTGAGAGGTCCTCTTTCCTACAAGCTCCCTCCCCTTATGAGGGTCCTCCCGCTTCCTTACCCACAGGGGAGTGGGGTTTCCCTCACCCATATTCCCTGATACCCTGTCCCCTCACTGATAGACCCTGTTCCTGCAAGTTCCCTTCCCTTACCGGGGTCCCTTCCTTTCCATGTCCTCAGCAGGGTGGGGTCTCCCCCATCCATACTCCCAAGAACCTGTCGCCCTCTGACACCCACTTCCTTACCCACAAGGGAGTGGGGTTTCCCTCACCCGTATTCCACGATACCCTGTCCCTGCACTGATAGACCCTGTTCCCGCAAGTTCCCTTCCCTTACCAGGGTCCCTTCCTTTCCATGTCCTCAGCGGGGTGGGGTCTCCCCCATCCATACTTCCCTGAGAACCTGTCCCCCTCTGACACTTTATTGGATGTTCTGCTTAGGTTTTTTGAGTTGTTTTGTTTTGGTCACTTTGGTATTTCAGTTATTTCATTTTGGCACTATTGTCCACATACAATAGCTGAAATGAGGTAACCAAAATAAGTCAATCTTGTTCTGAAATAATGAAATAAACAAAATAATAAATATCCAAATTCAATGTCATCCTTCCAAAGCTCAGTACCATCATTCTACATGGACAGCACATCCGTGTGGTCTGAGCAGTTGGAAGTATGCCCTCTGACCATGGTTATGCTGCACAATGATGTCTCTGTCGAGGATGATTTAGCACCCACTTAAATCTAATATTGCACTAAGGCATGCAACTTCTCTGTGTGCAACACCCTTTCACACCTGACAAAGCAGAATTGTGCCCTATGACTACATCTATGAGAACACCTGGAATTATCTGTCCATTAATTTTAGTGGCCACTATTTGAAAAGGTGTGACTATTTATTTTTTTTACCTGGAAAAACTTGCACCTACACTTTTACTGCAATCAGTAGTGGGTAGACGATCATAGTAATGAGATGGCAAATTAGCTACCAACACACACCAATGAGGTAATTAGGTGATGCTAAATCTAACCTCTAGCTAAAGCATAGGTGCAAACTTATGTTGTTGTCTGCCATAAAGAATTAAGAACAGGCTTGTTCCAAAGTCATATAAGAATTATTCTTAATTTTTTGTTTCCTTTTTCTTCATCACTCATTTTCTCTTGTAAAAGAAATTCTAAGAGGAGGGGTGGGGGATGGAGATGTAGTATTGCAGCTTAATTTGTTCAAGTCTTTGGACACAGGGCTTGTGTTGTGTTTGTCTGTTCAGTAGGGGTGGGAAACCGGTAGAATCCGGTATCCGATAATGCCGGTACCGGGCGTACCGGCATTATCGGATTCGACCCGGTAATCCGGACCGGATACCGGATTCCGGGGTACCGGATTTTTCTTGCATTGCAGCCATTTAAAAATGGCTGCAATGTAAAAA
>QEPC01013134.1:33029-47726 GCA_003113815.1 Sphenodon punctatus | reverse complement strand
GGACATGTCTCTCTGGGAAAGCCCTAGCCAATGAAATTGGGCATGTGGGTGTCGTCAGCAGGGTCCGAGGGTTGATCATGCCGCTGGGTCTCGCGATACCTTGTATTCCAGGTGGTGGAAACATAATACAATGATCAGATAACCACAAAGATTCTGAAATCGACGGAAAGGAGAGTTGGTGCTGCTTCTTATTGGAATCCGCAAAAGTTCCGCTTCCATTCACCAGTTCAAATGCCGTGGCACCATTAGCGGAAAACCACAGCCGCAGCCGTCAGAAAGCTTTCTCTGCTGAACCGTGCCACGATGCGCGGAATAGGGGTTTCCATTGGTAACAACTGCCGCAGCGGTATACCACTACAGCCCTACTGGTGACCTGCCGACAGGACCTGACAGGGATGGACAGTCTTATGATGGTTCCATGCATACCTGGCTGATTGGACACAGTGGGTGATAGTAGGGAACTGTATATCATTCGCTGGAGGTCTCCCTTGTGGGGTCCTGCAGGGTTTCATTCTGTCCCCTCTCTTATTCAACATGTATATGAAAGGTCATGCATAGCTGTGGAGTCCGCTGTCATCAATATGTGGACAATACCCAGATGTCTTTATCATTGTCAGTTGACCCAGGCCTTGTGGTCTTGTTGCTGTCCCAATGCCTGGCTGCTGTGGGTGATTGGAAGCCGACTGAAGCTCAATCCCGACAAGAGAGAGGTGATGCAAGTGTGCAGGATCGGAGGTCTGGGGGAGGGGGAAACCCCCTGTATTGTGGAGGTGGGGTCCATCCTCCATTGGTTCCATCTGTGCAGAGTTGGAGTTGCTTCTGGACATGCAGCTGCATCTTGATCAGCAGGTGCTGGCTGTGTCCAGGGGTGCCTTCCGCCAACTGCATCTGGTGAAGCGAGTCCACCCATATGTCTCAGACTCTTGCCACAGTCATCCATGCATTCGTCACCTCGAGGCTAGACTACTGCAATGCACTCTATGTGGGGCTGCCCTTGGTGATGGTCTGGAGGCTGCAGATAGTGAAAATTGCAGCAGCCCACCTCCTTGCGAGGATCGGCCTCAGGGAGGATATAACACCTGTGCTCCAGGCATTGCACTGGCTGCCTATTGTCTTCCGGGCCCAATTCAAGGTTCTAGCTTTGACTTATAAAGTCCTACACGGCCTGGGCCCTGCCTATCTGAGGGATCACCTAACTCTCTGGGCCCCTGCAGTTGTCTGGGAGTGCCCTCCTGGAGACCCCACCTATCTGTGCAGGCCTATCAGGTCTGAACAGATAGCCAGGCATTCTTGGTAGCCACTCCATCGCGGTGGAACATCCTCTCAGCAGAGATCTATCTCAGCCCAAATCTTCTCGCCTTCTGTAAATAATGAAAACTTGACTCTTCCATAATTTTCATTCTTCATTTCATTTTCATGATTAAAATATTATTCATTTTCGTTATATTTTGTTAGTCTTTGTTTCATTTTTGTTTTTACTTTCATTTTTGATTTCCATTGGTTTCAAAGGAAAACACATTTTTGGCTGTAACTTTTTTATTTTCCATCAAAGACATTTACAAAGATGTTACAGCCAGAAATGCATTTACAAGTAAATTGCTTATAACATCGATAACTGTTTTTCCAATCCTTCTGAAATCTGCCAGAGGTAGAACCCTTGGGGAGGAGGTATAATCTTGTCAAGCTTCATCCAAATCAGATGGGACACAAAGACGTTACAGCCAGAAATGTGTATGCAGAATTTCATAAAATAACAATTTTCAACTGCTTATAAAATTTTATCCCTTTATCCAATGTTTCTGAAATTTGGCACACATAATGCCCTACATTGGGAGTAAAGGTCTGCCATGTTGCATCCAAACTGAATGACAGATTAAAAAGTTACAGCCAAAATGCATTTTTCATTTTTTTCCTACTAACTCTGTTGAGGAAAAAATTATTCTCACACTGTTGGTAAAATCTGTCAGAGTCTTTATTGATCTCAAAGCGCAGAGAGAGAGAGAGCAGCACTGAATCCACGCAGGGAAACAGACTAGTCTGATTCCTCCCAGAATACATAGGTATTTTATAGGTTACAAAACAGGGAAAAGATACAAGCTTGTCAGTCAAAGACAACATCATACAATAATGGGAGGTTACTGCAATTGTTTACCTATTAAGCAAATTATTCTCAAAAAAATATAAGCTAGACTGTTTATAAAGTAAGGTGCCTAAACAAAGTTAATTAACTAGCACAGCTGCAAGGCCATTTTCTACTAAGGAAGAACAGTGGCGTCCCTCTGTCCAATGTTATCATGCATGAAGATGTTTCCCAGGCCTTGCTGTATGAAACAGAACTCGAACTAACCTCATGATTATTTCTATCTAACAGGCTAAAGCTCACTTCTGTTAAGAATGAGTATTACCCAGCATTCATCTGTCTTCCATTTTGTGCTACCTTCCTTTGGCTATGTGTAGCTTAATTCCATAGAGTCCCTTATAAAAATTCCCCCACAACTCATAATAATGAAACAAAATTCTTTCATTTCCCATTATTATGTTCTTTCATTTTTGTTATTCAATAATGAAAATGAAAGATCTATTATTTGTTTTTGTTATTATAATAACAAAAACAGAATGCACACCCCTACTTTTGTCTGGCATTTAGTGAGAAGGGAGGGGTGTGTGGGATGAGTTAATTGGGTTAGAATGGGATACTTTTTTTAAATATATATTTTATGATACATTCTTTATTGTATTTTGTATTTTATATTCATTGTTTTATATATGTTGGAATCTGCCCTGAGTCACCGTCAGGTGAGAGGGGCGGGGTAGAAATACAAAAATAAATATATAAAATAAATAAATGTTTGCTCCTAAGTTCTCTCAGGTATGTTGGTGGCTAGTCCAGGCTGTGGTCCCAGAGACCTCCGGGATCACAGCCCAGGCTAGCTGCCAACACGCCCAGGAAATGGGCCACCTGATGGGACTGAAGCAGGCTATCACGTGTGGCCCAGTCCAGAGTGGCCACCATGACTGGCCACCCCATAACCAGGTGCCATGGCTGCCTGTCATGTTGGAGGGGGCAGGTCACTGGGTGCAGTACTGGGGTAGGGCAGGGATGGCCAGTCACACAAATGTTTGTTCTGTGGCTGGACCCAATTCTGACTGGGTTATTGGCATCTTCTCAAAGCGGTTTGTGATGGCAGAGCTCTGCCATCACTTGTGTTTTCATCCATTCTTGACGCTATATAGATGATAATAATATCAAAGGATTTTTCATCATGTGTGAGATACTGTTAAGTCAGTGACTCCCAAACTCTTTGTCTACATGATCCCATTGTTAAATGTAAATTTAATTCCATGATCTCAGGCAGCAACATGTTTTTTATTTGTCATCCAGGCAGAGCATGTTTTTTTATTTGTCATCCAGTTTGAATGCAACATGGCAGACCTGTACCCCCAAGGTAGGGCATTATGTGTGCCAAATTTCAGAAATAATGGATAAAGAGATCAGATTTTAAAAGCAGTTGAAATTTGGGAGATATACCCTCTGATCTGGACGGCTGTCCCATGGATGGCCTCGTCGAGGTGGGGAACGTTTTGCTGACTGAGGTCATTGATTGTATAGCTCCGAGGTGTCCTCTTCCCGCTCAGATGGCAGCACCACAGGCCTCCTTGGTTTTTGGAGGGGTTGTGGGTACTGAAGCAGCAGGGAAGGTGGTTGGAGTGACGGTGGCGTCGTTCACGTGCTGAAGCCGACATATTGCCACATAGAGCGAGTTTACGAGCCTATGCCATTGCTATACGAACAGAAAAGGAAGAGTTCTTTGCTGCTTTTATAGCATCCACTAAATCACATCCAGCAGAGCTTTTCTGGGTGGTGTGGGGGCTCGTCAGTCCGTCCTCCCTCCACCTTGGAGTGGAGTCATCTAGTGCCCACTGTGACTTTTTTGTGGATTATTTTGCGGATAAAATCACTCAGATTCACCATGGTTTTGATGCTGCATTTTCTACAGTAGGGCAATTGGAGGTTATGGAGGCCCTGCCTTGTCCTTGTTTGTGGGATCAGTTTCAGCTGATGACCCCTGTCGATGTGGAGGATATTCTTGGGGCTGTCAGGACTATCTGTTGTGAACTGGACCCTTACCTGTCCCGGCTGGTTAAGGCTTGCTGGTAGACAATGGGGCCATTGCTGGCGAGGGTGGTCAATGCCTCCCTTAGGGAGGGAAGGGTGCCGGGCTGCCTTAAATGGGCAGGGTCTCTTGTGTGGAGTCCCGCAGGGTTCTGTTTTGTTCCCTCTCCTGTTCAATGTGTATATTTTGCCGCTTGGCAAGGTGGTCAGGAGGTTTGGCGTGTGGTGTCATCAGTATGCTTCAGCAATATGCTGATGACACACAGCTCTACCTCTATTTTTCATGAGACCCAGGCCCAGCAGTCTCGGTGCTTAATGGGTCCCTTGAAGCTATGGGGGAATGGATGAGGACAAACCAACTGAAACTGAATCCCAACAAGACAGAGGTGATGTTGGTGGGTAAGGAAGTGGGGGTAACAGCCCCCATCATTGATGGGGTCTGCCCTTCACTGGTCCCCAGGTACGGAGTCTGGGGGCACTCTGTCCTTGACTTACAACCCCGCTTGTATGCTCCGCTTGTATGCTGTGGCAAGGAGTGCCTTCCACCAATTACATCTGGTGTGTTGGCTTCGGCCATATGTTTCGGACTCTGACCTGGCCACCATCATCCACGCCTTCATCACCTCTAGGCTTGACTACTGTAACGCGCTCTATGTGGGACTACCTTTGGTGATGAGACTGCAGCTGGTGCAGAACATGGTGACCCATCTCCTGGTGGGATTGGGCCGCCGGGAACATATTACACTGGTTCTTTTGGCTCTGCACTGGCTGCCTGTAGTCTTCCAGGCCTGATTCAAGGTGTTGGTGCTTACCTATAAATCCCTAAACAGCCTGGGCCAAACCTATTTGCGGGACCGCCTCACCCCCCCGGGTTATGGATTGACCCCTGCGGTCATCAGGGGCCATGGGGTGCTCTCCTGGAGGTCCCCAGAGTCTGCCGGGGGGCCATGACGGAGAGTGCCTTTTTGGTGGCCACCCCATGGCTGTGGAACTCCCTGCCAGTGGAGGTCTGTTTGGCCTCGGATCTCCCCTTGTTCTGATGCTGTTGCAAGAAATGGCTGTTTCTCCTGGCTTTTGGGGGGGGAGAATGGGTATGGGGGGGGGGAATGGGTTAGGGTGGTGGGTGGTTGGGGATCTTTTATACCTCCCTTGTTGTCTATTTTAAAAGTTGTTTTTAATGTTTTATATTGTGCGCCACCCAGAGCTGCCTGTGGCAGGATGGTGGGTTAAAAATGCTTTAAATAAATAAAGTAAATAAATAAATAAATAAATATAAAACATCCATCAGAATTGTGACCCAGACTCTCACATGGGGACATAAGCAATAGTCGGGAAACTCCTTCTCTAAGTCCTTGTTTCTATAATATGGAAAGAAGAATTAGGAATGGGTATCATGGATTTGTATTCATCTGTAATTGCATGTAACAGGCAGTTATGGATTAATCAATATCAATCTGGCCAAACTGCAACAGGTGTATTGTGGTTTGGTTTAAAATCTAGAAAAAAAGTAAAAACCACACATGCAAAAATGGTCATCAGACCATTCTGTGCATGTGTGGCCTTTTTCAAGATGGTGGCATCAGCCTCACCGAAATTTTGGAAAACAGCAATCAGTCTGCAGATGTGCAGTGGCCATTTTGCACATGTGCAGACTGGCTGTTCGTTTCCAAAATTATAGTGATGCTGCCACCATTATTTTGCAAAAGGTAATGCATGCATATAAATTGGGGTTGATATAAGAATGTAAAGAGAACACAATACTGCAGTAGTTTCCTATTCTAAGTATGAAGAATTTATTTGGGGTCAGGAAGGAATTTTTCCTCAAGGCAGATTGGCAGTTGACTCTGAGGTGGTTTTTTTTTTTTTTTTGCCTTCCCCTGAAGCATGGGCCTGAAGCACCTGTTGAGGCATTTGGATCTTTTTTAAAATAAAATTGATCCCTGTTGTTTTCAGGCATCAATGTGCTCTGATTAGTCCCAACTGTACTTGTGGCAGTTGTATTTGTGGCAGATTTTTAAAACTCTGTTTCTTGTTGGATTAATTTTTCTGTGCAGATAGTTATGGCATCCTGAATCCTGCAGTGGTGCAGGGACTAGATGATGTTTGAGGTTATGAAGCTCTATGTATATGCTCTAAGAAGAGTTACAGTCCTAGCCTTCCTACACTAGGAATCTTAGGAAATACCAGAAGTTGACTTTTTGAGAGATTTAGAAAACAGTGGTTTGGAAAAGTATTGGAAAAGCTCATGATAACTGAACTATAAAACTAAGCTTTTAAAAACCAACTACTGCGAGCTTAACTTAGCTATGATAGATGATGAACATTTTATAGATGAACATTTTATTTCCTTTGTAACTAAGTGGAGAAATCCTGGTTCCAGTTAAGCTAATGGAAGTCTGGTCATTAAGTTCAATTTAGTAAGATTTCGCCCAAGTTGTTCAGAACAACTTTCTAATGGGAATTTTGGCAAAAGCAGAGATTAATGACACTTCTTGTGAGTGAAGGGACTTCATTTTGGAAGTGGATGTTGTTGGCATTTGGGAGATGGAACCCCTTTTTATTTCTTTACTCTCAATAGGAGCACTGAGACGGCGTCTGGCAGAGCTCATGGAAGTGACAATTCAGAAAATTTGGGTTTACTAGGACTGAAACAAATGTACAGTTTGTATTTTATGAAGATAATTCACACATTTGTTCCCACAAATATCCAAACTTTGTCACTGTAACAGAATTGCCTTCTTTAATTCCTTGATACCTCAGCACTTAGTTAAATTTAGTTAGTTTATTATTCAGTACTTCTCGTAAATTTCTGCTGCATTACATCACACAGACAAATCCTGTTCCAAAATTTAACAAGTCCACTAAATAGTAGGGGTGGGACACTGGGGAGAATACTGGATACTGGATGTACCGGTATCAGATCTCCCAGGTACCGGATTTACCGGTATCGGCATACCGGATTTTTAACATTGGCCGCGGTACCGGATTTTTTTACATTGCGGCTATTGACTTCAATGACTGCAATGTAAAAAATCCGGTACCACGGCCAATGTTAAAAATCTGGTATGCCAGTAAAGGTAAATTTCAGATTTATCGGATTAAGCCGATACACCCAAATACCAGCAATATCGGATCTCGGGAGAACTGGAATTCCCACCCCTACTAAATAGTACTGGGCTGGCCGATGTGCAAAGTACTGAATAGCAAAATGTTGAACTAACACAGTAACTGAAGTACTGGATACTGAAATGAAGAAGCAAAACAAAGATTCAAAACTGCCAGTGAAGCTGGAGATGAATGCCACCTTCATATTTGCTTCACTAAGATGAATGCAAATATACTGAATTCACCATACTTGCTTCAACCATTTGTTTCAGACACTGGAACCACCCAGCCAGAAGTGCCTCAACAAATGAGCAGTGGCTTAGGGAAGTATGAGTCTAGTGGTCTTGCCCTATAAGAACTCCTGTCAGCAGTCTGCAGCAGGTTAAATCACAACTGCCCAAGTGCCAGATGAGCAGCCCCTTCACTGTCCCTGTGGTGCATTATTGGTTGTAATTTTGCATTCTCTCATACCTTGGAAGTACTGGTTTTCACTGAGAGTTGTGGGGCTAAATTTCACCACTGAAGTTGCAAGTTCCTCTTCCTCCTCTGGAAACACATAGTGCAATTTTTACCCTTTGAAGTTAATGGCATAACTCCCATGGATTTTAATGAAAGGAGAATCAGATCCAGAATAATTTGTGTGTTTTGGATATATTTGGGTATTCATACCTTGGAAGCAGTGGTTTTCACTGAAGGTTGTGGGGCTACATTTCATCACTGAAGTTGCAAGTTCCTCTTCCTTCTCTTCCCACCAACTGAAAGGTAATGCATGAGCCTAGGTTACCTGTCACCAACCAGGAGTGCCATAAGTGTGCCCTTGGGAGAAGCTGGAACAAATCTCCAACAGGGCATATGAATGGGGATGAAAATGGGATGAAATGGCACAGCAGAACTAAGTCTGGGCTCATAAAAGTTCCCTGGCATCCATATCCTCCTGTCCTTGCTGCCAGTCCCTTGTCCCGATCACTACTGCTGCCAAGTCACTACTCTGGTTGGAACATAACTCTGATTTGAGTCATTGACCTTGGCATGGAGGGCCATCCTTGGCATGGTGCTAGCTTCAGATAGGAGATGGAACTCAAGCTAACTCCTAGCACCTTGGGCCAGGGCCTGACTCCAAGCACCTTCTTGCTTGTCCAAGGGATCTCCACTGACTCACTGATATATTGCTGCTGCATCAAGGGGAAACCAAGCAGATAATTGAGAACACATGCAATTGTGTATTTTAATCCCAGCTATATAGAATTGCAACTTCAAAATAGAAAATCTGAATTTGAAATTTCAGTATTAGTCAACATGTTGATTTAGACAAACCTTGCTCTAATTTGAACATCTGAGCAATATACTGTGAGCAGCCTTTCATTTTGGTGCACTGAGCTTATTTAGTAGGGATGGGCAAATGCGTTTCTGATGTTCGGAGTTTGGACCGAACTTGATCTGTTCGGACGTCCGAACCAAACGTCTGAACCAAACTCTCGAATGACCGAACAGCTTGGTCATGTTCGGATGAGATCGGATGAGTTCAGGGGCAGGGAAAACATATTTTCAGGGCCCAAAACTAGGTTTCGGTTTTGGTTTTGTTTCAGTTTCAGTTTCGATAGCACTATTTTTGACTGTTCGGCCAAGTTCAGCCAACCCGAACTCGGCTGAACCGAACCATCGAACCCGAACTTGGGTTTGAAACTGAACGACCGAACATCCGAATATACGAACTGCATTCTGTTCACCCATCCCTATTATTTAGTTCCAGTGGAGCTTGGAAGAAGACCTGTTTTTCTCAGTCTAACCCCTGAATTGGGAGCATCCCATCTTGTCTTTCACCACCAGCCTGCCTTAGACCCAAACATATCCAAGACACACAGATGACTGTCAACGATTCTAAAAGTGATTCTCATTTCATTGAAATGAATGGGAGCTGTGACATTGACTTCAATGAAGTAAAAATTGCATCATATGCTTCCAAGATTTAATTCAGTGTGAATAGTAATGAATGATTAGGAAAACCATGCAGGGCCAGATCCAAGCAAGTGCAGATTGTTTGACCACATGTAGTCCTGTGTGGATGGGTGGGTGGGTGGCTACAGGCACCTCAGATTCATGGAGTACAATCATTAACTTGATGCGAAGGCATGAATGTGAGAAGCACTGGCATAAAATATGGGCCCATGGGAGGGAGCTTTGGCTTATGGAGGGCCCATGGCAATTCAGAAGGGAGCCCTCAACACATGGAGTCCACGAGTACACTAGAAATAATATAGACCCTATAGACCTGAAATGCAGGGATCTCTGACCTTTGAAGAGGATGCTGTGTTAAACTGAACACTGAAAATTAATTGTGGTGACATTTTCCATTTTCTAATGTGCAAGTCAGCCTGTGTCAATCAAACATTCCTGTGTTAGGAGGAGATCCACATTGCCATTTTGCACAGACAAAATTTTCCAGGGTCGAGCATTGAAATCATGCAGGCTATGTGATACAAAAACACACATGCAAGCCCTCCAGTCTTTCTCACATAAAAGGCGTTTGATTAAGAGACTGATACTAATCTCTCACTGATGTAGATTAGAAGGAACCACATGGAAGACAATGAGGTAACTCCAGCATAAACCCACTATATAAGTGAGATCAGAATTGAGTCAGGAAGGAGCAGTGTGATTTCATATACCCTAGGGCCATGTGTGGCATTTATCATTCTGTGCAGATGGCAATGAAAATCATAAATGGTAGGTACACGCCTTGCACCATAAATGTAATTTTTTTCCTAGCATGTTTAAAAGCTTTAAGTCATCAGTTGGATCAGGAGTTTCACATTTCATTGTGGCCAACAGCTGGCTAAGCTGACTGAAGTGACACATAAAATTGTCCTTGATAAGGCTAGTCTAAGCTAAGGTATTAGCAGCCCATTTCCAACCCCCCCCCCCCAAAAAAAAACTATTTTACTTTACCTAAGGCTCCTTCTAAGTGCTACATGGACATATTTAGCCACTCTTAGTGATAGATATGTAGGTGTAGCAGCTTTTAGGAACCTTGGGTTTTCTTTGTGTGATAAAGAGGTTCCTCAAGGCTCTTCAAACAACTGTCATTCACCTAATCCTTGTTGTCTTGAAATTATGATAAAATTCCTTCTTGTCACATCACACAGATTGTAATGAAAGGGGAAGATTAACCTTCTGACTACCAAGGTCCATTTGCTATACCTTCAGCTAAATGATAATCACTACAAATCAAAGTGAAAAGCAATGTACATTTTAGCACGGCACATTGTAACAACGACTTCGCTTAACAGACGTGCCCGTCACCACCTTAATCCCGAGTCAAGTGTGAGCATGAGAATTCTTGCCTTCTGTCTTGTTAAGTGGTACTGGTGGTTAACATATTTTCTCATTTCAGAGGAAGCATTATTGTTAAAATTCTCAATTGATTTCTTCAGTCTGCTTACTTGGATTTGATTGACATCAGCTTTGTGTGTTCTCACGAGACTGGATTGTATCCGAGCAACCAAGTCATACCTTCAAATAGATTTTTTAAACATTGTCTTACAACCTGGCATTTCTTTTCAAATTTTTTTCTTGATAATTAAAATTTTGCAGATTGACAATATTATTACATCATTTAAACCCAGCTAGGAAATTCTCACTCTTTTTTTAAACTAAGAATATACAGACTATAATCAACCTTGACTAATGCTCACCAAGCCCAACAAGAAACCTTTTGCAAATAGAATTGTTAGGAGAGTGGGATATTTAATAAAGATCTGGGCATGTAAAAAAGCAGATAGAAAAGGTTTTCTCCACCCCTCCAGATACTGTAATGTTGAGGTGACATGGTAAATTGGTTGCTGAAATGTCCTTTTGATTATTCTTGCTGCTTTTAGGAACAGACTTGTTTCAGCCATACAGAAATCTAATTTCTTAAACTTGTTACTTTTGGGAAAACATTCATAAAAATGACTCTTCCATTTTATTCATTGGGGAAGTATGTTTGAAGAGTAACAATGCAGCAAAGGCAGGTTGGTTTTCTAGCACCTGCAGAAAACAGAGAGGGGTTTTTCAGGTATGTTAAAAGTAAGAGGAAGAATAAGGAAATGGTAGTTCCACTGCTCAGTGAAGATGGTGAAATGCTAACAGGTGACTTTGGGTGTCTTCAGACGTTACGAGATCACGGTGAACCACGGTGAATACCCACCTGTGGTCACCGTGTCTCGAACGTCTGTTTGGCGGCCGCCAGATGTTCGCCATGGTGAATCCCCACATGGGGTCAGTTTGAACCACGCTTCCCGGGCTAGCCGGGGGAATGTCCTGGGAAGCGTGGTCAAACGGACCCCAGGCAGGGACCAACGAAAAGTAACATCTGGCCGCACGCCACGGCCCGGGATCCCTGGCGGGATCCCTGGCCATGGCGCTTACGGCCCGACGCGGCGGCCGCAATGGCCCCGCCGCCCACCCGTCTCCTCAGAGGGCGGGCAGCGAGGTGCGTGGAGGGGGCGGGGCCGTACGGCTGCACGTTGCACTGCACGGCCCCGCCCCCTCCCAGTTTCCCCGCCGGAATCCCCCCGGCACGTCTGATATGGCGTGACGGGGCAACCCCGGGGGGGAATGAAGCCGGTGATTTCGGTACAGGGCCAAAGGGAACCGTAACATCTGAAATCACCCAAAGATAGGGCAGAATTGCTCCTCTTATTTTGCCTCCAACTTCTCCCAAAGGGGGTAACTGTGCCCATTCTGCCAAAAGAGAGCTACTGTGGTGTAATGGATAAGGTGCTGGACTTGGGAAGCCAGGGTTCAACTCCTGCCCTAGCCATAAACTCACTGGGTGGCCTCGGGCAAGTCAAAGTCTCTCTACCTAGCGAGCCGGTGTAGTGAAGACGGTGCTGGACTTGGACTGGGGAAGCCAGGTTCAAATCCTGCCCTAGCCATGAACACAATGGGTGGCCTTGAGCAAGTCACACTCTCTCAGCCTCAGTTTCCCATCTGATAATAAATAAATAAATGGGACTATGTCCCTGTGTTTCCCCATCATCCGTGCCCATATTAGATTGTAAGCCCACAGGGCAGGGACCTGTCTCTGAAAACCAGTGACTGTAAAGTGCTACATATGCCTAGCAGTACTATAGAAATGATAAGTAGTTGTAAAATGATAAGTAGTAGTAAAGGTAACATGAATAATGAGAGGAAAGGACTGCAGCTCATGGTAAATAAAGAGATGGTCAAAGAATACCTTGCTACTCTAAATGAGTTCAAGTCTTTGGGGACAGGTGAATTACATTCCAGGGTATTGAAGGAACTTGTGGATGTCTTCTCAAAACCTCTGTTGCTCATCTTTGAGAATTGTTGTAGAACAGGTCAGGTGCCAGAAGGCTGGTGATGGACAAATGTCCCTATCTTCAAAAGGAAAGAAGGAGGATCCAGGACACTACAGACTGGCCTACCTGACATTGATACCTGGAAAGTTACTAGAACAGATTATAAAGCAGTCAATCTGTAAGCATCTAGAAAACAATGCAGTGATTATTAGAAGCCAGCATGGATTTGTCAAGAATGTCATGCCAGAGTAATCTTATTTCCCTTTTTGATCAAGTTACACGAGTTTAGTGGATCATGGGAATGCCATGGACATAATATATCTTGGTTTCAGCAAAGCATTTGACAAAGCATCCCATGATATCCTTGATAACAAGCTGGTAAAGTGTGGAATAGATGATACTACCAACAGATGGATTTAAAGTTGGCTGAAGAGCCGTACTCCAAAGAGTGCTCATCAGTGGCTCCACATCAAACTGGAGAGAGGTATCAAGCGGGGTGCTTCAAGGAGGCCCCGGTACTGTTCAACATCTTTCTTAATTACTTGGATGAAGGAGTACAGGGATGATTATCAAATTTGCAGATGACACAAAATTGGGAGGGATAGGGTAATTTCAGACATTACGAGATCACAGTCAACTACAGTCTACCACGGATAATCCTGTGGCATGGCCAAAGAGCCATGAACGTCTGATCATCAGCATCCAGATTTTCACCAGACAATCACTCGTAGGGGCCAAATCCAACCACGGTTCCGGAGGTCGGGACGGGACCATCCCTGAAATCGTGGTCAAAGTGATTTCCACTGGGAAACCGCCGAACGTAATGACTGAATGGCAGCCACCAGGCGGGATCGAAAAGAATGATCCCCAGCCATGATGAGAGCATGCAACATTGCTGCCAGGCAACGAGCAACACACAGACCAGGGAGGGATATTTAAAGAGCGCACAGCAGCAGGGAACCGTGGTGGATGGGAGAGGAGAGCGGAGGGCGAGCGAAGCAGAGGGGAGGAGGAGAAGATGGAGGGGGAGGGGGAGGAGGAGGAACCGCAGGAGGAGGGCACATGCGGGAGATGCCAGTACCAGCAAGGGGGGCAATGGGGGCACAAGGAGACCCAGGACTTCATTCAGATCTGGTGGTCCCTGGAGCACCAGCTGGAGCTCGCCGTGAACAAGAGGAATGAGCACGTGTTCATGGAGATCGTGCAAGATATGGAGGCGGCGGGGCACTTCAGGACCTTGGCCCAATGCCACTCCAAGGCCAAGGCACTCAAGAGGGGGCACAAAGCCATAAAAGACAACAACTGGTGGTCCGGACACAGAGAATGGACCACCCCATACTATGATGTCCTGGACTGCATACTACACATGAACGGCTCCATAGTTGCCCCATGGCTTGTGGGGAGCACCGTGGTCCAGGTCAGGGAATGGGTTGATGTACCCCACTGCTGGCAGCCCCACATGCAGGCGCCCAACCTGGGGACCCAGCCCCTCCAGAGGAATGTCCCAGGACCTTGGGGATCAGCAGGCCCCCCTTGTGAACTAGCACCAGGAGTCCACGGCCGCAGTCCAACTCGGGTGGATCCAAGGTCTCCAGTCCCCCCAGGACTTGGGGCCCCTCACAGGATGTGGTCCCATCCCCGTGGCCCCCAGGCACCAGGGAATGTGGGAAGGGGTCAGAGTGCAGAGGGGCCCACCCGGGCACACAACAGGGGAGACAGGCACATCTGACCAGGGAGCACTGGCCCCCGGTGCCAGCGAGTGGGGGCTATGGTGGGATGGGGACCTGGACCATACAAGGGTAAAGCATCCCCCCATCCGTTCCCCAACAGGTGCAGTCATGCCCTGGCACACTGGTCATCCAGATGAGGGGGAACATGGAGAACAGTCACAGCTGTAGCAGGTGGACCAAGGTGAGCTAGCAGGGCAGGGCCACCCAATTTATTTACTTATTTATTTCATAAATTTATACCCCGCCCCTCCTGCCATGCAGCCAGGGGCAGCTTCCAAAACATTAAAATACAATAAAACCATTAAAATTCTCATAAATATTATAAAATATTAAAACAGGACTAAGTTATCAATATAAAACCAAAGAAGGTGGGGGAGCTAAAACACCCCTCCCTACCCACCCTCCCTCCCAAAGGCCTGGGCGAACAGCCAGGTCTTACAACTTC
>QEPC01013121.1:437589-456949 GCA_003113815.1 Sphenodon punctatus | reverse complement strand
CCTCCGGTGGTTGTGTTGTTGCTGGTTGTCCGGCAGACGTTCCGGGCCCTTTGGCCCCGCGGGGGGGTTGAGCGTGGTTCAGTGTGGTTCACCGTGATCTCGTAACGTCTGAAATCACCCTTTGTTTGGGCTACCCCTGTTCAGTGTGGCCTAAAGACAATTAAGCTCCCAAATTAATAAAAAGATCCTGAATTTTAATTAGTTTTTAAATAGTTAATGATTTGGGGGGTGGTATAGGTAATTTTTGAACATTTGTGGTTGGTGGCTCATTTGGTCTCAAATTTAGACAAAAATATGGCCAGACAGGGAGAAACAAAAGGGCACAATCCTGACTCCACTGATGTTGACACCGTCAGGATTGCGCCCAAAGTCTTCACACAGGAACAGTGGGTGTGACCCTCTCTGTGCAATATCTGGACCACAGAGAGCAAAATGCCTGCCTCCTAGTAAATCAGATTGCAACAGGCCAAAAAGAAGATTTGATAGAGAGCTGAATGTGCCACACAGATGCAACACAAGCCTCCTGGGTGAGTGAAGGGTCATGGAAATCTCAGGCTGTCAGATGCTGTCTCAGGTGGATCATTTTCCTACCTGCAGGGATCTACCCGCAGTGGCTCCCAGTAACCAGGTGCAGCTGGGCAGGAGCGAGGGGAGAGGACAGGGTCTGCGGGCTGCTAGAAACTGGAGCTAGAGTTCAATAAAGAGCAGCTTTTCCAGCTGCAAATGCCTTGGTTTGTCCTGCCTCACACAGCGCAGCAGTCCACATGCTGCTCAGCCATAGTGGCAAGGAGGTGGGGGTGTCTCCCTTGAGGGAAAGGGTGTTAGTGTGGGGCTATTCCAGGACTCTGGCAAATAGTTCAGATGCCAGCCCCATTGCAATACCCCCTGAAGGAGCTGCAGGAGGGGATTCAGGGTTGGTGTGTGTGTTGGGAGGTCCATCTAGCCCAGTATCCTGTCTCTGACAGTGGCAACTAGCAGATACTTAGAGGAAGAGGTAGAAAACACATCAGGTATACATAGCCTAACAGTCCCTGTTTATAGGAGAGAGTTCCACTTTGGGTGCGGAATCCCACTATACCACTTTCTGGGGGTTAAAATACCTTTTTCAGGAGAGGGGGGGGGAAACAAAAATACCGCAATTCATGTTTCAGGCATCTCTTTCCTGCCTGCCTCCCAGGAAAAGCACTAGAGAGGATAATGGGGAGATGTTGGAATGATCAGTAGGAGAGATTCTGTCTCTCTTTATATACTTGAAACACTGGGCACGGCAGTGTGCACACAGGTGTATGTGTGTTTGTGAGGGGGCGGGGCTTATTTGCTAAGGAATGGGGCTTATTGGCTGAGAAGGCAGAGCTTGTTCCTCTTTGGCTGCTGAATGTTGGGAGGTATGGGTATAGACTGATCCATTCTTTATCCCATCCTTACAGCCCCCTGTAGAGAAAGGTTTTAGAACTGTCTTAAGCCTGAGGTACATTCTTGACTGTTGTATAGCCTAATAGTCAATAGCAGTGATGAGGAAATGGTGGCTCATGAACTTCAAGTGGCTTGCTGACACTTTAACTGCACCCGTTGATGCCTTTGGGCTGCCTCCACACTACCTGCCAAGATGTGGTTCTGCCAACCCTCCCGCACCATCACCTGCTACATCACGGCTCCTGCTGCTGCCTCCACCACTGCTAGTTAATGATGCTGGGCTGTGTGTGTGTCTGTGAGAGAAGAAGAGCGAGGAAGCATTTGGGGACTCGAGATGGAGACAAAGTAGTTCTGGTGCTATTTATCATTGGATCAACTTCTCTTGGTGAGAGCATGCAAGCTTTCAGGCCACCCAGGGTCCTTTCTCAGGCTGGTAGCAAGTCAGAACTAGAGACTGAGCAAATGCAGGATTGGTATAGACAGGCAGCTGCGTTCACTGCATTTTCCCCATTGCTGTTAAGGGAGAAAACACAGTGAACACAGGTCCCTGAGAGAAGGCAATGACTTGGGAGGAAGCTGTTGGAGCAAAAAAACCCAACAGATTACAGACATTTAAAAACATTTGGGCTGATCCAAAACCCTGTAGATGTGCATGCCCCTTGCATGTACGTGCATGCATAACCTACACGCACCATCGTTACGGGGACTGTGGCGTGTGCACAAACCACAAACATATATGCACAAATGTGCACGCATGTGTAAGCTGTGTGGGGGTTCTGCATCGTGCCCAATGATGTTCAAAAAAATTGATAATGTTAAAAAACAAGAATCAATAGATAACAGTGAATGCAGATTAAGAACTATACAAGGGCAAACACTGAAGGAGTGGGAGGTAGGAAGCAACTTTCCAGAGGAAGAAAACTTGCATATCAAAGGAACTGAATCCAAAGCAGAACCACAGAAGGTGAATCCAAACAACAGGCTGTCAGTTACTTACATGTTTCTATAATGGCTTCAAAAGCTCAAGTTTAAACGGAGTCCATTATTCTTAGTATACAATAAAATTATGAATTTTCATTCGCAGGCCCATCTTTTCAAGTTGTTGTGCAGGTTTCCTTTCAGGACAAGGATTGAGAGATCAGAGGTGAAGTGACCATGCTGGGAGAAGTGTGGCTCTCGGACATATGAAGATCTTGGGGCGGCTCTTGGGGTTGGGAACTTTGCCCACTCCTTTTTGTGCTTTGTTTTCTTTCAACAAAACATGTTTAAATGTGTTTTCATTTCCACATTGTACTGATGGATTAAAAATAACTATTATTCTATGCAATTTCTTTTTGTTGGCAAGCAAGCACTGGACTAGCTATTGTTGTTAAAGGTGCCCTGCATTTTACCTTTTTCCCAAGGTGTCGCAAATTCTAAGACCAGCCCTGGACCCAAGAATGAAATGGTGATTTTGTTATAAGTGTATGCCTTGAATTAATTAGTCATAATTTATTAATTATGTAGTAATTAATTTTTCATTCTTGAGCTATAGTTTATGGCCTGCTGGCTGCTCTTTCTGACTCCTCTATGGAAAGGTGGGGGTGCGTGGGAAAAGGACAGATTTACTTCTTAGTAATGGGGAACAACAAGACACACAGGTAGGGGGCAATTTAACAACCAGGATTGGTTGCTAAATAGCTCACTGATGCTCCGCCCCATCCATATTTCTCAAGCACAGGCAGGGGTTGATCCCCACTCTGAGCTCTGCACCCCTTAGCGTTGCTGTCAGGCTCTGGCTCAGCTGGGGAGCAGAAGCAGCAAGGTGGGGTGGAGTGACCTCAAAGACAAGGTCCCCATTCACCACTGGCTCTACCCCCCTCTCACATCTCATGGCAGCAGCTCCTGCTGCTCTTCCTGTCCCTTCCGCTCCCCTCTTTCCTGCTACCAGATATCGCCTTGGGCTGGGGAGGAGGGGGGGAGGGAGATCCCTGCCCCCCACATCCTGGGTCCCATCTCCCTGTCCTACCCCAGTCCCGATCCTCCATAGAGCTGGCACAGCAGCTCACTGAGGTGAGAACTGACCCATTCATCTCAGGGAGTGTTCATACATATGTGCCACATCTGGGGCTTTAACTCTAGTGGAGTCCTTCTGAGTTACTACTGTGCCTCCACTCCCTCTGTTCCCATGAGCTGGAGCCTCAGGAATTGGGGGTTAAACAACTCTTCCCTCCCCTGGTCCTCCCTCCTTGGGAATTTGCATCAGGGGAAGGGAGAGCTGGGAGACACCCTGGGAACTGACTTCCAGTATGATGGGTTCATGTCCCCCACCCCAAGGCCAGCTCTATGGAGGATTGGGCCTGGGGTAGGACAGGGAGATGGAACCCAGGATGTGGGGGGCAGGGATCTCCCCCCCCGGCCCAAGGCGGTATCTGGTAGCAGGAAAGAGGGGAGCGGAAGGGACAGGAAGAGCGGCAGGAGCTGCTGCCATGAGATGTGAGAGGGGGGTAGAGCCAGTGGTGAATGGGGACTTTGTCTTTGAGGTCACTCCACCCCACTTTGCTGCTTCTGCTCCCCAGATTCATATCAGTATGAATCACCCGAATTTGGACAATTCATATTGATAAGAATCAATATGAACCTACAGGGGATCTTATCAAAGCTCCTTGGAGCGGCACTGGTGCCACCTTGCCACTCTGAACCCAGCTCTGCCTTCTGGACTCCTGCCTGCCCGGCCCCCATGTCCCACGGACACCTGCTCACCTGGCCCATTGCCTGCCCCGGCACTGCAACAGGTGATGGACCAGGTAGACAGGGTCCCAGGGGAGGCAGGCAAGGGTCTGGGGGAGGCAGAGCTGGAGTCGAGGGGCTGTGCAAGGACGAGGAGAGGTAGTTGGTTTACTTACCTTTCTGTGGTCTCCAGAGTTTGAACTCCTGGCGGTGCCTTTTCAAGATGCATCAGAAAGAAAATACCATAGAAAATCACTGTGCATTTGCAAAAATGGCCATCATGGCCATTTTCTAAAATGGCACCAGTTGCATCGGCACCATTTTGGAAAATGGCAACCAGTCTGCACATGCTCAACCAGCATTCAGGCATATGCAGACTGACATGGAAAGGCCACACCAGGCTGCGTGGGCCACAAGTTCAGTCTCCAGAGCCCACGGAAAGGTAAGTAAAGCAACTACCACCACCACCCCCCGCACGCGCGGCCCCCTAAGCACAGCTGTGCCTCTTCTGGACTCCTGCCTGGTGCCCACCTTCCCAGGACCCCTGCCTGCCCAGCCTGTCACCCACCCCAGCTTACCACTGGGGCAGGGAATGGGCCGGGCAGGCAGGAGTCTAGGTGAGGCAGGCAGAGATCCAGGGGATGCAGAGCTGGGGGAAGACATGGATTTAGGCCCTTATTGCTTGGATATGAACTCAATTTTTTTTAAAAAGCTGGTTCAGTTTGGCTTAGAATCAAACCCGAACTTTCATCCTAACTCCTATTAGCGTGGTTCACCAGAGGGAATTCCATTTTTTTTCATTTCATTTTAATTGAATTTCTGAATTTAAATACATGTTTGTGTTACAGATGTGCCTTTAAATCAATTAAAAAAGTAATAATTTAATAATTTTTTGAAAAAACTGTGCATGGAGCAGGCAGCATCACCGCCATTTTGTTGGAAAAGAGCAGCCAGTCCGAAGTTAGGATCCATATTTTCCCCCACCCCCAGGGCCTTGAAGTGGTACTTACCAGCCTTACAGGGCTTGATTGAAACATTGCCACTGCTGTGGGGCTCCCTCACTGTGGTGTCCTCCATGCTCCATATTGCAGTGCACATGTGCAGGTGGCGGCCAACATGTCGTTGTGGACATTTTGGTTAAGGGTGGTGACCATTTTGTGCATGTGAAAAAGAGCCCTAGAGGCCATTTTTCACATGCACAATATGGAGCAGGGAAGGACACTGCAGTGAGGGAGCCTGCTGGAGCCCCCACAGCAGCAGCAATTCTTCAATCAAGCCCTCTGAGGCTGGTAAGTACCACTCCTGGGCCCCGAGGGGAACTCTGGATCCATAACTAGCAGGGCGTAATTATGGGATTTCATGGATTAACCCTTAATGGCCCATTACAGGCCATTAAAGATTAACCCAAAACCATAATTCCCATCCCTACTACCTATCCAGGTTTTGCCTGAAGACTTCGGGTTGCACTGCACAGTTTCCAGGCTCTGTAGGGGAACTCTGACTTCTCCATACCAGCCAGGGACAACCTTGGTAACCTGGAGAAACCAGGACTTCTGCGGGCAGCAATGTCAGAAAGAGAATGGGCCAAAAGAACTTTCCCACTCCCATGTAGCATCATGATGTCAAGATGCTCCATAAAGAGTGGGGCTAAACAGAAAAGGGTGTGACACGCATTGCCCTGCCCCTTTCTGATGTGGTCCCACCCCCTGTGGAACATTGTGATGTCAGGATGCTGCATAAGGGGCTGGGTTATGTCAGAAAGGAGTGTGACAGCCCCTTTGCTCTGCCTAGGGTGACCATATTTCCCTATGCTGAAAAAGGGACATAATCTCCCTTAGTGTAGTACGTAGTTTTCTCTCAAGTGTATAGTTCTAATATCATCAAGTGTTCAATGTAATAATCATATACTTGAATTTAATGTTTAACAGGGTAATCATGTACCGTGAAATGCAGCAAAACTTACTGTAGCAGGGCAGAATCCATGCAGGCTACTGGCCCTTTAAGAGAAACAGCTAGTGCTGACCAGTTGGAGGTACTAGCAGGGCTGCCAGAGCTCTATTCTGGAAGCACTCATCACAGGCAAGGGCGTCCTTGCCACATTATGGTGGAGAATGTGGGCACCTCAACTTTGGCCATCAAGCCAGTGAACTAACAGGGGTTTCACCCGGAGCAGGATGACGAACCTGTCTGTATGTGGAAGATTGCACCCACAGAGAAAAGAGTGGAGTTGACTTAACGTGCAAATGGGGATCTGGATGAGCAGCTCCATGTGTGCTCCCTGAGAACAGGTGAGCCCAGAGGCAGAAGTAGATGAGGACAGCATTACAGAGGAAAGGTTGGAAAGATGGCATGGGGAGGAGTGCCCCCCCCAATAAGGAGGGAATGGAATAGCTTGTGGAACTGGGTGGAGCCCGAGCTGAGACAACACAGTTGGGCCATGCGAGAAGGGCACACCGAAGCAATGGGAAGACTGAGGATCTCACCGGAGAGGGAAAGGCAGATGGTGCGGGAAAAGAGGTACCAGGAACCCCACAGAGGGGGTGTCCTGAAGGCTTGCTACACTTGTGGACAGTGGAGCCACATTTGGAGAGGGTGCCCCTATGGGACAAAAAAGAGGGCTTGGACTCTGGGAAGCCAGAGGGGTAAAATATGGATCCCAGGGCCAAGAAGATAAAGAGCTAAGATGGTGTGAGGAATGTGAGGGTACAGGTTTCAAATACGGGGCGTGTCTAAAATGGGAATTAAGTGACAGTCCTATGACAGGAGAGGAAAGAAACCTAGCAGGGGCGAACCTAACAGGAGGTGGGGACCCTGAACGGGAAGAAAGAAGGCATCAGGATAGGACATGTGGAGAACATGCCCTAACAAAGGGAACCAGATGGGAATAATAAAAAGTGGGAAAAGGTGGCTCTCCCAAATGGGTGAGAAGCCCCAGGAGGGAGTGAAAGAAAGAGAATGGGAGCAGTTACAAAAGGAAAGACATGGGCGCCAGTCTGGAGTCTAATGGAGAAAAGGGATAAGTTGATACAGACTGGAATAACAACAGATGTAATGGAGAAAAGTGATATGTCTACAGAGACTGAACTAACAGGAGAATAGTAACTGGATGTTTAGACAGATAGGGGAGCTAATGGAACAAAGAAAGAAATTAGGTGGAGGTGACTCTCCAGACTCTAGGAAAAGGAGTTTGGGGACTATGGATTTGGTGCAGTTAGAATTCCCTAATGAAAGGTAAGTACTTGGGCAGAGAAGCCAGCCCAGGATAAAGCCTGAGTCCTAGCTCAGTAGAAGGGAGAAGAGAATGAGCAGAGAGAGAAGACTGCAAGAAGGGCAGCAGGGAAGGATGGTAAGCTCAGAGGGCTATTGCCTGAGTTAGGGGGTTCTAGTGGGGTACAGAGGGGGTGCCTGCCCCATAGAACCAGATATCAGTGTGGGACTGTATATATATTGAATATGGTGAAGGAACTTGGCGAATAAAGGCAGTACACAGTGCACCCCTGAAATAGTTGTGACCCTAGAAACAGGGACTGATTAGTGTTGCACACAACTGGGAAGAGGCTTCCCAGCTCCCCTCCCCACTCAGATAATTTACTGTCAGATCCCAGCTAAGCTGACTGCAGCATGCTGAGCATGGCATGGGAGGCAGAGAGCAAGCTCAGCTCTCTGCAGAATGCAGAGGGAGGCAGGGAGCAGCAAGCAGCCACTGGACTGGAGGCAAGCAGCTTGAGGGTGAGTAAGTCAGCCATTGTCCTGGGGAAACCTGGGATGTCCCAATACTTTTTTTAAAAACATTTTTTTGTGAGAAATCTTGTGAGATCTCACACTGGCACTGAGATTTTGATGAGATCTTCATCCTAGTGTTTGATCTCGCAAGAATATCTTGTGAGATTTTTTAATTCTCGTTTCAGTCCTAGCTGCTGTGCTGCTGCCCCCATCTCCTCCAGTATTGGGCCTGGCCCATCTCCACTTGGATCTTGCCAGAGCTTTATGGGGCATCATGACGGTAAGACTAACCTCCCAGTGCAGCTGTCTTTCCTACTGCTGTCACACTGGCACCGGCAAATAGTCAACTTTGGGGAAAAAGTCAGGACACCTGGAATAAGGGACTTCCCTTTAACAATGGGACATATGGTCACCCTAACTCTGCCCCACACTAATGTGACTCCACCCCCTCTGAGTGAAAGTCTGGAGGGAGATTGTAACTCTATCAGTCAGTACTTCAGAGTGGGGCCATTGTGCCTTACTGCCACATGCCAGCTTTTTCCAATCCCTGTCTAGAGAAAATGTTGGAGAAGGGCTTGCATCCCTTTCCATTGGTAGTGTGTATGGGTAATTTCGGTTCACCTTAGCTGTCACCCCACTGCACCTCCAAACACAGCTATGACTCAGTTTCCCCACTTAAAAGCTTTATGGGCCACTGGTCTTACAACCCAGAGTCTCTCCACCTGCTCTTGCAAGAGGATGTGTTAACATATAAAGTCAGAGTCATACACACACACACACACACAAACTCTTAGCCATCTGAAATTTGGGATGTTCCTCGACTATAGAAAATTTATTTGGGAAGGCTCACCTCTGTATCTAACAGAGGCATACTTCAAAATCCTGTAGCCAATTTCAGCAAAGGAACATACACCAGCTTTATGGTAAACAATTTTTTATAAAAAGGAGTTTAGTTCATGCAAAAATAAACAAGGACAACAGGTTGAGGGTTACAGACAGTTGTCACTGAAAACAAAAGGTTAACAACTGTGCAAGCTGAATTCACTTGAAATATGCCTACCTCATCGTTACATTAAGTTCTTAGCCAAACTCCATCACAGTTCTGCAGCTAAGAGTCAGGTTTTCATTGGTGGTAACAGAGCAAAGAAAAAAAATATTTTTTTCCTTTTGGATTACATAGGCCAAGATCTTTTGATCCATTTTAGTATGAACTCAGTCACTTCTTTCTCCAAAACTTTGCCTGCTCAGAAACATCCTGCCAGCACACAGGGAGTGTCTCACACAGTCCCACCAGGATCCGTTGCATATTACTTCAGTGCTATCCTTGGGATTGAAGGTAGGGCCCATTGTTCCCTAGGCTGTAATGTGGATTCATCTTAAATGAATCTGCATGGCTTCAAAACACTATAATTTAGGGCCATATTATTCCTATATCATTGTACTCAGTGTTTTGCTAGGATTAAAATGCCACCAGTCATGCCTACTTTACATGTTGCACTGTGGAATTACAAGAATAACGGTTTTTGTTAGTGTATAGCTGTCACCAGGGTTTGGGGCCCTCACTCCTTTTCGAGGCTGTCCCCCGTTTGCCCACCAGGCCAGCCGCAACCCAGTTGCCTGTGCCCGCGTGGGTCCCCACGTGATCAGAAAACCTTCACTGCAATCAGGGAGCTTTCAGAGGCCCGCACCCCTAGCCAAGCCTCCCCTTGATCTCCCAGCCCAGCCATAACGCAGAGAACGTTCTCTGGCCACCTGTAGCTTGGAAGACTTTGCAGTGGGGTTGTCTTATATGAAAAAGGTTCGTCTAGGCTCTCACCTAGATAGGAGTACTCCCAAGTGAATTCCCCAAAGCCAAATAAAGACACAAGCACACTAGGCTTGATTATAAAACATATATTGAGTAAATACAAGTAAAAGGCTATTGATCAGATAGTGCAAGACAATAAATCAAACATAAAGTACACGCATTCTAAATCCACTGATATTCCCTGACTGTCTCTTACCCTAAGAGGTGCAATACAGGTCCATCAGATGCTGTCTCGGTCTGGATGTTGAAGACCGGGTTCAAGTCTTAGTTCATGGCAAAGTTTTAGTCGATGGTTTGCATTCTTGCAGCAGCTACTGTGAGCTGTTAACTTGTTGAAGTCCAAGATGGAAGAGTCCTAATCCTTGAAGAAGAACTTCCTTCTTCCTCACAGGAGGCCCCAGGTTACTTCCTATGTCTCCTGGCTGTTGTCATTGTAACAAGGCGGCAGGGCTGACCTGGCCGTTGCTTGGCAATAAACTGCCCACTTGTTATAACAAAGGAAGTCTCTCCCCCCACTCTGGCAACTGGTTTTAGTATGTTGCTGCAACTGAGCTTACAATCTGTTAACCCTTTATATCACATTACACGTATCCCTGAAATGTGTGACATCTTCCTCCAACTGGGTGTGTTATTTCCCCCCAAATGGGTGTGTTGCCCCCATGTCCCCATGACAATGGCATATAATAATAATAATAAACTTGTGCTGTTACTTAAATCACAGCCTCCTCTCACAGAGCGTGACAGCAATTAAGCTTGCAAGGTTCATCCCTTTGTGTTCTTTTTTCTGTTAACCTCCATGTTAACAGCAGGAAAGCTGCTTGGTCACCTCTCTCTTCCCAAAAGGCAGGATGCAGAACAGGAGGCCTATAGGGCTGTCATGGAACAAGGCTGATGCATGCTTAACAATGTTCCCTGTCTCTTTGGAACAGCTAGCAGCTGACAGAGAAGAGGCAAGGGCCGAGCGTGTTGATACTAGAGCCATTCTTTGGGGACAGGAATCTCCACTCTTAAGAATTTCCCAGTGTTTGCCCTGGGAGAGAAATGATGAATGTCAAAGAAGATCAGACTCTTAACCCCTTATGCCAGAGGCACCCAGGGCAAAGGTGTGATCTGGATGGGGTGACTGATTACCCAGCGGCGGTCACTGTCTCTGTTTTTGAACCCTCGGTGGTTATGGTTTCCCTGGGCTGGGCTTAGCTGCAGCATGGGGAGTGACAGAATCAGCAGTACATGGCAGTGGCCTGAGGTTCAAGGGGAGAAGGGTCTAGCAAATTGGGCCTGTATTGGTTTGGGGCCCTAGGAGTTACCCTATATCTCCCACCCTCTCACAGGGCTGTCCCTGTGACTGCCCTGGGTGAATGGAATCTGTGGTGGTGTCAGAAAAGTGGCAGATTCCTCTAGGCTGAAGGAGATAAACGCAGGGCTGACACTTTTATCCAGAGATTACGGGGAAATCCGGGATTTCCCTTCTCCGCCCGTGGCTGAAATTCCCATTAGCTGCTGTCTCATCACTCGGATGATAGGTTTTTAGAGGAAGCAGCAGCCAGCTCTGGCTCTGGGAGAACCACAGTGATTGCATTGATGCTGCATCCCTCTCGGTACACAGACATCCTGGAGGAAGGGAGCAGCGCTCGGGCAGACAAAGGGCTGGAGGGAGCTAAACCTAAAAACTCCTAGACAGTCAAAACTGATGTAAGTTACACCATTTCCAGACCCACTCAGTGTCTATCAGATGCAGGGACTGTGCTTTCCATGGTTTGTACATCTGGAAGGGGCACTGGGGCCTCTAGATGCTGCTGGAATAGAGGGTGTTTTTAAACAAGTGCCTCCCCACCCATCATGCATGTTGCAGGGATGCACTGGCACCCTATGCAGCCCTGCAACATGTATGATGGATGGAGAGGCACTTGTCTACAAACACCCTCTATTCCAGCAGCATCTAGAGGCCCCAGAAAGTGGTGATTGCACACACAATTCTCACAGATATAGGCTGTTTTTAGATGGGAGGTACCCACGGAGGCCCATGGACCCAGGCACCCGTCTGAAGGCGGCATGGGTGGAGACGTGCTCCCACGGCCCATGCACCGCCCACCCATTCCCCCACCTGAAGCAACCCTCGTTTTCCCTCGTTGCTCCGTACGGGGGCATGAGTGGGCAGTGTGTGGGTGTGGGTGCACACCCACCCGCCGCCATGTGAAGGCACCCTACGCACCAGAAGTGCATGGTGGCACACACGGACCCACCCCTTAGGCGGATCCATCTACAAACAGCTATACAAACACTCTGCTGTATCAGTCACATAAACTCATGATGCTTATGAGTGCACACACACAGACCCATTACACAGATGCTAACAGCCACATTACCTTGGTGATATCTTAAACACAGGCCCTTTTTAAACAAGTGGGGAGATCAGTGTGCGGTGGGTAGAGCACTGCTGCGGGGGTGATGGGTGTGGGGAGGGTGCAGACGGGCGCACACCCATCTCCAGCCACCCACCTACACGCATGGGCAACTTGCCTTTTCGCCGGTTGCCCCATGTGTGAGGGATGGGTGGAGGTGGGTGGAGATGGTTGGGTCACGGGAGCGCCCCGTATGCACGCCCCGTATACCCACCTCGGCGGTCACACGGGCGGCACCCATGCATGCACATGCAGTGGATCTGCGTGTGCATGCATGGGTCTGTCTCGTGTAAAAAGGGCCATTGACACACGCATGCTAGCGTAGTGGCTACATGCATGCACACAGGCAGAGTTATTACACAGATGTTCATGGTCATGTTACCTTGGTGATCTCGTAGACTCAGACACACTCAGAGTAGCATGGTGACCACATAATGCATGCGTGGGTATCTCACACACACTCACAATTCATTCAGTTAGAAGAGAGTCCCTGAGGGAGTGTAGAGTTGCTTGTCAGTCCCTGGGGCACCACCTGCAGGCTGGCCTGGATGCTCACAGGTGACACGCCAAGACCTGTGCATGAGGTAGGGTGGCCAGATATGCAGATTTTTGAAGGCACACGAGAAATATAGGTTGCAGGGATGCATTGGAGACAATGCAGCCCTGCAACCTGTATTTCTCATCTGTTTTCTAAAATGTGCATATCTGGTCAACCTACTGTGATGTGTGGTTGGAGCAGCCATTGTTTGCATGGGTGGTTGAGAGGCCCCTTTTTCCTGCCCCTCTCCCACCATTCCCATCCCTTCCCTCTGTTCTGCTATTGAATAATGTTGCTCTAAGAACTCGTTAGAGGAGGGCAGCGGGAGCTCTATTCAGTATTAATGGTCCCTGCCTGGGAAAAGTATGTTTGTGTGCATGTACACGCACACAATGAGTAATGGAGTTTTCTGACATCTCCATCCTGATCAGAGCGATGGTTTATCTAGCATGATGCAGTCTCTGGCAGGAGCTTTGAGCTGCACAGGCGCAGAGAGTATTCCAGGAAGGATCCTGGGCTGCCAGCATTCCTGTATGTAACACTTCCTCCCCAGGGCTCTGCTTGCCATGGGCCAGGGAGATATACTGCCCAGCAGCACTGAGTTCTGCTAAGTCCTTTGCAAAATAATCAACTCCTGTCATTGGCATCCTGGGATTGGAGCACAGGTTAAGGAGAGAGCTGTACAGAGATCAAGAGGAGGAATAAAGACAGGGTCACAGTTCCCCAGGTAGCCTTGTCTCACGCTTTTGACATTCTCAACCCAGAGATTTGTATCTTTCAGGATTATGGCCTTGAACTGGTGTCCTTGGGGTGCTGGGATGACTAGCTGCCCCCACCGATATACTTTGAAACCAATTTCTGAAGATGCGAATTCTTTACACCAAGGGTGGGGACCACTGGGAGCGCTCTCTGGGCTGGGCAAGGCCAGCGTGTGCCAGAATAGGGCCTGGCTGGCCTACTAACGTGCTCTGTGGGTGAGTAGGCTCCACCTACGTTGTTAGGACTTGAATCTTGAACCCCACTGCCCCAGGTTCCTGAAGCAATGGCGGGACTTTCAGTGCCGTGGCTTCACCTTGCTTCATCCCCCTCTCCCCCCAGGCCTGCTCTGGCCTAGCCACACCTTCTTCCTGTTTTTCCCAGCCCTTGCCAGGGCCAGACTTAGGATTTGAGTACCCCATGGCAACTCAAGCTGCTCCCCCTGCCCCTGGAGCTCTGGTGCGTGCAGGGGCTGCCATCTTAGGCAGGGAGGGTCACAATGGCAGTGCCCATCACAGAAGCAGAGTTTCTTCCTCCACTCTCGGCAGCACTGAAGAGCACGTTTGCAGGGGGCTTGAGGGAAGAATGGGGCTTCTCCAGGTAGGGATGGACAGTGGGGTCCTCCCCTCCAGAATGCAGGCAGCACGAGTGAGGCAGTGCAGTTGCGGCAGTGGTGTGGGGAGGGGGTGCCGTGACTGGGTGGGCGCGGGCTGAGAACAGAAGCGCCCCCCCCCAAATCTACCACCCCCCAAAAAATCTGCTGCCCTGCTGCCTATGTTGCCTGTCCCTAAATCCGGCCCTGTCCCTCAGCTTCCTGGTTGGCTGCCAACCAGGATATAAAACTGGCTGTAGTGCCAGGAATCTGGGTGAATAATCTGACCTGCTCCCTTATCCGTGCTCTGCCCCGTGTCTTGTCCCACTCTGACACCCCACCCCACCCCCGGACCCATTCCCTAAGTCTGCCCATGCCCTGAGCAGAAGATACTCACTCACCTGCAGAGGACTCCAGTTGTTGCAGCATGTCTTATCCCCGATCCAACGTGCCTCTCCCCTTGCTCACCTTGACATGCCCCACATCCTTCCCCACACCAATGATGTGCCCCATCGCCCCAAATAGGAGACTTCTCCTTCACATCCAATTTTTGTGTTCAGGCTGTGATCTACAAATTGCTAACTCGGGTGTAGCTTCATTGAAGCCCATTGGGGGTACTCCGGTGGTTTGTGTATATTGCTGCCTCAATCTCCTCAGACTCAAGTGCTGCATTTTCCAAGCTGACTAATTCTGTGATTCCCTATTTAAATTCCAGTCTCTCTCTGAGCCGTTGTATTATATCTCAGTCCCTTCCCTGGCATTTGCAACGACTTTCAGTTTAGTAGCACTCATAAATTTCAGTAATATCTGACAGGCTTTTTCTTTCAGATCATCAATGGAAAAATTAAATAAGATCTGATCTAACATTGGTTCCCATGGAGACTCCTCCCTCCACCACAGTACATTACTATCTGCAGATTTATTTTTTGCGTTAGGGTCTTTCTGAAATTTTCCAGTCTCTGTGATGGTGGCCACATCAAATCTGATTTAATTTTGTGAATTTTTTTGAGAGACAAATAGATAGAAAATGGCTTTGATCTTGTAAGAAGGTGTTATAAGCAAAATGATCTCCAGTTGTTCTCTGTGGCCACTGAAGACAGGACGAGCAGTAACGGGCTTAAATTGAAGAAGAAAATATTTAGGCTTAATATTAATATCGTCTAATCATATGGGACAGCTGCACAGGGGAACAGATTAACAAGGGAGGCTGTGGAGTCCCCATTACTGGAAGATTTTAAAAATAAGTTTGATCAGAGATGTCCAACTTTTTAGACACCATGGGTTGGATCACCTCATGGCAACTCACTGGTTGGCCAGATGTACAAAAATCTCTCATCCTGCAGGTAGCGTATGTTATTCTATAACATAAAGGTAGTTATCAACACAAAAGGTGAAAATAAATGTGCAGCTGGCATGCCAGCTACATGCTCTGGGAGGGGGGCAGCCCTGGTGGGGTCAGGTGGCACAGAACTGATGTGTGCCTGATTGGGCCGGCTGGCAAGGCAAGCACTCCCTCGCCCATCTTCCCTAGTGGGGGAATGGAACAAACATGTGGCCAGATGGCCACACCCCCAGTGCCCCACCCCCACCATGATGGGAAGCTATGGCAGCCAATAACGAGCAGTCATGGCGCTTCCTGTGTCATGGTGCGGATGGTGACGCAAACAAACATGCGGGTCCACAGTAGCCCACTATGGCCCATCTGGGTGGCCCTTGGCCTGGACTGTGGACCCCACGATCATCCGGGGGACTACATCCAGGCCAGCTGCCTACCTGGGCCGGGGCAGCAGTGGACTCACATTGGGCAGCCCGGAAACCAATGTGACGGTGAGTCCCTGACCCAGGCAGGCCATAGCGAGCCCTCATCACATTTGGTTTCACCCAAATTATTCAAGTTAAATATGCAGAGTTTGGAGCCATTATTGCATGATGTCATTCTGGAAATTTATATTTTATTTTTAAAATACTGATGTTTGATAAAGTCAGATTCTAAGACTGTGGGCTAGGTGGAACCCTACCATGGGCTGGATTTGACCCACAGTCCACCAGCTGAACAGTCCTGGGTTGGATTAGTACATCCCTGGCATGGCCTAGGACCAGGTGGTCTGTTTAGGTGCAGAAGGACAGTGCAGATGACCTTTTAGGTATCCTCCAACAGATTTCCCATTGACTTCAATGGGGAAAGAAAGAGAACAGTAATCCAAAAACTGAAATTGAAATTAGTACTGAAAAACAGGGATCTGAAAACCGAAGAAAACCATAACTGAAAAAAGATCCTCTGTCCCACCCCTACCGTCTGGGGTCACAGGATGATATTTAAGTCTCAAAATGGAGTCACACAGACAAAAAGCAGGGAACCACTCATCTAAGTATCTGGCATTACTGGGTCAACTACTGACATTTATGATGAGAGTTGAGGTAGATAGCTAAACAGAGTGTATGCTTAAGACAAATATTTCTGGCCATGTAAAAAAAAGTTCAGCTTATCACGAATTCTACTCTCTGTAGGCCATTTACTAGGTGATGAATGGCCTACTGAACCCTGGTTGTCTCCACCCACAGTTAGAATCATTAGGTGTCTGCTGTGACGAGTTCACCACCGATTATGAGAAGTGCTCCAAGTGCCATGGCAGAGGGGCACTATATAAAATAAAAAAATATTAATTATTATTATTATTACTTTATAACTTGCTGGCACCGCCCCAATGAGCTTTAGTGCAAGGGAGACCTGGGGGAGAAGGACTAGGCAGGGGGAGGGAGGGCGGGGGGCCAGGGGGGCAGCACTGGTACTTACCCAATGGTTTCCCCACTCCTTCGGCCTGCGCTTGCCTCTTGTGCTGCTCAGATCGACTGCTCCCTGTTGTGCACCTTACTTTAAAAAAAAAAAAAGGAAAGAACTGCACCTGCGTAAAATGACCGAAATGGTGCATATGCAGCCCTTTCCCCAAATGGTGCCATCTTGGGACAGGGCACCCATTCTGAGCACGTGCAGCACTATTGCATGCATGGTCAGAAAGGGTGCTCTGCGCCGACACCACTGGCGCCATCTTGGGAAAAGGCTACACATGTGCAGAATGGCCATTTTGCGCAGGCATGGTTCTTTCTTTTTCTTTTTAAAAAGCATGGTGCGCAACAGGCAGCAGCTGAGCTGAGTGCCCCAGGAAGTGAGTATGGGCCGGAGGAGTGGGGAACCCACTGGGTAAGTGCCAGTGCTGCCCTTGGCCCTCCAGACTGCTCCCCTCAATGCCCAGACTCCTCCCCAGCTCTCCCCCCCCTCCTGCTGATCAGCAGGGGCCAGCCCCTGCAGTGTCTGTAAATTACGAGCATTACAAGTGAGGACCCTGGTACGGATAATTTCAGATCAATCCATAATTGCCATTTTCGGGCAATTACGGATTGATCCAAAACAGAATTTTTCATCCCTATTGTCAATGCCTCCCTTTGAGAGAGTAGGGTGCCAGTCTTGCTTCCAGTCAGATTTTGCTACCTTGCGAGCATGCTCACTTCATCTGAGCATGCTCAGTAACACCAAGTGAAGCCATCTGCCTTTTCTCGTGCCCTCTTTTGCATAAGGATTTGCTACTCTGACTTAAAATTGAGCCGAGGGGTCTATTTCAGGGCAGGAGTGGCAGAGATTATGCAGGAGGGCTTGGTATAACTAGGACGGGCTAAAACATGGATGGTAAAGAGTGGCTGTATATTTTATTGAGGAAAATCAGAAACAGGCTTAGAAGTTCCAGCTCAGCTGAGAATTGAGCATGCTCAGTATCTCTGATTGTAGCCACTGCCCTTGCCCTGCCCTCATATGCTGGAAGATATTCCTACCCTGGTTTAAAAAATGAGGGAACTCTCCTATGTGAGAGGTGTAGGAGTGGATGAGGTAAGTGGATATGAGGGAGTGGAGGTTTTTAGATGTGCTACAACCCTCCTGCATGGATGGGAGAAGACTCCCTATGTGAAAAGTTGGGGAGTGGGTGTAGGTTGGGTGGGTGGATATATGAGGTGCATCATGGTTGGGAAAAGGTGGGGTGGGCTAGTTTGTGGGTGGAAAATTTAAATTATTTGCTTTGCTCTCAGAGATGAAGGGGGGGCCACTCCTCTAGGGGACATTTGCACCGCATAGGGGGTACTGCTCTGGGGGACTGCTCCTGTGGGCATTGCTGGGGGGGAAGTTTGCACCATGGGGGGGCACTACTCTGGGGGGAAGCGCCCACTCCTGGGGGCACTGCTCTGGGAGAAGCATGCACTGCTGGGGGCACTTCTCTGTAGTCCCCACCAATCTGGGGTTATCATCCCATCTCCCTCTTTTAGGAAAGATTATTGAATGGGTGGTTTCCTCACAGTTTCAGGTGCATCTGGATGCTATTGGATTCCTGGACCCATGTCAGTCAGGATTTTGTCCTGGGCATAAGAACATAAGTAGTGCCATACTGAGTCAGACCAATGGTCCATCAAGCCCAGCATCCTGTCCTCCAACAGTGACCAATTTCAATCGCATGGGAGAAGAACCAACAATCACAATGGGCAATCCATTCCTTGTTGTTCACTCCCAGCTCCCGACAGTAAGAAATTAATCCCGTAAGCTACTTGGTTAATAGCCATTAATGGACCTACTCTACAAGAACTTATCATGGCCTTTTTAAAACCAAGCTATGTTACTGGCCTTGACAGTGGGTGATTTCAGATGTTACGGGCGGGCGGTTCACCACAGTGGATCCCCAGTGGGGTGAACAAAACAACCACGGCCCGGGGTGAATAAAAGCCCCAAACAGACGTGACGGGACTGGGACCACGACCGGGAATCGGGCCAACACATCACGGACCGGGGCAGCGCAACAGACGTGACGCCGATCCCTAGCCGTGGTCAAAACTCCCAGAAGACAAGGCAAGGGCGGGACACACACATGGCCGCCGGAGGGCAAACGAAGCCAAAAGGCACGAAAGGCAACACCCACACAAGGGAAACGGGAAGGGAGGGGGGAAGAGGGAGAAGAGGCTGGCAGGTACCACACACAGCAGGCGCACACAGCAGGACCACACGCCCGGGCACACACACGCACACGCACAAGAAAAAGGTCAGGAAGGGGGGTAGGGGCGCCTGGATAAAAACACAAGGAACAACGGGAGCAGGGAGGTGGGGGAAAGGGAAGAGGGGGGGCACCGCAAAGGGGCAGGGCAGGTCACAGGCTGTAGCGACCCCCACCTCCACAGCACCACAGTCCACATAAGCGCCCCCACAGCAACATAGCCAGTCTCGGAAAGGGGGGGCCCGGACCCCCGATGGGGGCCTGCAATGCACAGCGAGCCCGGCGGAGAAGGTCCAGGAGGAGAAAGGTGGCCCCACAGTCACAGAGGGGCAGATGGAGGCCAGCCAGGACAGGCGTAGCTGTGCTGCAGGTCCAACGCCATGCACCCCCCCC
>QEPC01013121.1:389240-433156 GCA_003113815.1 Sphenodon punctatus | reverse complement strand
TGCCCCCTGTTCCCCTCCCCTTCGCTGCCCTTACCCGTTTCCTGGGTGCCTCCTCCGGCCCCATTCCGGCTGCTGTCCCCGGGGCGTCGCGTCCCGCCTGCTGCTGCGGGTGTTGTCCCTGGCCCGCCTGCATGGTCAGGCCGGCCCCCGTGTCCCCCTCCTCCGCCTGTGCTCCCTCCACCTCTATTGCTGCCCCTGCCTCCTCCTCCGCCGCCTCCTCCACCATCACTCTGTCGCCCGCCGCTCTCTTCCACCTCCCTCCTCGCTCCATCCCACCATGCTTGCCTGCTGCTGATTTCCCTTTAAATCTCCCTCCGGTGGATGTGTTGTTGCTGGTTGCCCGGCAGCGACGCTGCATGCATTGTCCACGGCTGGGGCTCGTTTCCTTTGATTCCGCCTGGGGATTGGCGTCCAGACGTTACTTTCTGTTGTTTCCCGGTGGGGATCTCTTTGACCACGCTTCCCGGGATATTCCCCCGGGGAGCCCGGGAAGCATGGTTGAAATTGACCCCATGTGGGTATTGAGCATGATGAACATCTGGCACGCGCCGAACAGACGTTCAGGGCTCTTTGGCCCCGCTGCGGGATTGAGCGTGGTTCACTGTGGTTGAGCGTGATCTCGTAACGTCTGAAAACACCCAATCTCTTCTGGCAACAAATTCCATAAGTTAATTATGCGTTGAGTGAAAAAGCATGGCACTGAGACTGCACTTGTGGCATTAGTTGATGATTTGTCGGCGCACCCCCCAAATAATACATGGAGACAGTGGTTGGGTTCAAAACTGACTGCACCCTTTAATTATTCAATCGACAAGGCCGGTGGGTAAATTGCACAGTAATTCGGGTCCAGTATACTTGCTCTAACTTGTCTTATTAACTTGTGCCTGATCAGGATGTGCCTTCCTTAATCATGCCACAAACATTACCTGCCCCCCTTCGACAAAACTCATGCTCTGGCCGAATAGGGGGGCGAACAAGCCTCAACTTTGGGTGTGAGTAAGGAGGTAAATGCCTGCAGGGTCTGAGGACAGTGCATGTCCTTACCAACTCTGCTAAGACACCCCTCCCAGTGTCATGACCCCAGTGCCTGCTGTGCCCTTCATGACACTGGGTACCACTTCCCCATCTCTTAAGGAGATGAATCTTGATCCTATACCTTACCTATTTATCCTATCCTAGCATACTGGACCCCTGCAAGTGCAACAATTAAATATCCCATATCAATTCCAGATTAAGACAATCTTATCCATCAAATTCAACATTGAAAACAACAATTGCCCTATTTGAAACAAATTAAGCAAATTGCCAATTGTAAATGCCAATTATGATTATACACATTGCATCGTATCCACACCCAATCAATGCCAAATAAACCTATTTAACCTACTCTGCACTGCTGAGGAGGCGAAACAAGAGATCCTTTATAATCAGGCTAATCGCCAAAATTCCTCCTCAGTTCCATAAAGGCAACCGGTAACAATACCACAGTGCTAGAGGGTGGGATGGGTGGGGCTGTTTCTTCCCTTAGATCCTGACTCGAATACTGCCTCACACGGCCCTGAGCAACCCTAACCCCTCCTAAAAGGGGGCGGGGCTGTTCTCATTTGCCCGCGCTGTGTCTCTGCGGCTGTGCTCCTCGGGGCCGGTTGCCTGGCAACCCAACATTCTCTGGCGGGGAGCACTCTAGAAATGCCTCCCCGCTGCGGCACTCTTCCCCCTGTCTCCTCACTCTGCTGAGGGGGGGGGGCACGACAAATACCCATTGCCTCCATGCGGTGGGCGAAGGGGGCTTCTGCTTGAAAACTGACAAAGACAACTGTACTGCGTTGATTTTGTTAGATCTTTTGGTGCCTTTTGATACAGTTGATCATGGGACGTTGCTGACATGGTTGCATGACCTGGCAGGGGTTCACAGAACTGTTCTTGTGTGGTTCCGTTCATTCCTGTCAGGGAGGTCCCAAAGGGCTTTAATGGGCGATGGCTCATCGTTCCCTCAGGAGCTCCCCTGAAGGGTCCTGCAGGGTTCCATCTTGTCTCCTGTCCTGTGCAATGTCTATTTGAAGCCACTGGGTGAGATCATATGGAGGTATGGCGTGAACACTCAACTCTCTCTCTCTTTTATATCCAACCCAGGCCCTGCAGTCTCGGTGTTCACCCAGTTCCTAGCTGCTGTTTGGGCCTGGATGCAGGCAAGCTGATTGAGGCTGAATCCAGACAAAACTGAGGTGATGATGTTTGGCCAACCTTGTGACCTGGAGGATGTTGAGACACCCATCATTGATAGGGTCCAGTCTTGTTTGGTCACTCAGGTTCACAGCCTTAGAGTGCTCTTGGACCCATTGCTGTGCCTGGATTATCAGTCTGTGGTGGTGGCCAGGAGTGCCTTTCATCAACTCCATCTGGTGAGAAGACTGCAACTTTTTTTATCAGATTCAGACCTGGCCATTGTCATCTATGCCTTCATAACCTCAAGGCTAGATTATTGCAATGTGCTCTGTGTGGGGCTGTCCTTGATGACTGTTCAGAAACTGCAGTTGGTGCAGAATGCAGTGGCCCACCTTCTGTTGGAGGTGGGTTGCCGAGTGGTGGTCTGGAGTCTGCGCTGGGTACCAATAGCTTTCTAGGCACAATTCAAGGTGCTGGTTTTATTATTATTATTATTATTATTATTATTATTATTTATTTATTTATTAGCATTTATATAGCATTTTGACCTATAAAACCATAAACAGCTTGGTTCCCAAGTATCTGAAAGACTGGCTTTTTCCTCATGTTCCATTGCAGCCTCTGAGGTCAGCTGACATCCTTTTGCGGGTTCCATCTGCCTGCCAAGTTTCTTAAATGAGGGCACGCAGACGCATGTTCTTGGTGGATGACCCACAATTATGGAACTTCCTCCCATTGGAGGTTTGTCTAAGCCTGAGCCTGCTCATCCTGAGCAATGCAAGACCTTTTTGTTTGATCACGTGTTTGGCAGGCAGGAGTAGGGTTGGGATATTGTGAGTTAGGTTTTTTTTTTGTTTTTATGGGGGTATTTTAATATCTGAGTTTATTTTGTTTTTGTGCATTGTAACCTGCCCTGAGTCCCAAGGGAACAGGCGGGATATACATAAATAAATAAAATGAAATATTGATGCAGACCTTAAGGGAATGGACCTGTCTGAACAGCTGGTGATTCCACAGCAGGATTTTACAGACACATAGAGCTATGCTAAGACCTAAGACCCTGGGCTAGTCAGGCACAATGAAGATGGAGAAAGCTGATCCTCACAGACTGGACACCACACCAGTTTTCTCTACCTCCATCCTATCCAACCAGCCCAGAGTCTGCTTCAAGATATCTAGAATTTTCAGTATGATGAATATTCAAAATAGCCATTTCACAATTCACTGCATTGTAGTGAACTCTGGCCAGGGAGAAAGAGGAATTTGAGATACCGAGAACTATATGTGAAGTGAGTTTGAGTTATCCAAGATATATAGTGTCAGGTTTGCAGGATCAGGACCTTAACACTCACAGTAGGGCTCTGTGATCAGCAGTCCATGGGGTTATCAGGCTTGTAGTTGAAGTCCAGGCCAGGGGTTAAAACCAGGAAGTCTGCCCATAGGGGGCAGGGTAGGGTCCAGATGCAGGCGGGAAGGTTGTTGGGTGGTGGACAGGCTGGGAAGGTAGGTACTGAGCTGGAGCTTTGGCAGAGGGGTCTGACCAGGAGTCTGTGATAGATTGCTCAGGAAAGGGAGGGTGGAAGAGGGCCAATGAGCAACAGTCTTCTGATCACCTGACTGTCTCAGGCCATAGCACTTGTTGGCTGAATTGTGCCTCATGGGATGTGGTTCCTTAGTATGGCCTCAGGTTGCAGTGGTGCAGGTAGCAGGGTGCTGGCTCAGACAATCTGGGTTTGAGACCCCCTGCTGTCTGACAGAGGATGAGACTTGTGAATGTCAGGGTCTGGGAGTGAACAGCAGGGAATGGATCATCTCATAGCTCCATTATGAGCTGTTGTGTGCTCCTCAGAAACTCCTCAGCTGCTACTGTTGGAGACAGAATGCTGAGCTAGATGGACCCAGTACAGAACTTCTTATGTCCTTAGATAGAAGATATGGGGATGGAAAGATTGATTAATTCTCAGTTGCCTTCATTCCTTAATTCCGTTATTCTATCACCAGAATCAAGCACTGATTCGTTCCTTATAAGCCTCCAACACTCTCTTTATTGCTCTTGTTTCCATGATCCTTGGAGATTTCCCTCTTAATATTTGTTCCATTAACTAAGTAGGATTTTTAATTAGACTTGACAGAAAGCCATTAGTCATTGCCAGGATTGCTTCCATTTCAATATTTGAAATCAAGCAACAGGCCTATCCTTCTGCTGTCCGCCTTTCAATCCTCTGCAGATCTCCAGGCCTTTTTGACATGAATGATTAGCGGTTTTTAGAACATTTGTTAGCTAACCCCCTTGGCACATATGAATCTGACCCCCAAATTTGAATATTAATGTATATAGGTTTCAATTTTCCAAGGGACTCTGCACCCAAAAGCTGTTTTTCTCAAGGTTCTCTTTGCTTCTTAATTACCCAAACTTCCTTTTTAAAATTTCTTTTTGTTTAACACAGATTTTTAAAAGCATTTCCTTCGCCAAGACATTTTTGAGTTATCATTAATTTAATCTTCCCCTTCTCATTTATTAATGAGCCTGCTTTCTCACTCTGATTTCATTTTCCCCTGATATAGCTGCAAAAAGCCCTTTTTATTTCCCAAAGTTACTCTTACTGGTAGAAACTCGTTCGGTTGGCGTTATCTTATCTTGCCAGCTTTATCTAACTCTGCATTTTAAGGCTGCTTTCCTCCCTGTTTTCTATTTCTCCTCATACAATTCTAGCAATATAATATAATATAATATAATATAATATAATATACTGATGCCTAGAGACACAAATCAATATTGGGCTTCAGTAGTGCTAGGGGCTGTATGGATGCTTAGCAATAAACAACCTCTGTCCTGAAGAATGTACAATCAAAAGAAACAAGAAAAACATTGTTGCTTACTATCACCATTGATGATGGTTGTCCCTCAGAATCAGAGATGACAGTTTGTCTGTATGCATCAGAAAAGGGGAACAAGAGTTTATTTACGGTAATGGTTCTAGAGCTGAAATAAATTTCCTCGGTGGATTCCATTTCTGACGATCCACCCATTCTTATCTGGGTCCAAAGGAATGAGGACTGGCCACAACCCAGTCCCCTTTCTGTTGAAGATCCAGAACAGCTGTCCAGCTCCCTAACAGCAGTATGGTGATGCCATCTTGAGCATACACACTCTTCAAATTACATTTTAGTGCATGCACAAAAGCTTTATGCTAGGGTTCTCCTAAAGCAGCTGGAGCACTGGGTTATGTTGAATGATATCATCCCTGATGTTCAGTTTGGCTTTCGAAAAGAGTATTCGGTTATTGATAATTGCTTCCTTTTATCACATATTATCTATAAATATAAAAGAGTGAGATCTGGGCAGTTATTTCTTGCATTTATAGACCTGCGTAAGGCCTTCGACTCTGTTCCAAGAGGAAAACTTTGGACTAAATTACAACGTCTGGGGATAAATGAGACCTTGTTAGCCCTTATAATTCAAATTCATACGGGCAATAGGGCTCGAGTTCGGGTTCCTTCTGCTGGTCTTTCAGATAAATCTATCCCCATACAGAGGGGGGTTAGGCAGGGTGGAATACTGGCCCCCACTTTGTTTAATATCTTTCTGGGGGACCTGATAGAATATCTGGGAATGCAAGAAGGACATCCTCCTAAGATCAAGGATAGACCAATACCAGTTTTGATGTACGCAGATGATATCGTGATATTATCACAAACCCGGAAAGGTCTGTGTTTTCAGCTGGAAAAACTGAGGGAATATTGTGAGGTTAACATGCTCCAGGTCAACCCTGGAAAATCCCAGATTATGGTTATTGGCAGGAAACGTGTGGTGCACCAATGGAGGATCGGTGACGAGCCCTTATTCCAGGTAGACAATTATGTCTACCTGGGTATGAATTTTTCTAAAAACATGAAATGGGATAGACATGTACAAGAGTTGGCACTGAAAGCATTAATAGCCGCTAGAGGCATTAATAAATTTGCCTCTGGGTATTTAGAGGCGCCGGTATCCCAAATTCTTAAAGTTTATATGGCTAAAGTTAGAAGTCTGCTTGTGTATGGGGCTGAGATATTTGATGGACCTTGCTGTTCCAAGCTGGAAGTCGTCCAAAATAAGTTCTTGCGTGGTATTTTGGGGGTACCACAGGCAATCCCAGGATCAGTTCTTAGGGCAGAAACCGGAGCATGTTCTATTTTGAATCAGATCAAAATAAAGGGCCTGTGTTACTGGGTGAAACTTTGTACTCGGGAGGAATCGAGTTTGACCTCTCTTTGTCTGCGGGAAGAATTAGAACAAAAGCAGACCCCTCTGTATCCTTGGGTGAGCAAGATTATGCAACAGTTGCGTAGTATAGGGCTGTCTATGGATTTTTTATCTACTATAGATCGGGCTAGTATGGGACACATCATTAAATCTAGGGTAATAGATATTGGAAAACAGGAAGATATTGCAGCACTGGCAGATTGGAAAGCTGCACCCAATTATCATCGAATTAAACAAGTGCATAGATTTGAGTTATATTTGGATTGGTTTCCCAAGCGCTGTATACGTAGGGCTTTTACACAAGCACGTTTACAGCTGATTAAGTCGGCTATAACTCAGGGAAGATATACGAATCAGCCTTATGCAAATCGCACCTGCCCATGTAGCGATAGTCATTTGGAGGATGTTTTTCATATTATCCTTCATTGTCCGCTATACGAAGAACTACGGCAAGCTTGGTTAGCTCCTTTGTGGCACAGATATCCCTACTTGTCTGACTATTCCCAGTTAGAGCAACTTCTCACTACAAAGGAGAAGGTAGTGGCAAATGCTGTAGCCATATTTGTCCATCTGGCCTCCCAGAAAAGGGAGGATTTTGGTGCCTGCAATGTAGGGACTTTGTAAGGACAATACCCTATGTGTTATACCTTGGTGGCCCTTTCTTTTGTTTGGAAGTAAGGGTGGGTGTGAGTGGCCTGGACGGATCCCGGGGGTATGGTTAATTAAAATGTCCTTGGTAAATCGAATGGAGGATAGGCTTGTATAGGATTGGAATAGTCTTAGGACTTGAACAATTGAATTTGTTATTACCTTAGGGGAGATCTCCCTGTTGAGGTCCCCCACAGAAGAGTAAGGTAAATTTTTAAAAATATTTCTGGCTCTGGACTGGCTTTTCTGTGATATATCTATGTGGTGATAAATGATGCTGTGGCATATTATCATGGATGTATTTTGTGATGTTATTATTTTATTTTATTTTATGGTTTTAGTTGCATATTACTTATCTGTATATTGATATGTTGTTATATCATATTATTATATTATATATTTTGTATGGGTATGGGTATGGCTATGGCGAAAGCTAGCTGAATAAAGTTTATATATATATAGTGCATGCACAAAAAACTTTTTTGATTAGTACACATGTGCAAGGTGGTGCCATACTGCTGCTAGGGAGCTGGAGCAGCCTTTGGAACGGATGTTCAGAGATCCAAAGCGATAAAAAAAAAAATCTATGTTAGATTTCTGAGTTGTATGTCCATGAGGCCTACAATAAAAATTATTATTATTATGTTAGAATTCTGTACATCATTCTAAAACCATGGATAATGTCCGCGGTCTTAAAAGGGTATGATCCCACTTGGGGCCATGACCTTTAGTTTGGGAACCTCTGATATATCATATATCATATATGGCTATAGAGACAAATTCTGAATCTGGCTGGTTACCAGAGTGGAAAGATATAAAGTGGTTTATTGTGATGATGGTGTTGGATGATTTTTGTTATTCTTGTTTCTTGATAGCATTGTGGGTACTCCTGTCTTCAAAATACTGAATGCCCTTTCTTATTATTGTTCTTCATAACCAGTGGTCAGAAGCAAGTTCTCCCTGTCATGTGGAACACCATGTGCTTTCAGAGACGTGCTTTCAGATTTTCATTGCGCCCTTTCTGTTGACCTCCAGTCCCAATAACCTTTGTTTGAACTGTGAATATGTGATTGATTTAAGCAAGTTGATATCTTCAATACACACTACATGGCTTGCCCATCAAAGCAGAGATTACATAATGATACATTTTCTGTACCAGTTAGCCTGCCTCCTTTTAGAACTTCTATCTGCACTCTGTAAATGGCCTTTTGACATTTATATTTTTTCTTAAACAACTGGGGTGGAGCCTGTTGAGTTATTTAATGGGATGGGAATACGGGATTGTGAGATGCATACAACAAAGATATGAGTATCACAGCCTGGAGGATACAGATTTTCATTGACAGTTGAACCCCCTACTTATTCCATGGTTTGTATTGTAGAGTCTGACTACCAACTAGGGCTGAAACTCATTTTTGGTGTTTCCTCATTTTTCTATGAGAATCGTGTTTCTTGGTTTGTTCTGGAAAACGAGAATGAATTGAGAAATGGGCCAGATTCTCATAAAAAAGGAGAAAACATAAAGAAAAAAAAAAGTATTTACTACGGGGTTGTTGGCCTCCGATCTGGTGGTTGCTTGCAGCTCCCTGCCTCCCTCTGCATTGTGCAGAGAGAGAGCTGAGCTTGCTCTCTTCCTCACCTCCCATGGTGTACTCTGCAGAGTTTAGTAGGAATCTGACAGTAAATTATCTGAGTGGGGAGGTAAGCAGGAAAGTCTTTTCCTAGCTGTGTGCAACACTCTAATCAGTCCCCATTTCCAAGGGGACCAATATCAGGGCAGCACATATCGCACTCTTGATCAGTCCCCCTGGAAACAGGGACCAATTAGAGTGTTGCACACAACTGGGAAGAGGCTTCCCTGCCCCCTCCTCACTCATATAGTTTACTGTGGGGTCCCAGCTAAGCTCTGCAGAGTATGGCGGGGAAGGCAAAGAACAAGCTCAGCTCTCTGCAGAATGCAGAGGGAGGCATGCAGCAGCAAGTAGCTACCAGATCGGAGGCAGGAGGCCAGCAGCTTGTGGGTGGCGTAAGTCAGCTGGTGTCCTGGGGTATCCCGGGATGCCCCAGTACTTTATATATATATATATATATACATATATATATATATATATATATATATATATATATATAAATTCATTTTGTGACGAATCTCATGAGATCTCTCACTGAGATTGAGATTTTAGCGAGTGTTTTTAAAATTCTCACTTCAACCCTACTACCAACAGCCCATCCTTGCACCCTGTTTTTGGTGCAAGGATGTCCACACAAGTAGTGTAACCACATACATCCACACGGTGATGGTATCCCATTCTGCAGTTGTTCACACAAAAAGCAGGAGCAAATCAGGGAGTGAAATGATCATGCAAACAGGTGTTAAGGGACTTCACACGCATACTTAACATTCCTTATCCTCTTCACACAATTATTTATCCTTCCGGAGTGAGTGGGGGTTAATCACTCTGGAGTATGTACTCCTCTTTAATCAGTGGCACATACTTTGGGGGCAACCATCCCCTCTTTCCTTGTGAACGAAAGCAAAGTTATAGTGAATTAAGGGATTATTACTTTAGAGTAAAGTGTTCGTATGAACAAGCCTTTTCTTGCTGCAGGAAACTATGTGTGCCATGTGGAGGGGTCAGGGAGGGGTATTAGTGAGGCTGCCTCCTTGGACAAAGCATACAGCACTCCCAACACTCAGTTTCCCTCCTCCACATGCCGTACTCCCCTCTCTGCCTCCCCTCCACTGGCACTGCCTGCCTGCAGGTGCCTGGGGCTCTGTGTGCCTGGCATGTTGTCAGCAACCCATGTTGACCACTTAATCCCCTTGCTAAGTTGCATTAGAGACAGAGAAACGTTTTTAATGCAGAGCTCGTCCTCCCCCTCTTTCCCTCCTGAGCACACTTACTTTGATCTATGGTAGTTTTGTTCCAGAGGCTCAACCTCTCTCCAGCGAAATGAGGAAGGCGTGGGGAGGGGCTAACCAGGGCTCCCAACCCTTTATTCTTCTTGCCTTTGGAGTAAGGCACCGACTAGCAATTTTCTTCTGTAGTGGAAAGGCACAGGAAGGGCTTGAAGCTCTTGGTAGGGGCTGCTTTCCCGGCAAGGGGGGGGATCTTCCCTACCCTGACTACTTTAATTTCCACCCCAGACTCAAAGGATCCACCAGTGAAACCCTTCTCTCCCCCTCGGGGTCACCCTGGTCTGGCAGCTTCTTACATCCCCTTGAGCTGCACTCTATTAAATCAGAGATTGCAAGCAAAGCAGGAATAGGCTCCGTTTTACACCTGGATGGAAGACTGTAAAGGAAATGCAGTAGCAAAGTGCTGGGGGGCACCCAGTCTCCTGGCACGTCTCACCCCTGGACCCTGCTGCCCCAACCCACTAATTTGCTGTGTCTCCTTCTCCATCTCCTGCCACTGCCACTAGTACAGCAAGCACTGCCCAAATTCCAGGGAGGCCAGGGGGGCCCTGACTCTCTTACCTTTTTTAACAACCCCCTACCTTTTTGCTGACCCCCTTAACTACTGGCTTTAGAAGGCTACAGGGCGGCATGATTTCATTGAGGGCTCCGCTACCTTTTCCTTATAATTCGAGCCCTGAAGGTGAATATCGAAGACGAAGCCCAAGCTATGGGCACTAGATGGGCACTGGCTAAGACAGCCACTAATACGGACAAACACCCACCCACCCCGAACTCAAGGTAGGCTCAACACAGTGTTAGGCCTCTAATCGAACACATGGGAAGGACCCCACATTCCTGAAATTCCTTAGGAATGTGCTAATGCCAGCAGGAAGCCGAAACCTGATTGACTTGGACTGGTCAGCTGGAATTTTCACCTGGGCCAGGTGACGGAGCTGGACAAATCACAGGGAAGAGGAAGGGTTTTTTAAAAAGCCTCAGACCCTCTCCATGCTCTCTATTCTCTGGGACTCTGGTGGAGTGTGTGTTGTGTAATCTGTAACACTGGCCTAGCCAGCACAAGGACTTGGACCCCATAGGGAAACCATCACCTATGGAGATCATACCAGGAGGACTAACCCTGCGTGAGTAATTGCTTGCCTGCCTGCTACTCAAGATACTGTCCTAGATAGGCATGTTCCAAATGGGGTACCATTCCCCCAAACCGGACTTGCTTTGCTCGAAGGGTTATCAACCCCTAGTTCTATCCTTTTATTCCTTTTTATATGTACCAGTAAAGTCTAAGTTTTCTTTTTACCCTACTGGGTGTGTGTGTGTGTTATTGGCTGAGCATTATACTTCTCCTAAGGCCAGGTAACCAAGCCAAGCTACTAAAGAGGGGGAGATCTACCTATTGGGTTAGAAGCCAACAGCTTTGGAACCAAGGGAAGCCTCCTGTGGGTGGCTTTCAGGATCTGCGTCCAATGCAGAGGAGGAAATCCCAGGAACAGAGGGCCAGGAAAGGGGAGTGCTTTTGGGAAGCTGTAAGGCCTATGCCTTTTGGGGGTTCACATTTCCTGAGTGGTGTGAATGCCTGCTGGGAAACACTCGAGTGTTGGCAGCAGAATATCAAGTGTTTTGTGGGTTTTTCCAGCTGTGGGAACCCCTAGCCAGAGATTTGGAGAAACACAGTGAGGTGGATGGGTCAGCTGTATAGTGCCCACTACTGGTGTTTCGCCACACGTGGTGGCAGCGGTGGGATCACCCAAGCAGCCAGATAAGCACACACAGGTGGGATAGGATCCACCAACAGTTTTCTTCTTAAATTTGGAGTTTTTGAAAAGCACCCACAGAACAAAGAGGGGCTTTGGAAATAAACCTTAAGCAATTGAGTCCTTGAATTTGGCTTTGGATCAACTGGATAGGGCTTAGATAAGCTGTGTAAGGGCAAGGAAGTGTATGAATTCTGGAACACAGGGAAGTACCCTGCTGGGCTTGCCCAAGGGGCTCAATAGACTCATTAAAGCACACCTCGTAAGAGAGGCCCAGAGGAGGAATCTCCCAACAGAAGAGCTGACCAACGAGTAGCTAAGGCAGAAAATAAAGGACTTTGAAATGTCTGGGGTGGATCAGAATGATGATCTAGAGGCAGGAGCTGGAGCAACCCTTCTCTTCGGGACTCCTGGAGGGACCCTGAGCAGTTGGACCTGATCTGGGAGCAGATCTGCCTTAGAGAGAAGGAGCTTGCAGCCCAGGAGAAGGTACTTGTAGACCGGGAGCGAGAGAGAGAAGACAGGGAGCGAGAGAGAGAAGACAAGACAGCTCAGTGCCAGCATGAGAAGGAGCAGCGAGAAGTTCAGGAGGTGCAGCGCCAGCATGAGGCTGATATGTTCCAGTGAAAGTTGGCTGCACCCCACAAACTGACACCCAAGGACTTCACCCCTTTCAAAGAGGGAGAAAACCCTGAGGTGTTCCTGAGTGTGTTCGAGAAGCAGACTCACAGATGGAATGTGAGGGAGGATGAGTATATGCATTATGTGGCTGGGCTGGTAACTGGGACTATGTCAGTAATCCTTGATAGCTTACCCACTGAAGCCGCTTTTAGACGAGCGGCACATGATTGCGCATCGCGATTGTGCATAATTTGAAACGTCCACCTGTTGTAATTAGATGAGACGGAAGTGGGGTATTATGTGCATATTATGGCGGTGGCGCATTTTTAAAGTCCGCAAATTAAATAGCTCACTTTACTGACAGACCATGCCCCACTGCAGTGGCTACAGACTATGCAGAATTCCAACTCTAAGCTCCAGAGGTGGGCATGGAAGCTGCAGGAATTCAGCATGAACATTGAACATATCAAAGGTAGTCAGAATGTAATTGCAGATGCGTTGTCCAGGAAAGACTCTGACTAATGAGTAGGAGTGGGACTACCGGATCATCCAGTATCTGATACTGCCGGTATTTTGGTGTACCGGCAGTATCGGATTAACCCGGTAATCCGGCCCATTTTCCGGATTCCCCCCCATACTAGATTTTTTACATTGCGGCCATTCAAATGAATGGCCGCAATGTAAAAAAAACAACACAACCCCCCCCAAACACTTTCCCTCCCTGTGTCCAGACTGCGTGGGTGGAAGGGGGGACACCACCCACCCATCCTGCCCAGCCTGGATTTAAACAACAACAAATTTTTCCCCTAAGTCCCCTACTGCGGGCTCCAGGCCGCTGCCGGCGACCCAGAGCCAGCACCAGCATCCAGCAGCAGATAAGTACTGGTACTGTACTGATCCCTGGGGTGGGTGGTGGTTTAACACACACCCCACCCCAGGGATCACCCTACCTCCCCACCCAGGGATCGCCTACCTTGCACTCCGGGTAGCGGCGACGGTTCGGCTCGGGCGGCTTCAGCGCTGGCTGTGGCTGCAGGCGTCAGCACTACTAGGCCTTCCAGTGAAACCCGGAAGTTCACTGGAAGGCCTAGTAGTGCTGAAGGGATCACCCTAGTACCTGCTGGTGCAGGCTCCGGGTTGCCGGCAGCAGCCCGGAACCCGCACTTGGGACTTAAAGAAAAAAAAATTGTTTTTAAATCCAGGCTGGACAGGGTGGGTGGGGGGTGCCCCCCCTTCCACCCGCACAGCCTGGGAGGGGGGAGGATTTTTTTTTTATTCCATTGATTTCAATGGGGACAGTTCCCCATTGAAATCAATGGAATAAATCCGGTACCGGTATACCGGGTGTAATCCGGGAATCCAGGTTTTTGAGAACCGGTAAAACCGGTAACCGGTATTCTGCCTGGTGTCCCACCCCTACTAACGAGTATGTACCTTTCGTGCTGTCTTCCTTCCAGAAGCCGGAATGGACTGTAATGAATGTATTCTCTGCGAGGGTCAAGATGTACAAGATTGCACCTCTGCTTGTACAGGGAATACAATGGGGTAACTGTATTATGTGTGACTTAACCCTTTTTCGTTTTCTGTAATGGGATAGTATTATTTGTGGTTTCGTATTATTTGGGCGGCGGGCTGTGGCAAGCGGGGCAGAGTTTGGCAAGTGAGCGGCGGAGCAGCGGCAGCCGGAGCAATACTGACCACCCTACAGGGAGCCAGATTGAAATCACCTGGCCCTGGCGCTACTTAAACAACGCGCCCGAAGGCAGTGTGTGTGGGCTGTGGCAAGCGGGGCAGAGTTTGGTAAGCGAGCGGCACAGCAGCGGCGGCCGGAGCGATACTGACCACCCTACAGGGAGCTGGATTGAAATCACCTGGCCCCGGCGCTACTTAAACAACGTGCCCGCAGGCGCGCCTGTGGTCGCGCACCTAAGGGCTGCGTGCGCAAGGGCACGCCCTTGTGCGCGCGGCCTTAGGCGTGCTGCCGGGTGCGTCGGCATTTTCGCCGACTGTGCCGCCACCATCTCCAGGGCTTCGAATAGTGTTCAGGTGAGGTCATCTGGGACTTGCGGCAGTCATGGCTGTTCGGCCCAAGACTTTTAAACAACAAAGGATCAATAACTTCACCGATATGCCGGTAAGAAGAGGGTGGTCCATTTTACAGGACCCCTCAATTGCAACTAGGAATCGTTATCTGCTCCTTGCTAAGCATACGGGATTGGCGGTGGATGATCTAGAGGTTGATCCTCAGGGCAGGGTAGTGGCGGAAGGCTCGGAGCCTATCCAGCTACATGAGGCCACCCCGAAGGAGGTTGAATTACCAGCGGGCGAACGTTTAGCCGCCTTCCTAACGGACCATGTGATGTTGACTGCAGAAACTTTGCAATTTATGTTTACAACGTTAACATCTATGCAGGACAAAATGGATGTGATGATAGGGCTAATGCAAGAGGCAGGGAATAGAGGGGAGTCTGGTGTGAGTAGAGGGCCACAGCCCCCCCCCTTAGTAGGTAAGGGACCCCCGGGCCTCCCTGGTCCTGCCCCTGCATTAGGCCTCCAATTCTCACAAGCTTCACAGGGGCTCACAGCGGACCCCTTAACTATAGTGTCAGACAATGGGGAATGTTTTGGGTTGAGACCGTCATCTCTCATATTCACAATCTCTGTCACGAATAATCAACGTATGCCCTCTTGGGGCACACCCCTGGAAATAGCAGAACAGTTGCGGCCACTTTTGAGAAAAGTGGTAGTTACAAGCAGAGATATTTCTTCTGCAGATTATCTACTCTATGTGCCTGGTAGGCAGCTGATCCTGGTAACTTTCAGTTCTGCTGATTTACCAGCCAGGATCATGGCCCAAAAATCCCACCTGAAGGAGCAGGCAGTGCTTGTAGGTTACGCCTTCCAGGCCCTTCCAGGCCAGGCAGAGGGAGGCATAGGGAAGCAGTTGGCCCCAGGAGATAGTATTAAGAATAGGCAGGGTACTCATGTAATGCCCATACCTCCGCTCGTTCAGTTACCTGGGAGCTCTAGGGGCACTGTACCCGGTATAAGACCTAGAAGCCCGGTTTATTCTCTGCCGGGGGGGCTATGTCTTACCCCCAGACAGATGGGGTGTGCGGCCGGAAGGGCCAGCCCATCAATTTACCATCTTCTAAGCAAGGGTCTATAAGGAAGGAGAGGGTTACTCCCCAGAAATATCTGGATGCTTTGCCCCCAGTACCAGCTTTGCTCCCCTCACATGCTGGTTTTTTGCAGCGCCTAGAGACCCTGCACACCCAGCTGGGAGAACTTAAAGCTGGCCCTCTCCAATCAGTCCTACTGAAGAAGCCTCCAAGATCTGTTATAAAATCTCAATATGCCTCAATCTCTCTTAATGGTAGGCTATCCTCTATCCACTCTACAACGTGGATTCCCCCACAGGGATCTAATCTAGAAGGGGGCTTGTCAGTGGGGCAAGAGAGCCCTTTAGTGACCCTGGCTAAATCTAATTTACAGTGCCCCTCTCCGCAGGCCCCTGGCGAACAGGGCTTCAGTCAGCCGTGGCTATCATCATCACCTATTCTGAGGGGGGACCCTGACGCTGATGCACTGGGCACGGGAGCTCCGCAAACCGGTCAGGCCTCCCCTGGGTTTATGATTGCAGCAAAGTCCCCACTTAGGACTTTAGCTGCTGATGCATTAGTAGATCCCGAGGTGTCTAGGAGTGTAACGCCCCACCCCCCCAGCAGGTAGAACACTCAGACAGCAGCATAACCCCCCCCCCTCCTGGGAAACAATGACTGGCAGGAGAGCTTGAGTGGCCTTGTACACTGGCCTCCTGGAATATATCAGGGTGGAAGGTGCACCAGTTTGATCCGGATTTTAATTTTTTCTTGGAGGCCCATGATATAATCTTGCTCCAGGAAACATGGCTGTTAGAGCCTCCTTGTATGGGAAGTTGGAGGGGTTTTGAACCCCATTGCGTGGATGCGGTTGGCTCTACTACCCAAGGCAGGCCTAGTGGGGACCTTGCGGTATTTATTTCTTCCTCCATAATAGACAAAGTGGAGTGTCTTAGTAAAAATAAAGCTGGCTTTATACTTTTGTATTGCAGACTTCCCACTGGGGTGGAACTTCTTATTGCAAATGTTTACATCCTACTTAGCCAATCGCCTTATTATGACCCAGAGATTTGGGGTATCATTACAGAGCAGGTACGGACTGCACTGGGGAGATTCCCTGAGGCTCTCCTAATCTGGCGGGGGGGCGGGGGGACTTCAACGCTAGGATGGGCGATAATAACTTCCCACAAGATCCTGCAGGGTTGGAGGACTCCGCAAACCCCATATATATTCCCCCCCGTCAATCTATGGACCGTGTGGTCGGACCAAGGAAGGACCTCATGGGGAAACTTTTGCAGGACCGTGACCTTATTATTATAAATGGACGGGTGAAGGGTGACCTGGGGGGTAACTTCACCTTTCACTCCCCACAGGGCTCCAGTGTGCTCGATCTTTTAATGATTCCCCCTTGCTGGTTTGTTCTAATTATTTCATTGGAGGTAGTGCCGCTCCATTTGTCCAACCACTTCCCTATAAAATTGACAATTTCTATCCCTGGGCCCTCATCTGAGACAATTGATTCTAGTAAGCACCCCCTACCAGTAAGTAAAGAGGCTATGCTGGCCCGGGTTAAGTGGTCAGAGGAGTGTGTTGAAGCTCTGGCAGAATTTACGTCTTCCCCTTTAGTGAACTATCTTGTGGCGGAGATTCAGGCACAGTCACCTGAGTCAGTAATTAGATATGAGATCTTACTAAATAAACTGACTCCATTGATTACCTCTAGGGGGAGGAATGAGCAGAGTGCGCCCCACTCTGCCAAACCCACCACCCGTTGGTTCGACTGGGAGTGTCGCCGGGCAAGAGTAAGGCTGCGAAATCAGACCAGAGCTCTCAAGACGACCCCATGTGACAACTTGAGGGGACAAGTGGCTGTCTTGCGCAGAGAGTATCGTGAGCTGATAGCCCTAAAGTTAAGGAATTTTTACAGGGCACAGTAGGCTTTACTTGTTAGTGCAGTACAAGACAGGAATCCTAGAAAGTTTTGGGATATCATCAGAAGAGGCCAGGTTCGGGTTGGTGGCCTTGAGAGGGTAAGTTTGCATCCCTCCGTATGGGAGTCTTTCTATGGGGCCCTATTCTCTAATGTTAAGGAGGACATAAGGGAATTTGATACTTTACCTATAAATGATCTGCAGAGATGGCCCCCGGTTACCCCTGAGGAGGTGACTCTTCTTATAGCCCAGCTTAAACCTGGGAAAGCTCCAGGCCCTGACTTTATCTCGCCAGAAATTTTGAAAAACAATGCGGGATGGTGGGCCAATCTTTTGGCCCCCCTTTTTACTGTTATCAATGATAATGGATCTTTTCCATCTACCTGGAGGATTAGTACGGTCGTTCCAATTTATAAAAAGGGTAACCCAAAAGATCCTGGGAACTACTGTCCAATAAGTCTCCTCAGCATCGTGGCCAAACTATATTCTAGGCTGCTACTTAATAGACTCCAGGAATGGATGTCTAGGGAACGAATTATCAAACCCGAACAGGCAGGTTTTTGGGAGGGCATGGCCACTTTGGATCATATTTTTGTGCTATCTTCCCTAATTGCTAAATATGTTGCACCCCAGAGGAAACTCTATTTATGTTTTGTAGATTTAGAGAAGGCCTTTGACACCGTGTGCAGAGAGCACCTCTGGGCAAAACTCAGTCACCTGGCCATAGATCCTAGACTCTTATTTCTTTTCATAAAATTTCATGAGCAAAACTCGTTACGGGTACGCTGCAACAAGCAAGGGGTGCTGACGCAGGCAGTTCCAGTACGCGTGGGAGTAAGACAGGGATGCCTATTGGCGCCGGCTCTCTTTAATCTTTATTTAAATGATGCAGTCCAGTCCCTAAAGATGATTAACTCGCATGCCCCCAAAATTGGTAATCAACAGGTAGCGTTGCTTTTATACGCGGATGACACTGTGCTAATCTCACAGACCATAGTGGGTTTGCGCCGGCCATGCATGTATTTGGAGAATTTTGCCAAGCCGAGTTATTAAAGTTAAACAGCTCCAAGACTAAGGTTCTGGTAATAGGTCTTAGAGGAACCCAAAAGTTACACCGTTGGACAATTGGTACACATGATATAGAGCAGGTACAGAGGTTTAAGTATCTTGGGGTGATTTTTTCTTCTTTCAGGGGCTGGAAGGATCATTCCCTGGCTGTTCTTGCACTAGCCAGGAAAACCTCTACAGTAATTTTGAAGTTCTTTTATGGTAAGGGAGGGAAACTGGTGTTACCTGCACTCCGGCTATTTAGTGCTAAAGTGATTAGCCAAATGCTATATGCATTCCCAATATGGGGACTAGTTTATCTCCCCCATCTAGAGTCTATCCAAAATGGATTCCTCCAAGCAATTTTAGGCACCCCGAGGGGGACTCCACAGATACTCCTGAGGACTGAGACTAACTGCTTACCGATGAGAGCATATGCTCTTCAAGCCCTAATCACTTACTGGGTCAGGGTGGTGCTCTATCCCTCTGGTGTAGGTGCCCTTTCAGAATTAGTTCTTAGCTGTGGCCTGGGGGATACCTGGAAGGCTGCGGTGGAGAAAGAAGTGCGACGCCTGGGGTTTGCCCCTGGAGCCTTGTAGGATTGGGCCTGGTGGCTGCTAAAAGTTTAGTTAAACAACGGATACGTGATCAGACCCTCCAAATAGAGGGTGAACTATTGGCGGAACAGAAAGTGGCCCCTAGCTATGAGCCTTATAATTTTGCTGCCCCAGGCTCATATTATCTCTTTGCCTGGGAAGGATTCCAAGAGCGAACAGCTTTCCTTAAAATGAGACTAAATATGTTTCCTTCGGCGGTTTTGGAGGGGCGTTATAAACAGATCCCGTGGGCATTACGTTGGTGTTCCAGATGCATGTCTGGGGAGGTAGATACCCTAGAACATATGTTTTTTCGATGCCCTGCCCTAACTGAATTTAGACGCAAGTATCTGGGTGGGATGCACTTACGACAAGACCCAGTTCTGAGGATTATGCAGAGTTTATTGAGCCCATATGACACAGTCCAAACCAGGGCTGTGGCCAGATTTGGAGTGGCAGTTTTGAGAAAATGTCTACCCCATTAGTGGTGGTAATTGGTCAGCACTACGGCAAGGATACATATCTGGCACTAAGTAATATAAGGAATTTTTAATTCCCCTTATGCCCAGTCAGCCCCGGGAGTGATCGTTCCAGCTTTTTAATTCTGCTGGGGATTGGAGGCATGAGGGGCTCACGCATTTGCATGGGATACTAAAGTGTTTTAGGATGTTGTAATGTTGTTTTAAGTATTCCGATAAGGTTCTTTTTTGCAAATTGTTAAAGGCTATGCCAAACAATAAAATTCATTTATATATATATATATATATAATTTGGGCATTATGAGCCACTTTTGTGTTTTCAAGAACGGTTCCTACACCGGGTCGGAGCATGCCTGGCCCTCAGCTTTGGGAAAAGCAGCATATCCAGGCTTGAAAATGGGGAGGGGGAGGTGTGGCAAATGCCACTTACCTAGACGGGCAGTGGCTAAGACAGCCACTGATACGGACAAAGACCCCCTGCCTGAACTCAAGGCAGGCTCAACACAGTGTTAGGCCTCTAACTGAATACATGGGAAGGACCCCACATTCCTGAAATTCCTAAGGAATGTGCTAATGCCAGCAGGAAGCCAAAATCTGATTGGCCTGGACTGGTCAGCTGGAATTTAAACCTGGGCCAGGTGACGGAGCTGGACAAATCACAGGGAAGGGGAAGGGTTTTTTAAAAAGCCTCAGACCCTCTCCATGCTCTCTCTTCTCTGGGACTCTGATGGAGTGTGTGTTGTGTAATCTGTAACACTGGCCTAGCCAGCACAAGGACTTGGACGCCATAGGGAAACCAACATCATGTATGGAGATCATAACAGGAGGACTAACCCTGCGTGAGTAATTGCTTGCCTGCCTGCTACTCAAGATACTGTCCTAGATAGGTGCGTTCCAAACGGGATACCACTCCCCCAAACCGGACTTACTTTGCTCAAAGGGTTATCAACCCCTAGTTCTATGCTTTTATTCCTTTTTATATGTATCAATAAAGTCTACGTTTTCTTTTTACCCCACTGGGTGTGTGTGTGTTATTGGCTGAGAAATGGATGTTCAGGCAGGTATTCTCATAGGATGGGCACAGCTAGTGAATCTGAGAGAGTGCCAAGAGACAGTAGAGCAGGCAGGCACTGGCACAAGGGCACAGCTAAGGGGATCCACCGAAGTGCTATATGCTGGTAGGGTGGGCAGTGGTACAGGGGCATAGCTCAGGGGTGAGGGAAGGCTGTGAGGTAGTAGGATGGACAGACACTGGCACAGGACACAGCTAAGGGGGTCTGAGGGAGCACTGTGAGGTGGTAGGGCAGGCAGTGACATATCTAAGGGAGTCTGAAAGACCACTGTGAATTGGTAGTGTGGACAGTGGCATGGGGGGACACAGCTAAGGGGTCTGAAGGAATACTGTGAGGTGGAAGGGCAGGCAGTGTCACGACCGCTGTGAATTGGTAGTGTGGACAGTGGCATGCGGAATACAGCTAAGGGGTCTGAAGGAATGCTGTGAGGTGGAAGGGCAGGCAGTGACACGATCACTGTGAAGTGGTAGTGTGGACAGTGGCATGCGGGATACAACTAAGGGGTCTGAAGGAATGCTGTGAGGTGGAAGGGCAGGCAGTGACATGACTGCTATGAAGTGGTAATGTGGACAGTGGCATGCGGGATATAGCTAAGGGGTCTGAAGGAATGCTGTGAGGTGGAAGGGCGGACAGTGACATGACCACTGTGAATTGGTAGTGTGGACAGTGGCATGGGGGACACAGCCAAGGGGTCTGAAGGAATGCTGTGAGGTGGAAGGGTAGGCAGTGACACGACCTCTGTGAAGTGGTAGTGTGGATAGGGGCATGCGGGATACAGCTAAGGGGTCCGAAGGAATGCTGTGAGGTGGAAGGGCAGGCAGTGACACGGCCACTGTGAAGTGGTAGTGTGGACAGTGGTATGCGGGATACAGCTAAGGGGTCTGAAGGAATGCTGTGAGGTGGTAGAGCAGACAGTGACACAACCGCTGTGAAGTGGTAGTGTGGATAGGGGCATGCGGAATACAGCTAAGGGGTCCGAAGGAATGCTGTGAGGTGGAAGGGCAGACAGTGACACGACCTCTGTGAAGTGGTAGTGTGGCCAGTGGCATGCGGGATACAGCTAAGGGGTCTGAAGGAATGCTGTGAGGTGGTAGGGTGGGCAGTGGTGTAGGGGTACAGCTAACGGGGATCTAAGGAAGTGCTGTGAGGGGGACAAGTGGCTTGAACCAATGAGACCAATGGAACTCCCCTGGCACCAGCACTTTGAGAATTGCAGCCGCCATGTGTAGCTCTAGTCTCTGCTGCTGCTCTAGAGAGGCCCCGCTCTGTCTCAGTGACAGCTGAACAAAGTTATCAGCGTAACAAAATTAATTAACTCCTGCATCCCCTAAAAATCACCAAGAAGCTGCTGGCTCATCTTACAGTCTCACCAGATCACTGGGGTAGAGAGGGACGTTGCAGCAGCCCCATCTCATTGCACGTTCACTTCCCAAGTTATTGACTTTCTGAGTACGCTCGGGCCGTTTTTAGACGAGCGCGGCGGCGCCCGCGCTTGTTTCCAAAAAAGCCGGCAGCCCATTCCACACGAGACGCTGCCGCCGAATACGCGCATGTGTGGCCCGACGCGCATCCATTTCCGGCCGCGTCTGACCAGCCTCGATCGCCGACTCGGTCAGTTCGCGCACGGAAATGGATGCGCGTCGGCCGCGCATGCGCGTATTCGGCGGCAGCGTCTCGTGTAGAACGGGCTGCCGGCTTTTTAAAGAAACAAGCGCGGGCGCCGCCGCGCTCGTCTGAAAACGGCCTTAGTCCGGGAGCTGTCTCCTCTAATGGGCCTTTTCACCTCTGCAGCTGTTACTTCTGGGAGGGGGAGAAGACTCATCCATTCAGAAGCTTTTGCGTAGCTTTCCCAAGGCAGCCAGGTACATGCGTGACTGTCCTAAAATATATACATGTTTCCTAGGGCCCAAACTATGAACTGAAGGAGCTACATCCTTCCAGATGAAGGTCTCACTGCCTGCACTGCGCTCTCCAGCCCAGTTCTGCTTCCTTCCCTATGGATCACACCAATGAAGTGAGAGAGTCACACAGAGACAGGTTTAGTTGTGTGTGATCCTGATCTCATTTTCAGCATTGACCTATAGCACAGTCTGTGCAACTGGTGGACTGTAGCCTTGAGAAACCCAGGATTGGGATAGCAGGAGGAACTATAAGTCAGGATCATGGGGCAATTGGGAGGGGAAGCCCAGGATGGCATAATGGGAGCGTGTAGTTTAGGATTGCGGGGCAGTGGCAGAGCTGGAGAGTGGGAGCCTATGCCTGGGATAGTAGGGGCCTGTAATTTAGGGTTGAGAGGCAGTGACAGCTTTGTTGAGGAACTCAGGACTGGGCCAGCAGGGGACTTGTAGTTTAAGTTTGGAAGGAAGTGTCAGAACTTGGGGGGTGGGGAGTGGGGTAGCAGTGGGCGGTAGGACTGGGTTAGCAGTGCAGAGCTGTAGTTCAAGACTGAAGGGCAGTAGCAGCACTGGAGGAGAGCCCAGCACCGGGATAGCAATTTTAAGGTAGAGGTGTACTAGCAAAGCAGAGCTGGAGAGACCCCAATATCGAGGTTTTACAAGTTCGAGTCTCCAAGCATACGCATGTTCTCCGGCGCCTGCTGTTTCCAATGGTCCCCAGCCGACTTCTGGTAGTGGGGGTGAACGTCTAACCACACACACACCTGAGAGAGTTTGTTTCTCCCGGACTCTGAAGTCCACGAGAAATGAGGCTCATCTAGACACACCCTGCGTCAGATGTGTCTGGCTTCAGTGAGGAATCCCAATGACCATGACTTTCAGAAGTGCTGATTTCGCCCACACAAAACCCTGTTCAGCCCAGACACGTTTAAGGATAGCAGCTGGATCCAGGGGCCAGATTCAGGAATTGGAAAGGGATCAAATACAAACCAGCTACAGGCCAAATTTGGCCCATGAGCTGGGGGTTCTAGTGACTGCTGTCTAGTGAACCAATACTGATGGCAAATGTCCCAGTATGGTGTTAGGGAGTGTGTGTACTGTTACTTGAAAGATTCAGTAGGGGGAGCTCTCAGCTCTGAGTCAGTAATGGCTCCAGCATGGGTGTGCTGGGGCTGTAGGGACAGGTTAGGTCTTAATAAGGGGAGCTTTCTCATCATAGGGTAAAAACAGACATGCGGCTAGCGGGACCGCTCCTCGGGCCACCCCAGGGTGGAACATTCCGGGTGACACACCTCGGGGCACCAACCTGACATGACCACAGCTGGGGAGCCATCCAGCCCGGCAACGACTGCGTGATGACCAGAAGCAGAACAAACATGTAGGTCCTGCCCATGCTGTGCTTCCACCATGACGGGCAGCTATGGCAGCCAGTGAGGCACAGCCATGGCTGCCGACCATGGTGGCCTCCGGGCCAGGTATGCACAGACCATGTGCTAGCCCGTGGGCTGGCCATAACTCGGGCTGTGATCGCGAAGATCGTCTGGAGGTCACAGCTCGGGCTAGCCAACATCACTACCTGTGGCAGTTCTGGGCCAACATCTGATGGTGCGTGTTTATACATGCTGCTGGGTCCCAGACCAAAGCAGGCCCAAATCACGTTTGTTTTTACCCTGTCAGCAATGACCTCAGCTTGAGAGTAGGAGGTGGTGTTCTGTAGGTTTGGTGCTTGACTATCTTAGGTTTGCTAGCTAAGGTTTCTACCTGGCCACTTCTTTAGATGCAATGTTAGGCCATGGGCCAAATTAAATTTGCATACATTTTACATGGATGCAGGCCACTTTGAAAATTAGTACGAGTTTCATGGGCTGGATAGTAGATTGGGGTGAGGGTGTTTAAGAGGTGTGGTCAGTATGGGGGAAGGAAAGGGTGTTTCCTTCATGGATCTATACCCCCTGGCTCCATCTATGGATACCTTTAGACACAATGGTGATTGGGTGATTAAGACGTTAGCCACATGATTGTGCTTGTTTCTAAGCATTGTCACTATTTTTGGCCACTGGTCTGCTCCCTGTTAGCCTCCCATTAATTCCTCCTTGGTTGCACGGATGTCTCAGGTGCCTAACTACTGGGTGAAAACAGACATGACGCTAACCACCCTTTAACCACCTTTGGTGGTTATTTATGCATGTTGCAGGGCTGTATTGGTGCCATATGCAAGTATGCAGCCCTGCAACATGCGTATATAACCACCAAGGGTGTTTAAAGGGTGGTTAGCGTCATGTCTGTTTTCACCCACTGTGTCTGGGATGCAAACGTGCTTAAAGTGATGTGTAAGTATGTGTGTGTGTGTTTGCCATTACTTCGGTGAACGATCATAGAGATCAACACACAGAGCAGCTTTGGTTTGTCTTGCAGCTTCCTGCAAAATTGAAGCCGCTTTTGTCTTGCTCCTAAGTAGAGGGCCAGCAACTATCTCCCTCACAAGGTCTGCGAGGAAGCTTGATTTAGAGAGAGAGAGAGAGGAGCGAGGTTTCTGCTGCCTAGCCCTCCTCTGTTCCCACTCAACAGCCACCTCAGCTGTGTTCACTTCCCCTCCCCAGTCACGAGAAGCTGGGAAGCAGTGCCCGTCGTCAGCCTCTTCCCCGCCTCCACTGTCCCAGCGGGGACAGCCGGGGGGCCCTGGACATGGCCTCATACTGTATTACTCTGTCCTCATCTCAGTCTCATTTACAGTTCCCTACTCCCCATAATTTTACTATGTTCCCTGTCAATTTTTCTTTCTATGTATCTTTTTCTGGATTCAGGAAGTCCCTTTGTTAGAATGTACAGAACCATCTCAAAGAACCTTGGTTACAGTTACCATTAGCGAGAGGAGGGGATTTAAAAGTGACAGTGCTGTATAGCGGGGGAACAGTGCATCATGGGATATCATGCTTTTTACTGAGAGAAGGGAACAGCGCATGATGGGATATAATCTGGGGAAGCTGTGGAGGGATGCGCGACAGTGCTGATATCCAGTGTCGTTTCCCGCCTTTGGGGAAATCCTGGAGTGTGTCACGTAAGCAACCCAGGCAAACATGAAGTTCCATTTACATCTCCACAGGGTTCCGTCCGGCAAGCATTCCCCAAATACACATTCTTTGTATCTCTTTGCATTTCCTGTAGCTTGGTTACATGTCACAGGCGTAATTTGAGTTTTACAGTTCTCAATTATAACATTACATACATGTGGAACCTTTTGCTTTACATATTTACCAGACTTGTAGTCTACATGTAGGACCGTGTTACACGTGTGTGACCCTATGTTCCTCCGTGACAGATGTAATCATGCAATTCCTGCTACGTAGTAAACATGGGGACATGCGCATGGTTAAACAATGGTGTTAACACACATCCAGACATCCATTTCTGTTGCATCTAAAGGCGCCCAAAGCCTCCACCTTCCATCTAGGGTGGCCAGATATGCACGTTTTAGAGAACACTTATGAGAAATACAGGTTGCAGGGCTATATTAGCTCCAGTGCAGCCCTGCAAACTGTATTTCTCATAAGTGCCCTCTAAAATTTGCATCTGGCCACCCTACTTCCTACTTTATATCTGGCCACCTTACTTCCATCCCACCCAGGAAAACAAATGGACCAATGCTAATTAGCATGGATTAGGATGTGGACAGGCATCTGCACATGATTGGTTGACTTGAGGGGCTCTCAACTAGGAACTATCAGGGTTCTCAGTGTGGGTTTAGGGAGTGCTCTGCAAGGAACGGCACAAGGGTACTTCTCCCCCACCCCCTTTGAGTACCAATATTAACTAGAGCTGAAATGATTTTCGCATTTTAAATTCCTAAATAAAATGTGGATATTTATTTCCAGAAACAAATATAAATTTCATTGATGCCCTCAGAAAGTTTGGGGTGGGGGTGGACCCTTGATGCAGGGAGGTCACAACACTCTTGACTGATGCTCAGTTTATGATCAGATTCTTCATAACTAGGGTTGCTACATTTGTCTCTGGGGTTTTTACTCAAGAGGCTTGGGTTTCGACCCAGTCTCCAGGGAAAGCCCTGATTTCTCTGGGTAGGCCAGGGTTGCCCCCTGGGAGCCCAGAGAAACTGGGGTTTCTAGGGGTGATAGGGGACATCTTGCCCCTTTTCTGATGTGACTCCACTCCTGTGGAGCACCATAAACACGGATTTACATTAGTGAAGTCATTAGTAAAGAAGTGACCACCTCACCACTGTAGAGCACTGTGACATCACAACACTTTGTAAAGAGCAGGGTTATGTCAGAAAGGGGTGTGACAGCTCCTTTGCCCTGCCCCATCCAGGCAAAAGCCCAGAGGGAAGTGGTAATCCTAACCATAATTGCCTTAGTCAGTTGTCTGCCACTATACACTTGCACATCTGTGTGGAATACTTTGCATTTGTCATTGTTGTTAACTCTCATTTTGTTTCTTTCAGCCCAGCTTTCTAGTTTAGCTAGATCATTTTGAATTCTAATCCTGCCTTCCCATATGTTTGCAACTCCACACAGTTTTGTGTAATCTGCAAAGTATTCTCCTCGCTCTCTCCTCCAAATAATTAATGAGAGCTTGAAAGAAGAGTTTGGAGAAAGGGAACCGCCCTTTGACTCGCAGTGGGCTCTTCTTTGTTACCCACTGCTCTAGTAGCCCTGGTGGTGCTCCAGCTGCTAGAAGTTTGAGAGGCCAGACCAACATCGGAAATGGCAAGATAAAGACACAGCAGGACCAGAAGTAAGCCACTTGGATTTCTGTCTCAAGACTGGTAGGAGGTAGTTTTATTTATTTATTTAAATTTATAGGCCGCCTCCTCCTGCTACTACAGCTCAGAGTGTCTTACAACATATTAAAAACATAAAGGTAAGTAATAACATTTAAAACATTCCTTCCCCCTTCCCAACCTCCCACCTATCACCCCTCTCCCTCGCCAAAAGCCCAGCAGAACAGCAAGGTCTTAACACTGTCTGCAGAAAGAAGGTTCAGGGCCAGGCGGACCTCCATCGGGAGGGAGTTCCACAGCCTTGGTGTGGCCACCAAAAATGCCCTTAGACTAGGACCTCATTGTTTGGGACCTACCCTGTTTTTGTGGGGGAGGTTATAGAGTGGGATATTGGCTAAGTTTAAGGGAATGTGATTGTGGTGGGGTATTGTTTTGTTTTTTCATCATGCGTAAATTGTATATTATGTTAGATGCTTGTGACAGTTGTTCTTTGGGCCCCTGCGTGGATAACCCATGACATATGTATATGTATATTTTGTAAGCCGCCTCGAGTCCTATGGGAGAGAGGCGGGGTATAAATTAAACTGGAATTGGAATTGTATATATGGCAACCCTAAGTATCCCTGACATACCCCCAGCACAGGGTGCTGTGGGGTGACTGATGCAAGACTAGTTTGAAGGTGATGGCAGAGAGTTCAGTCCTAAACTTGGCCTGATAAGCCCTAGGTGTAGATGCTTGGCCATGGCTAGATCCTCTGTGTTTGTGAGTGACTCTCTCTTTCTCTCTCACACACACACAAAGCATCATTTCTAGCACTGCAGCCACGCCGCCTGATCAGTGCTTTGTTGGCTGAATCAGGAAGCTCTCCCTTTCCAGAGCAGCCCTCTCCAACTCCCATGTCCCAGTAGAATGCCCAGGGCTTGCTATGCAGGGATGAGCTGTCTATGTAGAGCTTATCACCACCAGGGCAGCCTTGCCTTACTCTGCCCTGGGGAATGCCCTCTGCTTGGGGCTGGGGGAGTTGAGAATGCAGATTGGCGGAGCTGTGACTTGGAAGCGAATTTCATGTTGGAGACAGGTGGCAGCTCCATTAAGCACAAAACTCTCATGCACACATTTGTATATTCACTTTCTTGGGATAGTTCAGTTATTTCAGTAGCTGTGGAGTTCCTGCATCACAGCAGAGGAGAAGGGAGGGGCAGGGCTGGCCCCAGGGTTTGTGAAGCCTTGTGCGAAGTCTTGGTGTGGGGCCTAATTTGCATAATTAGGCCCACACCCCATAACCATTTAATTTGTGCCCTTGGGGCAGCGTGAATTGATTATATGGGGTGCGGAAATGAACTGGTTATGGGGTGCAGGTTTAAAGACAGTATTCCTGTTAGCAATAACTTCATTAAGAAAAGTTAGTGAAATAGCAGCCATAATAATCTCAGAACCATATTTGCAGATTTATTTTCCAAGTATTGCTTTACATTCTAAATTCCTACCTAAGGTAGTATAAGTAGGACAGTTGTGAGAATGTGGCCCTTTTTACATGGGCCTCTCCCACCCATGAACACATATATTTCTGTGTGTTCATAGGTGGGGGAGCCGCATGTGAACGATGCGGTACATGTGCCCATGGTGAGTGGGGATGCGTGCGCGCCCGCCTAACATGCATCCGCATTCACCCCCCCACACTTGTCCCCATGCACGGAGCAACCGGGGGAAACGGCGGTTACTCCGTGGATGTGAATGAGTGGGGGGTGAGTGGGGATGCGTGTGCAGCCATGTGCATGCCCCGTCCATGCACTGGCATGCCCACAGACCCACCACCCGGCGGAGCCATGTAAAAATAGCGTGTGAGGAGCCACTCGAAGAAGAACAGAAGGTTGCTACCTTGTAAAGAAGGTTTATTTATTTATTTATTTATAAGCATTTTTTTGCTGCCCCCTCATGCCTACAGCATCTTGGGGTGGCTTACAACGATACAATCATAATAAAATTCATAAAAACAATATTTAAAACAATCATCAAATAAATTAAAACAATCCCATCCAACCCCCCCCTCACTCCCCCATATCCCCAACTACCCAACCCTCCCCTCCTCCCCTCCGAAGGCCTGGGTGAACAGCCAGGTCTTGCAGGCTCGATGAAACACCAGCAGACCTGGGGCCAGGCGGGCTTCCTCCGGGAGGGAGTTCCACAACCGCGGCCTGTCCACCGAGAACACCCTCTCCATTGTAGCCCCCCGTCTCACCCGGGGGACCTCCAAGAAGGAGCCCCCAGTGGACCGAAGGGATCGCTCTGAGGCACGGAGGGTGAGGCAGTCCCCGAGGTATGAGGGGCCCAGACCGTGCAGGGCTTTATAGATCAATACCAACACCTTGAATCTGGCTCGGTACGCTATAGGCAGCCAGTGCAGAGCACGGAGCACTGGTGTTATGTGCTCCCATCGTCCAGTCCCCATAAGGAGACGGGCCGCTGCATTCTGCACCAGCTGCAGCCTCCGAACCAGAAACAAGGGAAGCCCCACGTAGAGCGCATTGCAGTAGTCCACCCTCGAGGTGTCGAGGTGATGAAGGCATGGATCAGGGCAGCCAGGTCGGTCCTGAAAATGTATGGGCACAGCCTGCACACCAGATACAGCAGGCGGAAGGCGGTCTTAGCCACCGCCTCCACCTGCCGATCCAGATGGAGACCCGGGTCCAACACCATCCCCCACTCTCCGAACCTGCTGGGCAATAGGAGGACAGACCCCCCCCCACAAGGGAGGCCAGAACCTCCCCCACCCTCCCCACCACCATCACCTCCGTCTTATCGGGATTCAGTTTCAGTCTGCTCTGCCTCATCCAATCCACCATGGCCTCCAAACACTGGGAAAGCAATGAGATGGCAGGACCTGGGTCAGTTGAAAACGAGAGGTACAGCTGAGTGTCATCAGTGTATTGGTGACAATGCACCCCGAACCCTCTCACGATCTCCCCCAGGGGCTGCATATACACATTAAACAATAGGTTCTTTGAGATGGGTCCGAACATTCTCACAACACCCACCCTTCCAGCCCCCCCATGGAATGTTTTCCTTATATTTCTAGAAAGGGTTGGAAGGAACTGTCATTCAGAGGGGAAGAGTGCTTTTTATACTGGTGGAGCTTGAGACCATTGTGTGGTCTATTGTTTGAATAGGGTGAGCATGCAGAACCCAGTTGTGAAAATGTTAGGCTCCATCTCGAAGAACCTTCTTTACAAGGTAATAACCTTCTTCAGCACATGGGGAGGAGTTGTTTGTAAACAAACAGCTTTATCTCACAGTCAATCCCCGCTGCTGCTGCTGCAGCAGCACTACTAGGAGGCAGAGGCAGGTGAGGGATGGGGACCGGAACCAGGGAGGGGAGACAGAAGATCTTATTGGGGGAGAAGCTGGCTGCAGCCTGCTGCCCAGCCATGCAAGTGCGGGGTCCCAGCTAGCTGTGCCGCCACACATGTGGCAGGGGTTAGACTAGGTGACATATGATGTACCTTCAAACTCTCTGAGTCTATGATTCTATGAATACATGAACTAAGCAAACAACGCGGGAAAAAATAGTTATTCGCATTTGCTTCATTTGGGCACATTCGAAGTGGGCGATTTTGATGAACGTATCCTTTTGGGATTCTGTGTTTCAGCTCTAGTCATCTTAACTACATTGTTGTTCTCATATTTGGGACCAACTCAGCAACCATACTGGGGGAACCTTTTCATGCCTGCAGGTCACGCTGAAAATCAGTCCAACCTCTGCTGGCCAGATAGGAATTAGGGGTGGGGGTGCGCTCAGGATGGGGGAATGGAGGGGAGGGTCCAGATCATGGATCTGTGATGGACCTTGATTAAGCAGCATCCTCTGTACTTACAGCATCACTGAGAGCTGCCCGTCTACCTTTTTTAAAAAGCCCTCCAATAATCGGGCCTCCATAACCTCCATTGTCATTATTCACTGTGTATCTGTCCTGGTAGATAAAAAAATGTTTAGCCTAATGTTTAGCCTAATTTTTTCTCCTTTAATTTAAACCCATTCCCTAGTCCTATTCTCAGTGACCAGAAAAAGAACTATACATTGTTTTGAGAATTGTAATCATGTCCCCCACCATAATTTCCTTTTTCTAGGCTAAACAGTCCCAGTTCTTTCAGTCTATCATCATAGGATTTTCCTTTCATCCCTTCTATCATTGTTGCATTCCTCTGAACCCTATACAACTTGTCAGCATCCTTTTTAAAGGGAGGCACCCCAAGCTGGACACTAGAGGAGACCTGACCAGAGCTGAGTAGAAATGAACAATCACTTCCCTTCTCATACAGACAATACTTCTGTTAATGCAACCCAAAACAGCATTCACCTTTTGAACTGCTGCATCACAATTTTGACCCAGATTAACAAGGCAATCTTCCACCACTAAAGTCAACGGGTGGAGGATTACACACTCAGTCTGTCATTTATTACCCCTCAGATCCTTTTCAGAAGTACTGCTGCCCGCCAGTCATCTCTCATTTTGGCCGTTTTTAGATAGACCCACCTCCTGGCTGGGTCAATATATACTAGGTGGAGCGCCAGTGTGCTTCTCGTGAAGGGCCTGCTCATACAGTGAGGGATGGGTGTGCGCCCGCACCCATGCACTGCCCACCCATGCCCCCGCACAGAGCAACAGGGAAAAACCTGGGGGGTTGGATGGACAGTGTGTGGGTTGTGGGAGCACACCTCCCCCCACACTGCCTTCAGACTGGCGCCCAGGTCCATGGGGGATGGGTGGACCCACGTGAGTGCATCCTGTCTAAAAACGGCCTTTGTGTCTGAAGCAGGTGGTCCAGGGGCCAGTGGGAGTGGTATGGATGGCATGGTTTGTATGGGACCATTCACTAAAACTGAGGGAGTACTCCTCCTCCCATTGGAGTCAGTGGCAAAATTCCCATTGACTTGAGTAATGGAGGAATGTCCTGCCAGTGTAATGAGAATAAAGAACATATTTACCCAACTACACCATGTTGTACCTTACTGTGCAATGTGACGTGCCTGTAAAATGCATGACACATTTTGTTCTAGTGCCTGAGCCACAGTGAGGATAAAAGAGCCTATTACTGGCAACCCTAATGGAACTGCTACTTTAGACCAAGTGATGCAGCTCTATGCTTTGGTGCTGGAATTCACACTTGAGACCTTACCAATGACCTGACATTGGGGCTAATTATTCTTCTTTGAATCTCTTCCATCAGCTCAGCAGTACCAATGGGGTCGAACCAATTTTCTCCTGTAATAATCCTAAGGATTACTAGCATGTGATATAGTATAAGTTGGAGGCAAGTGCTCAGGGCCCTTCAGTGCTAGTGATTCTCCGTGCTAGCCCTGGTGGGTTGCAATAATTACAGTGAGGCATAGTTAAAGAGCTATTTTACTAGGGCTGCCAGGACTTAGATTTCCTAAGCCAAGTAATGTGTGAAAGTTGCAGAACAAGCTCAACTTGTGCTGTGCTGTGGGGGAGTTTCCACCAAGTTCCGAGAGTCCCTGCTGGTGTTTCACCAGCTCATCACAGATCTGCTTTTCAGCTGTAGTCCACTCTGTGAAGTTTTCCTCCTGGGGTTCTTGGTATCTCCAGGCCTCAGAGTCTTCCCTGACCTCAACAACCACTACTTTGTCCTCTCCTGAGGAAGAGAAAAACCCTCAGGCTCACCACTAGGAGGCAGAGGGGTTGCTGGGAAATGTAGCCTTGGAGGCCATTTTTACACAAAACTTGTTTATAGCGCATTTCTAAATTCCCGGAGAAAGAAACTCACGCGGTGGAGTTTAGACGTTCTTCCCCGCTACCGGAAGTGAGCCGGGGTGCCATGGAAAACAGTGGGCACTGTGAACTACCGCAGGCTTGGAGTTGTGGAGTTGTAAAAGTCCCATATGGAGGGTTTTACAATTCTGCATCTCCAAACCTGTGCTAGTTTACAGCGCCCACTGTTTTCAATGGCACCTGGCTCACTTCCGGTAGTGGGGATGAACCTGTAAACCCCACTACGCAAGTTTCTTTCTCCAGGAATTTAGAAATGTGCTGTAAACAAGACTCATGTAAAAATGGCCTGAGTTCCTCCCTCAGAGGAAAGGAAAACTGTATCCAATTCACATCTAGGAGACAGGGTGAACAAATTCATTCTTCCATGTTGCTGGTTCTGATCCATTCTGGCAACTCTGCTCATCTCTTTCCCCTTCTGTGTCAAATCTTAAAACGTTTCTTCTCCGTTCCTCTCAGACGTGAGTGTGTCCTTTGTTGGTCTTGGCACAGTGACCGGTTGGGCATAAATGTGCATCATTCTCCATAATTCATTCAGTTTCAGAGAATTAATTTTCACCAAACTCTCTCTCCTTGGCTGCCCTCACATAGCTTGGCAGGCGAGAGGACCCATGGCCTCAGGGTGTGGCGCTTGGAGCCAATAATGAGGGCTAGAGGTTTATCAGAGAGAGGGTGGGTCCCCACAGGACTGGTCTGAGCTGGGTATGACAGGTCCCAACAGGTCCCAAATAAAAGCGTCTGGTTTGAGCTGGGCACAACAGTTTCTGACAGAACCCAAATGAAAACGTTTCGGCTGGGTCAGGCATGATCTTCACTTGATACCATTGAGCTTAAGCTGGGCTGGGCTCAAGTAGTTGGGGTAGCCCTTCCTCTTTCCAACTGCAGTGACATCAGAGTGCTGTAACATTTGGACCCACATCAGAAAGTTAAGGGCTGATACCATCACCCCAACCCTTACTGGTAGGTCCACCCCTTGGTGAGTGTCATGATGTTACAATGCTCTAGTTGGGCCACTCTGGTCAAAGCGCAGCTGGGCTAGGTCATTTCCCAGAAGGCTCTTGGAGCTAGGTTGGGCCTGATGCCAGCAGGATCAGACCTAGCTTGGGCTGGGAGATTTCTGTCCCAAGCAAGACTCTAGTGAGGCTGATTGTCAGGGCCAATCACCCGTTTAGGTATGGTTGCCCACTCTGCCTTTTCAACACAGCTGGGATTGGCCCGTGATGTTTGTCAGGGTTTGTGGGCATCTGAGACGCAGGCAGATGTCAGGGCCAGGAGTTATGTCAGGATCAGGGCCAGAGAATCAGAAGATCTGGAGTAAGGTTGGGAGAATCAAAGGAAGAATAACAGAGATAAGTCCAGGGCAAGGGGATCAGGTACCAAAGCTGAGACGGGACCCCAAGTTGAGGTCAGGAAGCTATAGCCAAGGGACAGAGCTGGGGAGTCAGTCCTGGGAAGGAAAGATCTAGAGAAGGCTGGAAAAGGAGGAAGGACACCAAGTCAGGGAGCAAGAAGGCAGGAATCGAGGCTAAGCTGGAGAAGCAAGGTGGGGGTGCAAAGGAGACAAGTGTGGGTCCCCAAGGCAGGAAAGGAGAAAAGACTGGTATGGGGAAGCAAGAGCAAGGCTGGCAGAGCAGGAAGTGGGGGCACAGGAACTGGGAGAGTTGTTGCACCCAGCTTCCGGAGTGTGGCCTAGCCAGGACTAGGGCGTCTTACAGAGCAGAGTTAGGGCTAAGGAAGAGGTGTGTTGAAGAGTCAGCCATCACCCCAGAATTCCAGAGATGCCAATTCAAGGCTGGGGTCTGACATCATTATACCATTTTGAGAGAAATTATGCCAAGAGCTGGCTCCTGGTAGCTTTATTCATTACTAGTATTTATCATTTCTCTAACACTTTCAATGTTCAAAGTGCTTTTACATTCCTTATCTAGTTCACCCTCACAACAACCCTGTGGGGTAGGCCATTATTATTTCCATTTGTATAGATGGTGAAAGGAGGCTGAGAGAGAATGACTTGCCCCAAGGCTGCCCAGTGAGCTCATGGCTAAGATGGGATTTGAACTCTGGTCTCCCAGATCCAAGTCTTTTTGCCCTGAAACAAGGAATCCGAGGGTAACAAAGGGTAAAGCTCATACCCTATTTGGGGTTCCAAGCAGGAGAAACATACCGCCGTTCTGCCATAAGACTAATCTCTTTGCTATTTTAACATTCCTCTGTGGCATTAACTAAAACAGAAGATGTCACGTCTCCAGAGGCATAAATCTCCCTGCGCTCTTTATGTCAGCTGGGTATTTAGTGAAATGTTTCTTAAATGAACACTTGATGGAAGAAGAGGAATGGCCACAATGTTCCATGCAGCAAGGTTATCGGTTTTGGCGGCCTCTGCAGTAATTTACAGTTGCCTGCAATTCGAACGTGCAAGCGGTGTCGGCAATAACCTTCCCGATGGTGCTGAAACACAAGGAATTCCGGCTCTGCCTCAGCATTGAAGAGCAAGGAAGAGTAGGCATTAATTTGCCATCATCATTACTGTCTTGTAATGCAACTACTTGTTTGCTGTAAGTGCCATAGTCAATAGTGTCATCATTACTTCCTAATAAGTAAGTGTTGCGGGCACCTCATCCTGCGCTCACTGTAACTTTTCAACCTTGGGCCACCTTTCTCACCCTGAACTATGGTGTGACACCCTGGTAACTGAACATCACTCCCCGCTACCTCGCACTCCGGTCTAGTGTAACCACCTCACTCTGGGCTTTCACCCAGAGGGGGTTGGACCACCGCAACAGGGTCAGAGGAAAAGGGGTGTCACATGCCTTTCTGATGTAACCCTGCTACTTACAGAACACTGCGACATTTATTTATTTATTTATTTATTTAAATGTACATGTCACCCTTTCCCGAAGGCTCAGAGCGGCTCATAAATCATAAAAACATTAAAACCAATACAAAAACCACCTGAAAAGTCCCCAACCCTCCCCCAACCTCCCAGTACCTCCACCCCATTCACCCATTCCCCAATACCATCACCCAACCCCCCATAGCCCAACCCCCAAACTACCCCTATCCCCAACGGCCAAATGTCTTTTCAAACAGAAACGTTTTACACCACCTCCAAAGATGCAGGCCCAGGCTCAAATGAACCTCTGTGGGGAGGGAGTTTCAAAGCAATGGGGCAGCAACCGAGAACGCCTCCCTGAGAGCTCTTGTCGTATGAACAAAGCTAATGGATGGTATGCACAGGGAGGCCAATTGTAGGGGCCGCAATGGGGCATGGAAGGACACGCGGTCTTTCCGATATGTGGGACCCAGACCATTTAGGGCTTTAAAGGTCAAAACCAGCACCTTGAATTGTGCTCAATGCTCTGCAGGGGCTGGGCCATGTTGGAAAGGGAATTGGGCAAAGGAGCTGCCATGCCCCTTTCTGACACAACCCCATTTCTTATGGAGCGTCATGACCTCCATAGGGACAAGGTTATGTAGGAAATGGAGCAGGGAAGTCCCTATGGCCTGCCCACATTCTGATGTGGCCATCCCTTGCCACCCCCAGAATCCCAGTTTTTCTAGGTTACTGGGGGTGCCCCTAGCTGTCCTGGAGAAATTGGGTCTTCCTTTGGAGCCTCTGAGTCAAAATCAGAAACCCAGAGGTGGCAACCCTACTCTGGCCCTGACCTCTGACCTGACCTGGCTCTCCAATCCATTTACTCTGCTGACCAAAAGGAAGCATCATCAGCATCCCTCTCCCTGCCCGCCATGCTGGCCCCAGTCTGGGGAACGCTGTGTGCCATAACACCTTGATTATCCAATGCCTCTTCCGCCACCCTGTGCTCCAGCCTAGAAGTGAAGTGAATTCCGATATGAAAGGAACTGGGTTCACAGCAGTCAAACAATTCATATGCGAATTCACTTCATCTGTTAAGCTGTTTCCTACTAATCTACCTGTCCTACCTTACCCCCAACCCATATGTTTGCTTTAGTCTTGTCCTATCTATGGCCATTTTTATATGAGTCGCGGTGTGGGGGGATCCGGTATGCGCTGCGGCAATGGTGGTGGTGTGGGGGGAGGGGGGGCAGTGCACACAGTCACACACCGATTCACATCCCCACACATCCCCACTCACAGAGCAACCTCTGTTTTCGCTGGTTGCTCCGTGAGTGGGGATGCATGGGGGGTGAGTGGGGATGCGTGGGTCATGGGAGCGCACACGCACCCCCACTCACTGGCCAGGGCATGCACACGAACGAGCAGCACCCACTCATGCCCACGCACTGGATCTGTGTGGGCATGAGTGGGACTGTGTTGTGCAAAAACGGCCTATGTGTTTACCACTACTCATTGCTTTTTTTGTCTTACACCAATATGCATCCTTTATAGTGCTGTTTTTAAATGTCTGGCATCTCTCCTTGCCCCCTATCTAATCCCCCACTCATCCAGAGTTACCTTGTCTAATCCACTTCCACCCATTGCTGCCTCCTTATATACCTGCTCTACATTTGCTCAGTTTATATATTTCTGACTGACTATGCTACATGCCTGAGGAAGGTCCTGTGTGGCCTGAAAGCTTGCTTATTTTTACCAACTGTCGGTTCAATAAAAGACATAATTCAGACCACTTGTTTCTCTGTCATTTAGGACCAACACGGCAACCACACAATTTCTCTCTCTCACACACACACACACATACTCAGTAGCAGCAGAGATAACAAATGAGGGTCCCATTCCTGTGCCACCCTTTTCTAGAAAGTGCCGCTTGAGACCCATCCCCCATGCATCACCCAGGGCCCATGTGCCACAATGCTGCCAGGACCCCATGTACTGCCCATGACTAGACTCCTGTACACCACCTGTCAGTGCCACCCAGGGCTCATCACGCTGTCTGGAAGCTGATGTGGGACATTTAAAGGTCTTGCTTGGCCTTCTGTGGGCAGCCTGATTGAGTAGCCGCAGGCATGAGAGTCTTGCTGAAATAGGAGCATCATACCCATGAGCCATCTTCATTGCCTTCTTCCCCATCAGTGCCTGCTCTCTAGGACATCATCCTCACATCCCCTGCTAGAGTAACCCCATGGCAGTGCCCACTCACGAACCACCTGGGACTTTCCCATCACTGGCATGAAGGTTTTGGCTGGTATAAGCCAACTGAAAATGCCAGCTCCTTAGCATTCTGTCTAACAGATGCCACTGCCCATATAACAGCTCCCTTCTCTCATGTTGTGTGGGCTTCCCCGTGGCAGTTCCCTCCACACCAGTTGCCATGATGTTGTGCTAGTGTGGACTTCACTATAGTCAGGACTCCAGCACTGCAAATGTCCTCACAATGGTGCCCTGTGGGCAGCTGGCTACCCTTGCAATGTAGAATCACTGAAAGTGTTGTCCTTTGAATGCAGGTTAGGATTCCAGAGCTGTGGGCTTCCTCAGAGCTGTGTTCTCTGTGCCAAGCTACTCTTGCGACACAGCAATATCCTGCCAGTTTCACGTGTGATTACAGTGATGTTAGGTTTGGTGCTTCCCTCCAGCTATGCCTGTTTTTACACGGACACTAAGTCAGGGTTTATTTTTCTTATCCTGTGCTTAAATTTCCGTGTATAAGAAGCCTGGAAATTACAATAACTTCTGTCCTTATAAAACCTCTTTTTCAAGGGTTTATTAGTCCTGGGTTAAAATAAGCCTGGGTTTAGGTCCATTTAAACAAATTAGAGTGAACAGTGCTAGCAAGATCAGACATCCTCTCTACACAGGACCATCTCTATGGTCGCTCATACGCACACATGAGTGCAGGGTGATTGGATTACACCTATAATGTAGCCACAACACAAAGTTTAAATAGCAGCGCAAAGTTTAAATAGCTGAAATCACAGCCCAAATCACAGCATTGCTCAAAATTTAAATAGCGCAAAGTTTAAATAGCAGAAATCACTGCAGAAGTACATGATGCAATGCACCATGGGATTGCCATTCCTCTGTGCTAGTGTTAAAATGTATTAACTGGTTTGTATGCTGTCCCAGAATAATAAACTCAATCAGTCCACCCAGGATAATGTCAGTGTAAAAACACTCCATGTGATCTTCTCCCCCCAACAGCGCATTGGGGGCAGAGAGGCAAGCAACAGGGGAGTTGGGGGTGGAAATTGCACAATTTACAGTTCATTAAAAAAGGCAAATTACAAAGTGCCCTCTGCCTCCTCCCTTCCCCCTCAACAACTCCCTCCTTCCTGGCAAGATTTATGGATTGGCCATAAAAATGAATTTATCTGGAGTGAAATATTGGGTTGACAGTGAGAAGTGACAGCTCTGGACAAATGGAACAGGCCTGCGGATGCGCAGGGAAAGAAAGGAAGACACTGGAATTTGCAATCGCTTCCAAACCTGCCATTTATAATGATTAGTTAACACCTTGGTGAGCACAGGAAGCTGCTACTCCCCTCACACCAATGACTTAACCCACTATTATTCCTGTGTGTAAGGATGCTATCCCCTTAAGAGCCTGCCTGTTTGTCAGCTGAGTCTAGCCTTGCAGAGGTACACATGTTGTTACATTTACCTTGGAGGGGCAGTCTCCACCAAACGCTAAGAGAGACAGACTAGAATAAGGGTGGCTAAGGTTCCCAAAACCAAGAACCATGTCCAGAATCTTCATATGGTCCAAGCAGCACCACAAGACACACACACACACACACAACATGCGTGCACACAAACGTTGCCTACTTTGTGATTGGTTGGCCTGGCGAAGTTGATGATGGTCTGCTGTCTTGACTGCAGAGATTTTGAGGAGCAGCTGTGATTCAGCTGCTGAGACTATGGTGCAATGAAGTAGCTAAGACACAGGACCATTAAGGCAGTGCAGGGTCCAGGATCAGTCCTGGTTGAGAGCCACACTTAATCTGCCCAAGAGCCACATCTAGCTCCTGAGCCACAGTTTGGTCAGTTAGACATGGGGTGAAAACAGACATGACGCTAACCACCCTTTAACCACCCTTGGTGGTTATATTTATGCATGTTGCAGGGCTGTATTGGTGCCCTATGCAGCCCTGAAACATGCATAAATGACCACCAAGGGTGGTTAAAGGGTGGTTAGCGTCATGTCTGTTTTCACCCATTGAGAGTGTTACCAGATTTAATGCTAGCTACTGGTTTGGGCTTTAAACATACATTTGGTTGTTACATCTGTTTGTGCAAACACACATGCTTAACATGGTTTGGGTTCTGAAAAATGGGAGTGGACAGTGAGTAGCTGCTGCTAGCTTGTAGTTGCTGTTATGTCTGGAGTTGTACATTACCCTGCTACTGGTTTTTGGTCATCCAGGGACCAGTGAGATGTGGATTTTTGTGAAGGGCCCGTCTGGTTCCTGTGCAGCTCCATTGTGCTTCTATAGAGCAGGGGCATGGGGTGGGTGGGGGTGGAAGAGAGGACAACAAACAGGCAGGGGAGGCAGAGGTGTAACTTTGGGTTAAACTTTCTGGGGGTGCTGGATTACCTTGACCTACATACTGTTAACAGGAGACCCCCTCCCACTCGTGACTATTGGGGGGTGGGTACCCCAATATCCACTGTTCCTTAAACTGGGGGGGGGATGAGCTTAATTGACTTAAACTGGGGTCTCCATGTGTTCAAAAGGATCAAGCTGAGGACAGTACACACTACAGGCAGTTTATGTACACCCCCCCAAATAGAAAGAAAGAGAGAGAGAAGTGTCCAAAAACAACCAGTTTATTGTTACATAAAACAGAAACACAGCTCCAGTCTGGCTGGCGGGATATAACAAGGGGAAAACACAAGCGACTTGCGGGGGTTGTAGGAGAAGGGGGTGGTGTTCCGGTGTTGACCCAGTGATGGGGAGCGAGAGAACGCGAAGGGGGGAGAGAGGGAGACAGGGAGAAAGAGGGCTTCCCCAGTTGGCTGGGAAAGTCTGGACCTGTGGTTACCTTTCCTTGCCTGTTGAGACGGGACAGGCAGCCTACGGATCCAGCGGAGTTCGGGGGATGGAGGAAAAAGAAGGGGCAGACCAGAGTCTGGGAGATCTCTTTAACTCAGACACGCACAGAGTGACCTGTGTGTATCTGGGTCCCAAGATTTCTCAAAAATTGATGCGAAAACCAGGGGCAGTTAAAGGGTTNGAGAGAGACAGGGAGAAAGAGGGCTTCCCCAGTTGGCTGGGAAAGTCTGGACCTGTGGTTACCTTTCCTTGCCTGTTGAGACGGGACAGGCAACCTACGGATCCAGCGGAGTTCGGGGGATGGAGGAAAAAGAAGGGGCAGACCAGAGTCTGGGAGATCTCTTTAACTCAGACACGCACAGAGAGTGACCTGTGTGTATCTGGGTCCCAGGATTTCTCAAAAATTGATGGGAAAACCAGGGCAGTTAAAGGGTGCTGGACAAAGGAGTTTGGGGAGGCTACGAAGGGTCGTTTGGGGTGTACAATGGGCTAATGAGGGGAGGTTACTTCCATGACAAAAAGGGCTACACAAGATGCACAAGATATCTTTGACACAGGGGGAAACTATAAACAAAAGACGCAGGGAGGGGAGGCAGGGCTAACGACGGTCCTTTAGGTTACAATGGGTGTGTATCTGGTTTCTCTTGGGGAATGCAGGGATTGGGGGGTTTCTGTACTGAGTCATGGCTACCAGTTCCTTGTTACAACAGGGTGAGCCCTTCTCCTTAACGACCCCATTCTTTATTCAGAGGGCTCTCCCTTCTAGTCTGTTTCTCAATCTTAGGCTGGTATTTTTCCATGAGTGGTCGCTTTTTGCTAACAGCCAGGGTGGCTGGGCCCGATCCTTATTTTCCAAGTTCCCCCCCGCCCCTTCCTCTTGCATCCAGTGTGGGTTTTTTACTCCAAGCCTTCTTGCCCTTGGTTACCCCTGTGGGTTTTGCTGACCCCCGGGTCCAAGACAGTTGGCTATCACAAGGGGGGTGTAACTCCATTCTGGGGGGGACCAGGGGTCCAAGCTAACAGTTCCCACCCACTGGGAACCTTTTAACCTGTTAAAACGGTTCCCACAATTATAGGATGGGCCACCCCTGAACCACAGCCTACCTGGCTCAATACGTTGGCCCACAACATGTAAAAACATCAACCGCTGGAAGATCTATGATCAAAGTAGTCTGTTGGAGTCTCTTAGGACACTGGTACCTAGAACCCCAGTTCAGCAAGACCCTCTTCCCATTGATTATTGTGCGATGGCATGGGCAAAACACAATGAGACGGGGTGGGGGTGGGGTGGGGGTGGAGTGTTCTGGGTGGCGGGGGGAACAACCAATGTGGGAGAGAGTGGAAGGAAACAGGAAGCAGGAAAACACAACACAGTACAGATCGGGATTTTTAAACAATAAACTACTAGAGGGGGGGAAATCAATACATAAAAACTCAATAAACATTATATACATAGGTACACCTGGGAGCTGCTTGTTACATCTACAATCTGGCTAGAGTCACCTGGGTTTCCTCCAGAGGAGGTCTGGAGGAATCAAAGATATTACCACAGGTTAATCTAGTTTTATTCACATGCGAGCCTTGGCCATTGCCTACTAATTTCCTTGAGAGATTCTGCATGCTTAGAGGAATGGATCTCTTCTTAATATTAGGTCCCTTATTCCAAGTTTTAATTTACCAACCCTCCAAAACCCCATGGCCATAAAAATCCAATTACCAATCTGTACCTGTAACAAGGAGCTCTGTTCGATGGGACAATTCTATCCAGGTGTATCCTATTAGGCATAATAGTCCATAAGCTTCAGCTGCTGGAAGTAGCTGAGGCAACTCAAAGAGCTTTGGCTAGAAGCTGGAACAACTGCTGTAGCCGGGAGCGCTGGAGCAAAATGCAAAGTTCCTCTGCTCGTGGGTCAATGTTATGCGAAAGAGTTCGGGTGGCGGGGAGCCTTCACAGAAACAAACTCTAGTCCTCAAAGTCTGGTGGCCATGCTGGAAGGCTTGCTTCAAGTTTTGGAGTGGATAGTTCTTTTGGAGCTGCAAGGGGGCTGCTTGTGCTGCACGCTGCTGGCTGTCCTGGCTGGGAAGCTGCATGCGACAAGTGGGGGCTCGGGACTGGCTCCGGTAAACATCCAGATTCCCAAGCTCCGTTCGTGGCATGAGTTCACCAGCTTTACTCTTCCTAACCGCCACTCGCTTCTGGATCTGCCTGATGAAACAAAGGAATCTGGGGGGCTTCTCGCCCGGGGGTGAGGGTTAACCTAGGACAAGGAGAGAGACTGAGGACATGGGAGTCCCTCCTTCAAAAAAAGGAAGGGGGGGGGGGGGGAAAGCCAAAGGGATGGACAATTTTATGAACCTTTTTGTCATCACTGACATATCCAATAAGGGGGTTAAATTCCTACATTTCTCGGTGGAGGGGAATGGATGGAGGTTGGTTTCCTTCCAGGACTGGATACCTGTTCCCTGGCCTTCCCTTATTACAACTCGGCCCGTGATGAACTGTATCACGTGGGGATCTTCTCTCATAACCAGCTCCCATCTAGCGAAGCTGTTGTGGTAAAACTTTACAACCACTCTCTCCACAGCTCCCCCCATGGCTTTCCAGGTGGCCACCCCAATGAGAGTTCCGTGTGGCCCTCCGGTTTCGCTCTAGACAAACCTAAACTGAAGAGTTTGCCTGTGAATCCTGTTACTCACCCTAACTGCCAGCCTCCTTGCTGAGTGGACTGATATGTGGCTGTGTGAGTGGATCAGATAGGGATACATCTGTTCCCTAGGTCTCTGCGGTTTCCGGCTGCCATGTGGGTCTGGGATACCAGTGATTCTCTGAGGCAGAGAGTCCTTCTACTGAGAGAGGGTGGAAGAGCTAACCGGATGAGGCGGGGGCTCCCCAGGAACAGGGGAGAGGGGGAGGCTCATGTACAGGTCCCCCCGTCCCTTTCCCGAGACTGTAAGCAAGCCGTTTCACAGGGGGCGGGGGGGGGGGGG